>CAKNXH010061923.1:62390-98822 GCA_932178445.1 Andricus quercusramuli | reverse complement strand
TTATTGTGAGTCCCCTTGCCTCTCACAAAATGGGGTGCTGGATTATTCATTATTATTAATAATATTTAATTTAAATACTTTACAATAATTAAGATTATTGCTTATTTATAGAAATATTAAAATTGTTCAGATTTTCTCTATATTGGGTGGAAGAGTGAATTGATAGATGGATTAATAATCACATATCAAGGAAAAAAGCAAAACAAAAAATTGTTGTCCACTTTTCGTGGATTCTGTGGCCAGAAGTCGAAAAACACATCAAAATCGAGTATTCCAAAAAATTATTGATTCACATGAAACGTGGTATCTTCCTAATAGCACGGAACGTTCCACGGGAACCTTCGAAACGTGTAAAATGTCCGCCCCTTGGGAAGGTTCCAGTGGAACGTTCCACTGGGACCTGAGGGGAATCTTCCATTATTGTTATTTTTAACAACAATTATCTCGTGAACCGTAAGAGATAGGTAAGAATGGATGACATTTTTGAGTTTTGAGTACCGCATGTACTACACTATAATATGATATCCGTATCATAAATCGACATCGATTTTTACCTATCACTTATGGTTTCCGCGTTGTTTATTGATAATAATAATAACGTTAGTTTATGTTTGGAACGTTCCAAGCGGCGGACATTTTACACGTCCCGGGAACGTTCCGTGCTATTAGGGCTAGGGGTTTTCGAGGACGCTGATTCCAAATCTGACGTCAGACGTCCAATAAACGAAATGGCCGATCCAATATATAATGTTTAGAAAGACTCGTACGCCATATTAGATCCACCATTTTGTTTTTTGAAATTCTGACGTCAGACTCGGAATCAGCGCCCTCGAAACCCCCTCGATACCATGTTTCAAGTATGTATGTATGTATGTATACCATTAAGCCATTTCCCTTTCGGGGTAGGCGTGTCACTACCCGATTCGGGTAGTGTTTCTAGGTTGATAGTGTCTTGTAGTAAATAACTACAAGTGTGGGCTCACCACACCCACACGGAAAAAATAAGTTGTCGAAACTTCACTTGACTAGTCAACCATTCTAGGATAGGCCACTTTTTTTTTAAAATCTCGTATAATTTTGATTAAAGAATTGCAGACTTCATCGAAAAAGTGAAAAAAGTCATCGAATTATTGGAAGACAATCTAGGAACATCAGTTTTCGAATTTTTATTCAGCAGATTTTGACAAAGTTCAAGGCAAACATTCAATTGTTCATAAAAAGTCCTCCAGATTCCAAACGATTTGGAATACAATAACTCTAGCACAGAAACGAATAACTGATTTATAAGTTGTCGAAGAATTCGTTGACTGTCTTCTACATATCTATATATTCACAATGTACAGTCACATTGGATGCTCAGGTGAAGTGGTATATGTATCAGTGTGAATGGAGTCGCGGTCACCGGCAATGAACAAATGAGCGCGGATTTAAATTTGACTTTTCACTGACATTTGTGCAAAATATGTAATGTGTTAAGTTAGCCGTGGGGTCTAGTGGTTAGGGATAAGTTGCGTTCGATAGGTGTTAGGTAGTTCGAATCCCGCCGCAAAATTTCTTTCGATTTTTCATAGGTTCATGTGTATCTGTAAAAATAAATATAACTTAAGCGTGAGTCTATGTGAATAACAATATAGTAAATATAACCGCGAAATATATATTTTTTTAACTTGGCTATACTGTTTTCTAGAAACTCGTTAGGAGTCATCGAAAGTTTCATTGACTGGCTTCGAAGCATTAGTGTATCAGTGTTTCAAGAACTCTATTCCTCTGGTCTTCACATTTTCATTAAAATTATTTTGTACTTTCGACAACTCTTTCTACTTTTTAAACATTTATCAATGAAGGTTTGTAAGACGATTCTTCCAATTTATGACATACGTTTAACCCTATCCTAGAGTGGTTGACTCAGTCATTCAAAATTTCAACAACTAATTTTTCCCGTGCACGACGAGCCAACAGCACGCAGTATTCCCAAACGGTCACCCATCCGAGTACTAACCGCGCCCAACACTGCTTAACACTGCTAACACGTTTTTTCAGCGTAGTATGGCCGTTGGCCATAGATTCAATAAGATTTTGAATTACTCTTCGGTCATATTGGATCCGCCATTTTTGTTTGAATTGTGACGTCAGATTCGGAATGAGCGCCCTCGAAAACCCCTAAATACCACGTTTGAAGTAGATACAATAATTTTTTGAACTACTCGTCCGCCATATTGGATCCGCCATATTGAATTTGTAATTTTTGATCAAATTTGAAATTAGCGTCCACAAGAACCCTTGTATACCAAGTTTTAGATGAGCTCAACGTAAAATCGAATTTTGGCCACTTTTTATGGTTCCTGGCCCACTGTGCAATAGGTGGTGTAAATACTAAATATTGATTAAACTCAAATAAATATTCGTTTGCATATATTCAGGACTTTTATTTACATGAGGCAAGTAAAATTCACTTGGTACAAGTAGTTTTTTTTAATGTTACAACACATATTTGTTAGAATCTTTGGATATATTCTTTATTCCTAATTTATCGGCATAATTTCCTTGGTATTAATTCTAGATGCCTGACTATAACGGAACTTTGGTTTTTTGTTAGAAAAATGACCGAAACATGCTGATACCCACGCGCCTGCGTATCTAAAGAGTGAAAATTAGTGACCGTTAACTGCGTGATGCTCGAGCCTCGACCGACTTCCTACTCTACAACAAGACGACTCTTCTTCAGTTTTTCACGCTTCGATGTTAAGATACTTAAACAACTTCCTGGCTTGTCCAAGCAAGTTCCATGCAAACGTACTGTTATATTCCTGCGTCAGTAATGCGACTTCAGCTACCCAGCTAAAACCAGAGATCAATACCCACCACTAAAACGAATATACAGAGCACGAGCACGAAAGTACTCGATTCTCCCTTCTATACTTCGTCCCTTTACCCTCTTTTCGGCTTTCGGTTTGCCTAATCCTGAAACCTCGCACACGCAACAGTCCCAACCCTTAGTCACAATTCGCACTCAACTTACTCATTGCTCGGGAGTAAATGATAAAGGTGCCTCTACTCAGCACCATCAGATAATTTTTTCTTGAAACAATTTTATTAATATCACAGTAAATCCCAAATATATTTTTCATTACAAAATTATATAAAAACGGTCTGGACAAATGACAACTACATTTTTAAAAATCTTGAAAAAAAAACAAAAAAAATGGAAATTTTAGTCCGGGGTTCGATCCTTGAGCCGGTACCTCTGGAAATTTTTCGATGTACTCACAGAAAAAAACTTAGGGTAAATAGTGTTGCAGGTAATTTCGTATTTTTACCTGTTCGCAATGGTAACACACAAATATTACCCTCGATGGGCAGAAAGTGTCTTTTGTGTTCTCATGAAAGTTGGCACCACGGTCTTGAAAATTGGAAGCCACTAGCTTTGAATCGCTGAAGTGAAGTTAGCTGATGGTTGGTGTAACAGGCAAATCGGATAAGTGCGGCTTCATAAAGACTGTTTTGCCGAATCATTAGAACTGTCAAAAATTCCCCACAAGCGTGGGTAAAAACAGAAAAATACCGAGATGTGCGGGTAAAGTTTACCCACATGGTGTAATTTTTGTTTGAGGTAATATTTACCCCGAAATCTGGGTAAAGTTTACACTTAGTTTTTTTTTTTGCTTTTACTGGGGTTCTGGTGATTATGATTCCATTTTAAGCAGTGGATCCCCCCAAAATGAACCTGCCTGCAACGAGGTCCATGGATAGTCGAGTAAAAAAGAAACCAGGCTGCCCCATATCTCATATTAGGTATGCTACTCTCATCATATCACTAGAATGCATTATTAAAATACGACCGTGACTGATAATACATACATGCCGGGGCAGCCGCGTATTGAAAGGCATGCACAAAAATGCAACTCAAGAATATAGAATGCATCAGACATATTGGGCTGGTACAAGTAAGCGATCCCTTCAGTAACACATTACTATTTGCCTAAAAATTTAAAAGTTTACAAGATCTGCCCACGTATCATTGACAAATTAGATCGTGCGATATGATACTTTGGGAAATAAGAAACAAGTAATTTGATCATGGACAACTAAGGATAACCAGATTAATACGTATTACGACAGGTATGAGACTCTTTTAGTGCATTATGGTTCTGTTTAGTGTTGAATGCATTGGGCAAAATATACTAAGTATCACATTTCATGCATTCTGAGTACATTATAACGAGGATGGTCATCAATTGACCCATATTCTGTACATGGATGACTTAAACTTTAAAGCTAGATGCTAGTTCAATCCAGAAAATGCAGCAAGTGATCCATATCACAAAGCAGTTTTCCAATTATATCCACATGGAGTTCAGGCTAGATAAATGCAGAACAGTTCATTTAAGCAGAGGAGAATTAGAGACCACAGAGCAAGAGACCGAGAATGACATCGAGGCAATGGCTGAGGGCGAGTCATATGAATGTCTGGATATTCTTGAGTCTCAGGTTATTTACCATACGATACTTAAGAAAATCATAATTGCCTTTACTACAAGACTCCGATCGGTTCCAAAGAGTTCTCTTAACTGGGCCAAAAAATCAGGACTATTAAGAACTATGCCATCCCGGCCAATGCGTACACTGTCTGCCTCACCAAATGGTCAAACACCGAGCTTGACAGGATAAACAGAACCATCCGGGTTAAGTGACTAAGCATTAAATGCACCACAGTAATTCAGCGATTCAAAGGGTAGTTCTACCATGACATAGACGGGGTAAGCGCGTTTTAGAGTTGGAGAGTTGTAGAGCGTTCTAGTTACTGCGTAAATCACAAGTTATACAGTTGCGAGACTATTCTGACAGTTTTTTTTTTATTTCTAAAAAAATCAAAAACCTTACTTTTGAGATTACCCTCGGAAATACAATAAAAATTGTCATCAGGTAACATCTTTGGTAATATAAGTTTATGAGAATTTAGAGAAAAACGATTTCTTTCTACACCTATGGGGACGGCGATTTGTCAAGCTCAGTTTAGAGGGCAGCACCGTGAGTGGAGATATACCTTGTACGCGGGCACAAGGAATTATCTACAGTTTCCTTAGTTTTTTGTTATTTGGAAAGCGATTTGCACCTTTATTTTTACATCCAAATGCCACATGCACAGCTAGCATTTCGAAGATATTGCTTTAAGCTATCACCTCAACGATGCGTTATGAAAGACTAATATAATTCGAATAGCAGACGTAACACCGTTGGAACCATCGTCTTGTGTATCTCCACGTGCACTAGCGACCCTAGCGGCTGCAAGTATCAGTCGCCGTCCCCATAAATATCCAGTCTGCATTTGTTCATAAAATTAAAAAATAATATCCCATGACACACTTTTATCACTGTACAAGGAAAAAAGAAAATGGTAAGAATCTTGGTTTGACCGCTCAGAACGCTGCGTACCCAGGTGCGAATTGACCATCGGCCCACGGTCGGGCCAACCGTCGGACGGTCGGTCCAACTTTTTGCGCCACTGGTCGGGCCAACCAGCTTAATGATAACGGTCAACCGCCTTTGGTTTCTCAAAGTTGGCCCGATATTTGGTCCCATATATGGGCCATCTATTAAGATGATGTCGGCCCAACCCTGGACAACAATGTGGGGCCGACTTTGATTTTGAAGGTTCTTCTTACACAGATGGAAATACATAAAATAGTTATTCAAAAAATAAATAATAATTGATTGCGAGTATTTTGACTATAAATGTTAATGGTCCTGCTTAGATTTAATACATATATTACATTTTTTAAAATTATATTACAAATAAAATTTCTAACGCTACGGGGTTTCGAACCTACACCTATATCTGAATCTATCGCCTAGCAGTCGGGAGTCTTACCCATTACTCTATACCTGAAGAATTGAAAGTCAATGAAAAAACCATCCTCATAAGCTATAGCTCAAAGTAATTAAAAAACCATTTGTTAACTGTTTTTTCTCATTATTTTTTGTATTATTATGCAACACATATAATATGAATATAAATTATATAATATTTTAATAAATAATTCAAACCAATGTTATGTCGACGGTCGGGCCATCTCTTGTCCAGAGTCGGACCGACCGTACTTTCACGGTTTTTTTAAAACAATGAACCAGCGTTTATCCGACGGTCGACCCATATTTGGGCCAAGGTTTGACCGACCGTCGGATGCATCATGGTGACTTGTACAAGCCAATGTTATGCCGACGGTCGGCCCATTTATTGTCCTGAGTCGGACCGATCGTACTTTCATGGCTTTTTTAAAACAATGAACCAGCGTTTATCCGACGGTCAGCCCATATTTGGGCCAAGGTTTGACCGACCGTCGGGTGCATCATGGTGACTTGTACAAGCCAATGTTATGCCGACGGTCGGCCCATCTCTTGTCCACAGTCGGTCCGACCGTACTTTCACGGGTTTTTTAAAACAATGAACCAGCGTTTATCCAACGGTCGGCCCATATTTGAGCCAGAATTGGGCCGACAGACGGCTTTTCGCCCACCGCCGACGACGGTCGCCAACGTCGGTGAGACCATGGCAGCTTGGAAATACCTTAGTCGGCCCAACTCTAATTACCGTAGATCGGTTACCAAAGCAGGGCCGACTTTGGGCCGATGGTCAATCTCTGGCAGCCGACCGAATTTCGCACCTGAGTAAGCTCGTCTGACCAATTGCTAACCGTATACCTCGCGAGAGCAATAGTTACATTTTCGAATAGTAAGTCATACTACTTTCGAGAATAAAAAAAAACGATTTCACGCACCTATAAAATATCATTGGCCAAAACAGAATCTAAAAAAAATCTCTTGCTAAACTAGTCCGAAACTCTAAAGAATATTTTTGCAACACCCACCTCAAAAGTTGACGTTTTCATGCATGTAAATGGTGCCTTACTTTAGACAATGGTAAAAAAGGTGCGCATGCGCACTTTCGAGATGAAGTACTTTAGAAACTGGCATACACTACCGTCGGAAATTGTGCGCACGACTCTTGTGAGCGCTATTAAAAATCACTGCTGACTTCGAACCAAGATATTTCAGCGAAAAAAAAAAGATAGGGGATTTTTTTAAACAGTTTGAAAGCTTATGAAATTCCACGTCTAGTGGTACCCACCAAATATTTTTTCGACCATCTGAAAATAACACAGCACGTGAAAAGTTAACAAAAAAATTCAAGAATTTCTCAAATTTTCTACCTAAAATTCAACTTTTAGCACGACCTAGGGAAATTTTTTCAAAAACCTGAAAATTATGCGACATCGAGCCTGAAATCTTATCTCTAATTTAAGTCAAGAAAACTTGAAAAATCTTCATGGGTATACGAGATATGATTAAAAATGTTCAATCGTATCTGAGCTCAATTTTAATCGACGATCACGGTTCTCGGCCGGTCTGCTGCTCGTCTCCTTCGTGGAGGCAGGACCGAATATGCCATGCACAGAGGTGGCGCCTGAGTGGAGCCCTCTTATACTTTTGGTTCTCTTCATTACTAATTTTTATTTCAAATTATTGTGAATAAAAAAATATATTTATTGTTATTTGTGATTGTTAACAATTATTTAAATCTCATATTATCTCCATATTAAAGAATAGGACAATGTCCACTTAGGCGCAATCTCTGTGCGTGACCTATTCAGTCCTGCCTCAACGAAGGAGGCAAGCAGCAGACCAGCCGATTAAGAAAATACATCAATATCCGATGAATTTTTCTCATATCCGAGACCAGTGGCGAACGCAGGGAGGGGTTTTGGGGGTTCCCCCCCCCCCCCCCCCCCCCCCTCTGAGAAAATTCAAAAGTTGAGTTTAATAATTTCCCTTTACTGAGCTAGAGTGAAAAAACCAAGGGATGAAGATTTTTTTTATGCTAAAGTAAGTGTTATATCAATTTTGCATCTTTTCCTTGAATAAAGTTTTCATGAGTTTTTATTTTTGTATAAAGTTGAAAACTCTTCGTGTATGAATTAGGAAAAGATTTCGTTAATTTGAAAGTCCTCTAAAAAGCTAAAAGAAAAGGTATTTCTTATTTTGCAGTAGATAATGTTTTGTTATATAATTGAATAAGTATTATTTTCAAATTTGAGTAGATTAAATATATTTTAAGTATTCTTATCGTACCTTCAAAACCTGTGAAAGACACAACTATCTCTCAGTAAACGACAACCAACAGAAGGAAGATTTGAGGGAATTATACGCACTTTTTTTAGTGATATCCATGTTGTTATGATTTCCATTTCATTTATTGTCTGAAGCAACTAAATTGCATAATATTTCTTACAAACACCTTTCTAAATTCTTTTAAATTCAAAATAAATACCGGTGTCGTTCACTAAATGTAGGGTGTCGTTAACTGCACGGAGAAAAATAGATATTAGAGCAGACTATCTAGATATTACTAGCTAATATCTTAGAGATTTAACTATGGGACAGAAATCTAGATACTGAAGTAGAGCATCCATAGATATTATAAAGAAGATTTTAACTGACAATATCCAAGATATTAAAGGGCAGAATCTAAGATATTCAAAAAATATTCGTTAATTGTGCAAAAATTACCTTGAAGCATGCCTATTCCTATAAAATACAAAAGGATTTTATATCGTAGTCCTCTGGTTTGGCTATCCTAATAATCAAACATTCGCTTTTTTGATTAATTATAATTAATCAAAAAGGGCTGATAACACGCTGTCCAAGGCTAATATAATTGATGCCTGTAGTGCCGAGTCCTCATATTCTCTCGACAAAATTATGATATTATATCCAACAACACTCAATCCATTTTCTACCAGAACTTTTAACCCAATATCTATCTGAGAAACCACAACACACAAGATGAATGCTCAAGGTACGGACAAAGCGGGGTTAAAATCTTTTGTCGCCACGCCACACGTCAAACGACATTGCTCCGATAAAATTTCACTTTTTTAATATCTCAGATATTAACGGTAAATATCACACATTTTATATTTCCAATATACGCAGAGATTGCTCTTCAATATCTTGTATATTGAGTAGAAGATATTAGATATTATGCAGTAATATCTATATAATATGGGTAAATATCAAAGTTTTTAATATCTACATTTCAATATCCATTTTTCTCCGTGTGAAAATGTGGTGTCGTTAACTGAATTTGAATAAATTATTTTATAATAAATATAACTATAGTTTGTCAAAGAATAATTATATTACTGGGTACTGTCTGAAAACTATAAAAATCTACCCTTTCAGATGAATCCATCTTCGTTACCAAACGATTGAATGGATTAGCTCTTCTCCATGTTCATAGAGACCGTCAAATCAGCACTGATCATATATTAGATATCATGGCTAAAAAACCGAGAAAAATGAGTATAGCACTGTAGCTGCGACAACTTGATGACAGAGTTTAATTGTTTGTGAAAATTTGTTTATTAACAATTAGCACGAATAGTTTTAATACATATAAGTTAGACGGTTGCGCCGCCGCGCCACGCCGCTGACCAACTTGCTTCAAAACCGCGCCGCCGCTGATTCGAATTCGGCGCCGTCGGCGTGGCGGCGTATCCGCGCGCCGACGTGATCTGAAGTTTACGTGGTACCGGATTTAAATAAATACTAGACTATTATGTGCGCGCGCAAGCGCGCGCCAACTTTTGGTTTCATGTTTCTCCTTTACTCAATTTTCGAATCACTATTTATTCCATCAAATTCCTTGACCAATCAAATTCTTGATTTTATAACACAAAAAGTTGTGAAGAATTATTTTCATTGAATCATTGAAATAATTTTTACGTCATATTTTTCTGAAAATTTGAATTATTAATAGCCCTTTAAACTATTCTAGAGAGAATTAAAATATATGTGCACATAATTTCGAAATGAAAATTCAGAGACTCATTTTGCAAAATCCAAAAATTTTAAAAATATATAATTGGAATAGAGGTATTTTAAAGATTAACAAACTCTTATTATACAATGTATAGTCAATAGTCAATTATATAACCTTGAAGTAAATAATCAGTTTATGTTACCTAATCAAAAGCAATTGAAATTCAATCATCATGTAATTTAAAATTTGTTGAAAAAAATAATCAGCTAATGATTAATTAATCTGTTTATAAACATGACAAACATTCAACTATAATTTTCATTCAAACATTGTAATAATTTGTATACTACATTGACAAAAAAATTCACTATCATTTCTGAAAATTTAATATATCAGTAACCTCCCATACTAATTTCAGAGAAAATAAAATCATATTCACATATAATTTTAAAAATTGAATGCAGACACTCGTTTCACAACATCAGCATCATTTAAAAAATAATGTAATTAGTGATATTTCAAATTTAAATAAACTTTTATTATACAAATTATATCCAGTATTCAATTACTAAACCTGGAAGTAAATGATCAATTTATGATTCTGAATTTAAAACAATTTAAATTATATCTTTACGTAATTCAATTTTGTGGTTAAAATTATCAGCTAATAATTAATTAAACAGTTCACAACATAAAAACTCTCAAGCAATTATTTTCATCGAAACAATCAAATTATTTCTACTCCATATTTTTTTCTTCAATTTTGAACTTCATTTCTGAATATTTTGATTAATTGATAAGCTTTTTAAAAAATTACAGAAAATTCAAGTTCTAGCAGAATCAATAATTAATCACTTATTTAAAAACACAAAAAGCATCACAGAATTATTTTCATTTGGATATTCAACCAATTTTCAATTAACATTTTCAAAATGTTTAATTGCATTACTTAAATTTAAATTTTTAATAATATTTTATACAAATTTCATAAAAAATCAAAACATATGTACATATAATTTTGGAAATTGAATTCAGATAAACATTTCAGATCATCGCAAAGTCAATAATCAATTTATGTTATCAATTTAAATTATTAATAACCTTCCAAAGTAATGCCAGGAGAAATTGAAATATATGCACATATAATTTTGAAAATTGAATTCGGATACTCACTTCACAACATCACAAACATTTTGAAAAAATTATATCATTGTAATGGAGATATATTAAAGAAAAGATACATTTTTATCATAAAAATAGCAGCCAATATTAAATCACATAACCTTAATGTAAATAATCAATTTATGTGACTTAATTGAAAACAATTCAAAGTAAATCTTTATGTAATTCACTTTTTTGAAAATAATAAATCATTCAATAGTTAATAATAGTTGATTCATCTGTTCAGAACATAAAAATCAATCAACAATATTATTTGCATTGAAACATCAAAATAACTTCTATCTTATATTTTTCTGAAAATTTCAATTATTCATCATATTTTTAACTAATTCCATAAAAACTTAGAACACATTTACATATAAGTTTGGAGATTATTCAGATAATTATCTCACAACATTGCAATCATTTCGAAAATTATAAAATTGGAATAGAAGTATTTTAAATACAAATAAACTTTTATTATACAAATCATATCCAATATTTGATTAAATAACGATTCCTTCTATACTACAATCTTACATAAGATGGAGGTTACCTTTTCCATATGAAGGATTTGAACTTTTATTTCTGAAGATTTAATTTATTCATAGAATAGAATCAGTTAATATATAATTTATAAGTTCACAACAAAAAAGGCATTAAGCAATTGTTCTCATTGAAACATTCAAAATATATTTTTTCATTTGAAATTGCATTTCTATACGTTGAATTCATTAATGACTTTTAAAACTAATTCCAGGAAAAATTAGAATATATGTATATAATAACTAATCATTTCACAACATAAGAAGCAATAAACAGTTATTTTAATCAAAACATTCGAAGGATTTTTACTTTATATTTTTCTGAAATTTTGAATTAATAATAACCTTTCAAACTATTTCCACAGAAAAGTAAAAAATATGTACATATAATATTGAAAGCAGAATTCAGGTACTTATTTCACAACATCGAAACATTTACCAAAATTATACAATTGGAATATAATTGGAATATAATTGTCAATATTCAATTTCATGGCCTTCAATCAAATAATCAATTTATGTACTTAATTTAAACAAATAAAAATATAATCTTTATGTAATTTAATATTTAAAAAAATTGATCAGCTAATGATTCATTCATCTGTTGACAACATAAAAAGCACTCAACTATAATTTTCATTCAGGCATTCAAACAATTTTTACTTTACATTTTTTTTAAATTTACACTTTCATTTCTGAAAATTCGATTTATAAGTAACCTTTTATAGTAATTTCAGAAAAAATTAAAACATATTCACATATAATTCTGAAAATTAAATTCAAATAATTATTTCGCAACATCACAAACATTGGCGGACAATACGTACTTTTTCTTTATTCATAATGTTTCCCCTAAGCGAATTCATTCTTTCTCATTTGCTCCCCTAGCACCCTCTAACTCCTCCATCGACTCTTCCCCCAAACCATCCTCCCCTAGAATCATTACCACATTCTCTTGCCAGCTTCCTTTATCTTCCATTCCTCTCCTACATCCTTCCCATACATGCTCCCATGTTTCCTCTTCCTATTCGCAAATTCTGCACTTCCTGTTATGTTTCTTTTCCCCATACATACTTGCCCTTACCTCGTTTCACAATCTAAATCTTGCTATTCTGGTCCATCTTTTCTCTCCCCATTCCTCTTCTAAATACTTTTGTACTTCTTCCTTTTTTATCATCTTATACCATATATTATATTTTGATTCCTCAATCATCCCCCATCTTTCTATTAATTGTCTTTCTCTCTCCCTATTTTCCACTTCTTCATAGTTTACTCCAGTCACGTAATCTATCTCTCTAGGCTTAAAGAACTCCCTGCTTTCTTCTTCCAATCTCGTTAATTCCATCGCCCTCCCTCTCATCTCTTCTACCATTTCATGCACTCTTTGCTGCCCTAGTATTTAATTTATCCCTTTGCGTTTCTTCTCGCACCATATATCCCAGCGCCCTCCCGTCTAACCCTAGCGTCCACCTTACATACCTTTCTTGTCAACTCTCAATCTCTTTCCTTTCTTCCCATCCCCATATCTCTGCTCCATCACCTAATACCGGCCATACCAGCGTATCAAATAACCACATTCTCCTTCTCCAATTTTTTTTTAAACCTTCTTTTTCCTATTCCCCATATCTGTCTCATTACCCCTGCTGCTTTTTTTATCCTTTCTTATATATGAGCTCTATGGTCTCCATTTGCTCTTCTACTCCATCTAATTTTATTCCCTTCCATCTCCCCGTCCATTCTCCCTTTCTTCCTCCTCCTTTTCTAAATCTCATTAGCTTTGCCTTTTCTACATTTAAATTCAACTTTTTTCCATCTAAGTATCTAAGACATCCTTGCCTTACACCTCTCACCAACCAGAAACTATATCCCACTTGCTCTCCTACTTTTACCTTGCATTTTGTCTCTCGGAAAATTCCCGATACTCTCTTTGTTAATCCCTCTCGTATCCCCTTTTTTCACCATAACTTTTTCTATCTCACCACGGTCTAATGAGTCAAGAGCCGCCGTTAGGTCCACAAACATTGCTATCATTTCCCCTTTCTCCCTTTTAATTCTCCTATTTACTAAATAGTTCAGAACATATATATCGTCGATCACTCCCATCCCTTTTCAAATTCCTGTCTGATTGGGTGGCTCTATCTTTTTCTCCACAACTTCTTTTTTTAACCTGTCCGGTAAAACATTCACATATACCTTATATAGTGTTGGCATTGATGTCACTCCTCTATAATCATTAACCTCCTCCCATTTGTCTTTCTTCACTATTGGAATCACTACTTCTTCTTCCCATAACTCTGGCCACCCCTCTCCTCTCCATACTCTATCGCACATTATCCATGCCCATTCCTTTAATTCTGTCTCCCCATATTTCCGTACTTCACTTGCAATATCATCTATACCAGGTGCTTTTCCATCTTTCATCATCCCTAATACCGTGACTATTTCCTCCCTTGTAATGTCCTCCTCATCTGTTTCCCTACCATATTTCTCTCCTTTCCTAACTTTCCTCTCTACCCCTCCTAGTAATTCCATTAAATATTTCTTCCATTCTACCATCTCAATATCCTGGTTTACTCTTTTCCTTCTTCTTCTCTCTTTATTTACCACCTTCCAAACCTCTTCATCCGTCCTAGCCGTCTCCGCTTCTTCTTCAAACCTTTTATTTTCCTCCTCTTTTTTTTGATCACACAACTCATCAGTTCAAAAAAGAAGAATCATTAAACTATAACTTTCATTAAAACATTCATATAATTTTTACTTTATATATTTCCTTTAGTTTGAACTTTAATTTCTGAATATTTGACTTATTAATAATCTTCTAAACCAATTACAGAAAATATAAGTTTCAATGGATCAGTTAATAATTAATTAACCAGTTCATAACATGAAAAGCATTACACAATTATTTCCATTGAAACATTGAAATTATTTCTAGATTATCTTCTCCTTTAAATTTGAAATTTCATTTCTGTACATTTAATGTATCACTAACCTTTTAAAATAATTGAAAAAAAATTATATGTACATATAATCTTGAAAATTAAATTCAGATAGAGTTATTTCACAACGTCACAAGTATTTGAAAAGATTATATAATTGCAATAAAGGTATTTTAAAGAAAAAGTAAACTTTCATCATAAAAGTAATAATCAATATTCAATTACATAACCTTCGTATAAATAATCCATTTATGTTACTAAGATGAAAAAATTTTTAATTCAATTCCTTTGCAATTTGAAGTTTCTGACAAAATTAATTGACCAACAATTAATTAAACTATTTACAACATAAAAAGCATCAAACTATTATTTCCATTGAAACATTCAAATAATGTTTACTTTATATTTTTTAAACATGACATTTCATATCTGCAAATTGGAATTATTATTAACTTTAATAATAATTTTCAAACAAATTTGAACATAGTATTTAGATATAATTTTTAAAATTAAATTCAGATACTCATTTAAGCATTAATCTATAATTTTCATTGAAACATTCAAATAATTTTTACTTTATATATATTTTTTTTGAACTCGAACTCTCATTTCTGACAATTTCAATTATCAACATCCTTTTAAACTAATTCCAGAAAATTCAAGCTTCAATAGAATCAGTTAATAATCAATTAATCAGTTCACAATGTAAAAAGCATTAAACAATTAGTTTCATTGAAACATTCAAGTAGTTTTCACATTATATATATGTATGTATGTGTATATATATATATTAAATTGAATTTCCATACCTTTAATTCAATAGTAAGCTTTAAAAATAATTTACAAAATTTTTTTAATATATATGTACATATCATTTTGAAAATTTAATTCACATACAGTTATTTAACAACATGACAAAGACTTTTAAAAAATAATTATTCAATCAGTTCAGAAAATAAGAAGCATTGAATTATAACTTTCATTGAAAAATTCAATTAATTTTCACTTTATATTTTGTCAAGCTTTATAATATATCACTGCGATAGCGTCAGGAACTGAGACTATATCGTCATTCATCTAATCTCATCGAGTTGACTATAGTCAAGAAGGAATAGTATACTATTTCTTCGTGACGAAAATATAACGCGCATATATCCAGATAAAGAACATCTGCGCCTGGATTAAAAATGTAGAAAAATTACTGAGATACATTTTATTTTATGCCGTGTATTGAAAAAGTCAGTCATAACAAGCAAAGATATAATATCTTACATTGAAAGTAATAGTAAAAATAAATAAATTGAAATAATTATCGGCGATCGATAAAATGAGAAATCTACTTCTTTAATTCTGTTAGTTTTAATTTTAATATATAGAGGTCACCCTATGACTTACTATAGCTAACAGAAATTCTTCCTCCATGAAATTACGAGTTTTCATCTATAGGAATCTTATGCTGGAAATTGATCTTTTGTTCCTTCCTATTTTTATATTTTCCAAGCTGTATATAGCTGTATATAGCTGTATAGTCAAAATAACGTACAGCCCACAAATATTAACCGATTTTTACAACAAAATTTTTTTAAAAAAGCTGATGAGACTTCAAAGAGAGTTGTCTTGCCTGATTTTCAAATTAGGCTTTCAATTTTTTCATAAATAAACCAATATGACGAAAAAAATTGCCACTTCTTCTATTTGACGTTCCCGGTGCTCGTCAATAACCGGGACATTCTTGAAATCACCTAAGTTTCATAGAGTAACATTACTTAACGATGTTCCAATATTATATAATGAACAAAAAAATTTCTTGTAAACAAAACATTTGTTGAAAGAATGTTTTCTACGATTATCCATAATTTTACGTTTTTTTAAGTTCTAAGTTGCAAGAAATTTGGATCAAAACAAGATAATGATGAAGACATTTCTTCTTAAGATTATTATTGTCAATATTATAAACAAATTTAATATACAAGTGCATTATTCAGGCATTTTTTGACGGAAAAATTCGTTTTTCTCGATGCCAGTTTTTTAAATTAGGAACTTTATGATCATTTTAGCAAAATTTATGATCTGATGAATTATCTCATGATTTTTTAAAACAAATTTAATAAAAAATGCATGATTGGGGCATCTATCGACGAAAAAATGCTGAGAAAATTAAACTGAAAGGACTGAGATTGAAAAGAAACTTTTCGTTGACAAATACCAAAATAATGCATATGTTTATTAAATTTGTTCAAAACATCATAGAATTTATCAACAAAGTATGAGTGTCAATGAAATTATCATTAAGTTCCCAATTAAAATGACTAACATAAAAAAAAACATTTTTCCATTGTTAGATGCCCGAATAATGCATTTGTCTAAGAAAATAATAAAATTGATCAACTATCCATGAATGTTGCTGAATTTATTATGAATATCCCAATTGAAAAGTCTGATATAAAAAAGGAAGAATTTTTCCGTCGATAGATGGCCCAATAATGCATTTGTTTTTAATAAATTTGTTTTAAAAATCATAAAATTGATAAAAAAATGATGAATTTTGCTGAAATTATCATAAAGTTCCTAATTAAAGAAATTGAAATCGAAGAAAACGAATTTTTCTGTCGACAAATGCCTGATTAATAATTTTTTTAATTAAATTTGCTTGAAAAAACATAATATTTATAAACTAAACATGAGCGTTGCTGAAATTGTCATGAAGTTTCCAGCTGAAAGGACTGGCATTGAGAAAAACTAATTTTTTGCCGACAACAGCCCGAATAATGCATTTGTTAAAAAAAATCACCAGATCAATCAACAAATGATGAATTTCGCTAAAATTACCATTAAAATTAAAATTAAATAAATTGACATCGAAGAAAACGAATTTTTCTATCGAAAAATGCCTGATTAATGCAGTTTTTTATTAATTTTTTTTTATAAAATTCACGATAATAATTTTAAAAATAAATTTTTCCATCATTATATTGTTTTTATCCAAATTTTTTGCAATACAACTTAAAATAAAACGTAAAATTATTGATAATCGTAGAAAACATTCTTTCTACAAATAATTTTGTTATAAAAATTTTGTTTGTTTATTATATGATATTGGAACATCGTTTACTATTGTTACTCTATGAAACTTAGGGAATTTCAACAATTTTCCTGTTATTGACGAGCACCGGGAACGTCAAATAGAAATAATGTCCATTTTTTTGTCCTATTTGATTATTTATAAAAAAACGTAAAGTCTAATTTAAAAATCGGGCTAGACAACTCTCGTAAAAATCTTATCAGTTTTTTCTTCTTTGAATTTTTGTTCAAATCGGTCAATATTTGTGGGCTGTACGTTATTTTGAACCAAAAAAGTCTTTTTTTTTCCACTGTGCGCCACCCCGCCGCCGATCAAAATTGCTCAAATCGCCGCCGCCGGTCAAAAGTCTGTCGGCGCAACCCTCTAATATAAGTACTTCCTAATGTTTGATAAGGTTTAATGAGTGATTAATATCGTAATATATGTACGAAATAAAGATGTTTGGCATAAAATTTGACAAAAAACTTATGACAAGTGTTGCAATCTCGAAAAAGGTTGATACATTTTTTTATGAGAACCCCCCCACCCCCCAAAATATTTCCTGCGTTCGCCCCTGTCCGAGACCTAGCGACTAGTTCGTGACTTTTTTACGGGTAAATTTTTTCCATGTACGCGTCTCATATCGCCCCAATACGTGTCTCGTCTCGCCCCTGAGCTTGAAGCGAGATGAGCTGTGTACAATTTATAATTTTCATATTTTTATCGCGACTGCTATTTTTGGAACACTTCGCGTTTCATGAAATTTATACATGAAGGTTTGCAGAATGTATAAGACCACTAAGATTTCAAAAAAACTACTTTAGATTGCGAATATTTCACTAAAAATGATAACAATGCTCATCTCGCCCCGGTCTGCCCTATTGCAAACAAATGTCGAGCATCGTATTAAAAATCGTAAAAAGAGTTGTTCTTACAATTGGAATAATTGTAGAAAGTACGTCCAATATTCTTGTATGTGCAATCTGTGTTCATCAATTATATGCGCGTGTTTCGCAGCCTTACTCAATCCATTAGAAAATCTGGCACGATGGGTCCATCAGCTGCACAGCGTGGAAATATAATGACGTAGAGAAAGCCGGTAGGTAGATCTTCCTAATTAGGAATTAACTAGACTGAGTAAGACCGTCTCATCTGGACAAATGTATGAATGAAGGCAAAAAACGCATCTGATCTCGAAACATGGAAACACTGACCTTGAGGTATTTCCTGAGTCAAAGAACCGCGCAAAGTGAATTAATCTAAACTGGAACACTCGCTGTTGCACAACAGATATTAGATAATAAATAACAAAAACACGTATGCACTGTACTTTATAACTAAGTTCATAAAACATTACTTTTTTAAAACAGTTATAACATGTAACGCAACTTAGTCCCAATTTTTCTGGAACTTGCAACTTATTTTCAGTTACTTTTAGTTTTAATATTTCATAGACACTGATCGCGTACTGATGAGCAAAAAAAGTATTGTTTTGATAGTGTGAATTTCTTATTTACTATCTTTTTAGACACCCTGTAATGTTTTCGAAATATGTCAAAAAAAAATTTGCTGATTGAACTTAAGATTTTTTTTTGTTCTTGGCTCGCTGACCAGCGCCAGGTCTGGGCCAGGCCAGACCTTCCAGACCGAACTTACAATTATTGTTAATCTTGGCTAGATCATGAGCGACAAACCTGGACCAGACTATCGTCAGACCTGGGCAGGATCTGATCTTCCAGACTAGACAGTCTACTTGTAGATAAATCCAGACCTGGGACAGACTTGCAGCCAGACTGCCAGGATATTTTTCCACACGGGCGGAAACGAGTTACTTTTTCCAATAAGTAACTGTAACTTTTAACGAGTTAGCATTTTTTAGGAACTTGCCCAACACCGCTTGAATTATTCTATGGGTAATTGTCAAATTGCAGGAAAATTTTAGCACCTACAGTAGCAATCACATTATTATGAGGAATTAAATATTTTATAACGGAAACTGATCTTATCAAATCTAAAAATTATAAATCCAAAAGGGGCAGTTATGAAAATAAGAAATAATAATGAAATTCGTACAAGAAATACGGAAAGTGGATTTGAGAATAGGAGATTGACGAAAGAGAGCGAAAAGAGAGCTTTTCGAAAGTTCAAAAGTGAATAGTGTAACGCATGTCATTTAGGATAAACGAAATATTTAGCTATTATACATAATTTTTCCGAATACAAGGTGACTTGATAAATTAAAAGTCTAATTGTTACTATTATTTTTATTTTAATAAATACGTTTTAAATTATAAAAATGGAAACAACATGACTGTAGTAAATTATAAAAATGAAAACAACATGACTGTAGTAAATTATAAAAATGGAAATTACATGACTGTAGTAAATTATAAAAATGGAAATTACATGACTGTAGTATATTATGAAAATGGAAACAACATGACTATAGTAAATTATAAAAATGGAAACAACATGACTGTAGTAAATTATAAAAATGGAAACAATATGACAATTAAATTAAAGGTTCAAAACATTCACTGGAACTATTTACATGATTTATTATGCAGTCTTCCAAATGTATTAAAATCTATTAATTACACCGTGTCACATACTAACTAAGTAACTGAGTAATAAATTATGCTTCCATTTTGGTCAAAATTGAGAACATGAACTCATGAAAATTCCACAGGTGCAAGGACAACTACATTAAATTACTTATTTTATCAAATTTGTATATTAGAATCTCAGCACCTTTTCGCTGTAATAACAAGTCTACCTACCTGTGCTGTTATGTAAATTCCAACACATCTCTTCTCTTCTAATTGACTTATTTAGCTCACTTCTTGAGATCTGTATATTTATAAATAGAGGTTAGAAAACAGTAAACGGACTGGTCCACCCGATCCACGCGCACGCGCATAGAAGCGCAGTCGTACGCTGTTCTATTGTGCCGTACGGTAATGATGCGAGAAAAATTATGAAGTTTAGCCTTTTTTAATATTTATAAAAAAATAACAGATTTTGATCATAAAAAGTCACCCACGTATGAAATAAAACACCGTTGAGCAAGTAACGGAATGGTTTTTATAATTTTTTTTCACTCCAAAACTGGTTTTTAACGCACGTACGGAAATGATGTTTTTGTTGAAAAAATGCACCTTTCAGTTTTGATATCAGATTCACAAAAAAAAAAAGAGTTAATATTTCAAGCTCAATTTTATAGAATCTTGTATTAAACGATACGCTTAATATTTCTGTATTTATTACTAAACTATAACCACAATATTTTACTAGAAAAAAAACACGTACGTTAATGACGTCTGAAATGACAAAAATCGAGGGACAGACTAAGGTTTTCACAATATTATTAATTTGACTTCAAAAATGTGCATACATTACATTTATGTTCATCTAAACTTTACAAACTTGATACGTTAAGCATTTTTCAGGTTACTGTCTAAAACAATGGAGAAGGTCTGTTCATCCTTGAGCAAAGTGAGGTTGGGACGCCTTACGGTAATGACGTTTGGGGTGTTCTTATATTAAATTGAAGTAAATAGGAACAGAAATGAAAAAAAGAACTGACCATTTTGTGAGGATGATAATAAGTATTTATTGATTTAAAAAAAAAAAAACAGTACGAGTATCTAAGTTAATGTTATATTACTGGGACTTCATGTTTGCCTTCAATTTGACAATTACCTATATACAAATACACCTCTATTGTTTCGTGATTGCATCAACATCGCGTAATTACTGGTTTCGGGGTACAAAAATATAAGCATTTTACTGACAAAAGGACTGCCTTCAGTTATGCTGATGTCATCGAAGAGAATCGTATTGTCCGTGACTATTGTAATTTCTATAATGATTCTACTCACGTAGAATTGAATGTTTCCTTCAAACTTATTCCTTCGCGCAAGGTTTGCCTCTCGCATTCTAGATATGCGTCACAATATTAGCATTTTACAAGAAAGAATTACAAAGAAGAATATATATATATATATATATATATATACATACATATACGCACACATACACACATGTGTGTGCGTGTGTGTGTTGTGTCTGCAGTTCCGAATAGATGAACCCTCCGATTTTTTTGAAACCACGTATACTTACGTATTTTGATGCGGCGATTACGAAAATCACAGTTAAAATTGGCGACAAGCACGTCTTAATGGCAAAAACCATAAAAAACCCCATAAAAATTATGATGTTTTTCTTTATCTCAGTAAATATGAAGAATTTTGAAAAATGTTTCAAACAAAAGTTCTAGCTAGTATAAAAATACATCCTTTTTGTATTATACACTTTTTGCCTAAAACCATTATTTTGGGAGAGAAAGATTATTGCGTTAGAAAAACAATAAAAAAAAAGAAAAAGAGTTACAGATATGCTTTCGGTCACGCTTGTCCCCTTTTCCAGATTTAAGTGGGGTTGGGGGGCTACGCATTTACTGACTGGTTATGGAAATGTGTTCAGTCATGCTCGTCCCCCTTTCTAGGTTTAAGTTGGGGGGGGGGGGGGGGGGCTACGCATATACTGACTAGTTACAAAAATGCGTTCAGTTACGCTCGTCCCCTTTTCCATGTTTAAGTAGGGTTGGGAGCTACGCATTTACTGACTGGTTACGGAAATGCGCTCAGTTATGCTTGTCCCCTTTTCCAGGTTTAGGTGTGTGTGGGGGGGGGGCTACGCATTTATAGACTGGTTACGGATATGTTTTCAGTCCCGCTCGTCCCCCTTTCCCAGTTTAAGCGGGGGGGGGGGGGGGCTACGCATATACTGACTAGTTACGAAAATGCGTTCAATTACGCTCGCCTCCTTTTCCGGGTTTAAGTTCTCTTTTTCTCAAAAAATAATGGTTTTAGGCGAAAAGTGTATCATACAAAAAAGATGTATTTTTATACTAGCTAGAACTTTTGTTTGAAACATTTTTCCAAATTCTTCGTATTTACTGAGATAATGAAAAAAATCATAATTTTTATGGGATTTTTTATGGTTTTTACAATGAAGACGTCCTTGTCGCCAATTTTCACTATGATTTTCGTAATCAGCGCATCAAAATTCGTAAGTATACGTGGTTTTAACGAAATCGGATAATATCGAATAATCGAATAATATTTACACAACGCTCATCACGAAATTGTCTGTTTTTACAGAAAAATCTCTCGAAACGGAAGATCAAAACATCGTTCGGTTTCGATTCCTTGGAAATCGAACTGAAGGGACCATGACGAAGCCACCGAACGCGTCCTCGGGTTGCGGATAGAGGGTCCCTGTACCAAGGGTTTCTGCTTAATATGGTTACAATAATTAATAAGCAGTCGCGGACAATTGTCCAGGGATTGTCTCGAAGGAATAACCCCTAAGCGAAGGCGTAAAAACCGTGCCGAAAGATGAATGGCACCTGGGTAAGGTGTCTTAAACGGTGACTCTGGGATACCGGGCGACCTCTCAGAGTACCAGCCTTATCCTTGCACGTGGGGCGCTACAAGGATGGACAAACCCTTTCCCCAGCTGCTCGTGGGAACAACAATGAAACCACCAAGACACCAACATGTAGATGCGGTTCAGAACGATCCACACGTTTCGCATCAGCCTTTGCGAAATCAAGCCGCAAACTTCGGAAAAATGGATATGTACACGGAGCGCTTCCCCAACCGCTGCTTGATCAAGCTGCAGACGAAGATCAGGACGCGACATTATGATCAACCGCAGAAAGCAGGCACCTTCTGAGAGATTATCGCAATTTCAGTACAAGGAAGAACATTAACATGCAAGTTCCTCCTAAGCCCCAAGATCTGGCTGAAATGGATGCCTCCCTTCGTGGAGATATCTCGCAAGAGTCCCACCTCCGGACCATCAACTGCTCAGTTTATGGTGCTGCGAGAGCTTTGGCTGATTCAAATCGAAGGCTAAAACCGACGATGGATCAAAAGACCAAAAGACGCTTGCATCAACTGAAGAAGAAAATTGGATGGAGAAGTCAGAATGCGTCCCGTGTTCCATGTGTGATTGACTACATAACATCTGGTTGACCGTTCACGGAAAGGGTTCGAAAGTTCGCCCAAGAACTAAGGATCTTGAATCACACACTAAACAAGTCAAAGCTGCTGACAATCAAGCCGCATATTGTTGACAAAATAAGGCTGTTATGTGACGCAAGGAGTAGGATACAGAAGAGGGAGAGATGGATCAGGGAGAATCAACAGTTTCTCGCTGACGCATCACGCCTCTTCAGCGATCTCCCTGTTTTTGAAAAAAATCCACCCAAGCCCAAGGAGGTAGAGAATTTTTGGAGAGAGGTATACAAGATCCCGAAAACACTAGAGTTGAATGAAGATACTGACAATATCATCTGCTTCAAGGAGTTTTGCGACAACCTCATAAAATCTGAGGAGGAATGTCCATCAGTCACTGCCGAAGAGGTCAAAAAAGCGCTTAGAGGCACGAAGAACTTTTCCGCTGCTGGACCAGATTGTATCAAGAACTTTTGGTGGAAGAAGTTTACTTTTATACACCAACATTTGGCCCGTATATTCACCTCATATTTGAAGTCGTAGACGCCCATTCCGCAGAGGCCGGTGTCAGGACGCACTATACTCCTACCGAAAAAAGGCAACTTGTCCAAACAAGAGAATTACAGGCCAATAACTTGTTTGAATACACTGTATAAGATCTTTACAGCTGTCCTAAATAACAGGATTGTTCGACGAATTGAGCCTGTATGGCGAGAAATGTACGAACAACGTGGCTCGAAAAAAGGTGTAGCAGGCTGTCGAGAGACCCTGCTAATTGACAGATGTGTCTGTAAAGACGCTGCAGCCCATCAGCGCGTCCTGTCAATGGCCTGAATTGACTACCGGAAAGCTTTCGATTCGACTTCTCATAGACTTATCATCTGTCTGTTGGAAAGCTTGAAAGCTGTTGAAAGCTGTTGAAAGCTTTGGCATGTTTTAATTTCAAATAGTTAATTTTGTTCATGTTTTTTAACATATTTCAAAATTTGGGCTTCTTAAATTTAAAACTGTTTACTTTTTGGGCCTAAAAATAAAAATAATTCATATTTAATAGCTTTTATAATGAAAGTATACACATTTTATTCGAAACCACCATATTATGAGCCTATAACATAGTGAGATGCATAGAGAGATTGATGCCTCTTTGGGAAACTAGATTTACTATCTCATCTAGAAATTATCGTGCGACAACGAACAACGTCACCTTCCAGTGGGGCGTCTTTCAAGGTGATACCATGATCCCTTTGCTTTTTTGCATCACACTTCTGCCTCTATATCTCGCACTACGAAATTCTCCTGGATACCTCTGTGGCTACACTGATCAGCGCGAGCATAAGGTCACTCATGTATTTTATATGGATGATCTGAAGATCTATGCATCTGGTAAAAGCAAACTTCAAACTGCTATAAATATCGTCAAAAACTACAAGGAGAGATTGGGATGGACTTTGGTTTGGACACGTGTGCCAAAATTCATCTGAAGAAAGGAAAGATTACTGCCGTTCCCAAGGGCCCTGAGCTTGTGGATATAAGTGTTATTAGACATCTTGATACTGGAGAGACCTATACATGCCTGGGCGTGCCTCCAAGCCGCATTCAGGACGTAACATCAGTGAAGGATTCTCTCCGAAGCAGATACAAGCATCTTCTTCGACATATTTGGTCTTCCAATCTGTCGGCGTTGAACAAGGTATCTGCGACTAACATGCTTACAGTCCCGGTTCTACTCTACTCGTTTGGGGTGGTTCAATGGACGAAGAACGAGCTCAAGGCCCTTGATGTCACCACACGTAAGATCATGAATATGCACAAAAGTTTGCATATCAATTCGTCAGTTCTGCGATTATGTATTTCACGCCGTCAAGGCGGACGCGGACTTTTGAATCTCCAGTGTCTTCATAACCGAATTGTTCTAAGTACAGCTTACATCGTTGCGAATGGCAGATATGCTCTCCTAAATATGGCCAGGAACCACGAGATGATTGGCGAAGGAGCGTTCCTTTACAAAGCCGTGGAGCAAGCGGCCGAGACCCTTGGCCTGCATTTTAACATCAGAAGTGAGGAAAGTGCATTACTCCATCTAGATGCTTCACGTCTAAAAGCCGAAGAAAACAAAACAGTCCTGGTCGAAGGAGCAATCTTTTGCTTTCCTCCAATCATCAGGACTCAATTCAGGTATAGAGGGTTTTATTTTCGCATGCCAGGATGGTGTCATTTCCACCTTCGCATACCGTGACCGCATATTATGTCAAGAAGTTCCCAGTGATAGGTGCAGGGCGCGTGTCATGCTCACGCGGAGTACCTAGAACACCTACTATCAGGATGTCCGACCCAGGCAGGAACGTGTATATATACAGACATAATGAGGCCCTTAGAGTACTTTATTACTGTAGGATACCTCTGTGACTTTGACAACAGCGCCATCTGACACGCGAACTATTGGGTATCTGGAAGTTATTTGAGCAATGTTTATGAAAAAAAGCAGTGAATATCAATTCATTTCGATCAAAAATATTAATCTTTGGTTTCAAATTAATATTTTATTATAAGATTTTTCGTTAATATTGAACTGAAATTCAAATAACTTCCCAATAGTTCCAAATTGGTGGCGCTGTCGTAGCTACCCAACAGGCGTATAGGATCTTTCTTCGATAAGTTGGCCATCTGCCTATCTTGAATCTTGGCCGCCATTTTACAAGATTTTCACATATTCCAACCTGCCTAAGTTGGCCACCGAATTTAACGCAGAGCGTTAAATTACAATTTTCAGACAGATATCGTTTGAAGATTAGAGATCAAATGACTTCAACCTCTCCAGTAGCTTCTTTTATCTTATTCCACATCGCATCGTCTCAGTAAGCTATTTACCCAACAGAAGCTTCACTCTAACATTAACGACCAGTACTAGTAAGTCATCCCCCCACTCTGTCATCGCCGGTCAATAATAAGTGGGATAACATAAAATAGTGAAATATGAAGATTCAATTTATTTGATCTCTACTGCATTTAGAAATATTTCATTCTTACGTATAATCGCTTAGACACATACCGTCCCTTCGTAGGGCGATAGGAAAATTCTTTAAAACGAAACCTCAACGACTGCATAATGGGTATAAAACGAAAGAAGATGATTGAGTTGACTATTGAAATAAAGAAAGAAGTTTTGGACTTACTGTATCAACGGAAAATAACTGAAGATTTTTCTGTATCGATGTCAACGCTTTTTCCATTAAAATTTTAAGAAGTTCCAGCTTCTCAAAATAATGTATTTTTCCATTTAGTTTAATCACATGTACGTACCCCGGATAGCACAAAAGTTTCCCTGAACATTCCCGGGAAATTCCAATGTAAGGATCGGAGAATTCCGAAAGATGTCCCAGGAAGGTTCCTGGAAGTATGTAAATGTCCGCATAGCCAGGAAGATTACCAAGGAAGGTTCCGGGAATGCTCGTAAGGAATTTAATTCATTAAATTAATTAAATTTATATAATGCAAACCTTCTTCACGGACATTCCCGGAACCTTCCTTGGGAACCTTCCTGGATACGCGGACATTTACCTACTTCCGGGAACCTTCCTGGAACATTTATGGGAATTCTCCGAAGCTTTTATTGGAATGTTAGGGAAACTTTTGTGCTATCCGGGACTAGTATGTATTCCGAACCAAACGGGAGTTTCCAAAATATAATTTCTATAAGTTTGCCACTGTTATGCGCTTTTGCGACTGGCCAACATAGATAGGTTTTTATTATCTCAGTTATGAAAACTTTAGATGGCTTGGAACAGTCTTAATCTGAATTTGTAATATATACCTGTTATGATCGTTTTCAACTTGAAATTATGCAGTTTTTGACTTTTTTAAATTGAAATATGTAGTTGAATTTCTTATTCCTTAAAGTAAAATATTTCAAAAACGCTTTAAAGTTGACACAAGTTTAAATCTGGTTTAATTAAGAGTCGTTAAAAATAATATGCTAAATTTTTTAATACTCATTTGAAAAACAGTCAATTAAGTTTTAAGTTTAGTACGTTGCAAAATCTAGTAATTTCCAATCTAAACATTTAAGTTCAAGCAGAGTTCAAATAGTGTAAATTTAAATCGTTAGATGTTCACGAATTGTGCAATAAAATCTTGAAGGCGGGACAATTCAAAATTTGTATTCATCGAATTATATTTAAACAATAATTTTGTATAATTTAATATTTTGAAATATACAGTTTTACAAATTGAACATTTTTTAATGCACTACTTAAAGATTAAAAATTTTTTAATGATAACAATTAAAATAAATTGTATGATTTTAAATTGTACTTCAGGCAGGCCTGAAATAGCACAAAAAAAACTGAGGGATCAGTAATGCTGCGGCTCAAGTGAAACTTGGGATCATTTAGAACTTAGGCTCTAAAGGAACTCTTATTTAGGGTTCCTTTTTAGTTTGTACATATCCGATAGATGGCCATCGGCGGTTGCCGACGTTTTCAACTGCGCATGTGCCGAGAAGCGCGGGCCTATTTGAAATCAATAAATACTATGAACAGACATACAGATAAATGTTAACGAAAATTTTTTATTCTTATTTAAAACAAATTAAATTGAATTATAGAAATACCTAGCTTCTTGAAAAAATTTGATATTAACCTAATATTGCAAGAGTATATTATGTCATTTTGAATAGTCCCGCGCTTTTTGGACATGCGCAGTGGAAAACTTTGGATTTGCAACATAACCATAAAAAACTGTCACATTTCATGTGCGATATCTTCCTTTCAAGAATGATTAATGTCTATGATTTTAGTTTCTTCATTAAATTTTTTCCAGTGCAGTATTATTTAATTCCAATTATAAACCATAATGTGCATCCTTAACTTGTGCAATCTTTGAAGTGAGTCAAGGCAGAAGTGAGAAAAAGGCTCTATTAGAACCATTTGAATCCACATTTGGGTTCATTTAGAAACCATTTATCATTTTGGGTTCCTTTTCAGCAAGAGAGGTTCCTTTTTGTTGCAGCTCCTTTGGAACCAAAAATTGGTTCTAATAGAAACCCCAGTTTTTTCTGTGAGTAATTCATAGCAGCGTCGAAAAAGCATTTAGAATTTGTACAGTTTTTTGCGTTTTAAAATTCCTTATTGCATATTCCAATGAAATTTTTGGTCTAGCAGTAGAAGATAAGTATTCAGTTATGACAACTTTAGAAGACTTCCAGAAGTCTTAAACTGAATTGGCTATGATTTTTTATTGCTATGCGATATTTGCTATTGACTGTTGTGATCGTTTTCAATTTCAGGGTTGTCGCTCAAACTTAAAAAAAATCCAGCCTATTTTCCGGTTTCCCGACCAAAACTTACATTTCTCCCGGTTAACTTTTAAAATTTTATATGAATAATAATTACTCAATACTAATAGCTTCATTATAATAGCCTCAAATTTGTTCGAATCCGCACAAAAATAAATGCGTTTTTTTTGTTTTGAAAAAAAAATGATATTTAGGGGTGGCGCAAGCCCCATGAAGTTTAACATGCATTTCCCATAAGAAAAAAAGACGTTTTTGTAAATCTTATTCAGAAACCTCAATATCATCTCAATTGAGTTGAAACTCAACATTTCTCTTCACAATTAGCCATAGAATACGAATAAAATATCACTTTTCAAATATCACCCTCATAAGTCTGTTTTGTAGGGTCTCAAAGAAACCCCATAAGTGAAAAAATGGGTTTTGCGAGTTTTTGGCGCTAATTATGATTTTTTTGCGTTTTTTTTTTAATGCGAATTGTTTCTAATATATAAAATATGACTTTATACTGAAAATTAGATATTTTAATGAATTGTTTAAACAATTTATTATTGTTTTTAGCAATTTTCTCATAGAATGTAGTTAGAAAGACGCGGTTTTTTCACAAATTTTCCATTCTTTGTCCAATTTTCAATTAGAGGGAAGTGATAGTTCATCAATGTTAACAATAATGATTGTTTAAACAATTTATTATAATTATTAATAATATTATATTTGCATAATGCGAGAAAGATGCGGATTTTTGTTTAGTTTCTGGCTTTTTGTCCAATTTTCATCTGCAGTGAAGTAATAATAAATTCAAGTTAATAAAATAATTGTTTAAACAAATTATTATTGTTTATGACTATCTTCATCTATATCAATTGCGCCTGATAGTTGCGGTTTTCCGGAAATTTTCACCTTTATGTCCTTTTTTCACTTAGAGAGGTAATAATTAATTAAAGTCAACAAAAAAGTTGTTTAAACAATTTAATATTGTTCATAACTAACTTTTCTTAGATAAGTGCTAGAAAGTGGCGGTTTTTTCTCAAATCTTTCACTTTGCATCGCCTTTTCATTTATGAACAAGTAATAAGTCAACCACAACAAAAATGATCTTCCGAAAGGTATTGTTGGTTTAAGTGAATTATTTTTGCTCTTTCCACAATGCTTAAAAAAAATTGATTTAAAGGAAAAAAGCTATTTTACACGAAAGGCAGAAATCAATATTAAATTGTTCAATCCATTTTTTTGTTAACTTTAATTAATTATTACCTCACTAAGTGAAATGAGGACAGAAAGGTGAACATTGCCGAAAAACCGTAACAATCAAACCGTATCTAATCTAATTAATTATTAAGTCACGCCTAATGAAAAATAAACAAACATTTGAAAATTTCAGAAAAAACCGCAACATTCTACCAATTAAGCAAGGAGAATATCATCAACAATAATAATAAATGGTTTAAACAATTATTTTGTTAACTTGAATTCATTATGACTTCACTCCAAATGAAAATTAAACAAAAAGCCAGAAATTAAAAAAAACCGCATCTTTCTAGCATTATTCAATTATAATATTATTAATAAGTATAATAAATTGTTTAAACAATTATTTTGTTAACTTGAATTCATTATTACTTCACTCCGAATGAAAAGTGGACAAAAAACTAGAAATTAAAAAAAAACCGCATCTTTTCAGCATTATTGAAATATAATATTATTAATAATTAAAATAAATTGTTTAAACAATTATTTTATTAACTTGAATTTATTATTACTTCACTGCAGATGAAAATTAGACAAAAAGTCAGAAACTAAAGAAAAATCCGCATCTTTCTAGCATTATTCAAATATAATATTATTAATAATTATAATAAATTGTTTAAACAATCATTATTGTTAACATTAATGAACTATCACTTCCCTCTAATTGAAAATTGGACAAAGAATGGAAAATTTGTGAAAAAACCGCGTCTTTCTAACTACATTCTATGAGAAAATTGCTAAAAACAATAATAAATTGTTTAAACAATTCATTAAAATATCTAATTTTCAGTATTAAGTCATATTTTATGTATTAGAAATAATTCGCATTGAAAAAAAACGCAAAAAAATCATAATTAGCGCCAAAAACTCGCAAAACCCATTTTTTCACTTATGGGGTTTCTTTGGGACCCTATAAAAGAGACTTATGGAGATGATATTTGAAAAGTGATATTTTATTCGTATTCTATGGCTAATTGTGAAGAGAAATGTTGAGTTCCAACTCGATTGAGATAATATTGAGGATTCTGAATAAGATTTACAAAAACGTCTTTTTTTCTTATGGGAAATACATGTTAAACTTCATGGGGCTTGCGCCACCCCTAAATATCATTTTTTTCAAAACAAAAAAAACGCATTTATTTTTGTGCGGATTCGAACAAATTTGGGGGGTGTCCCGGTAAAAATTAAAAAAAAAATTCCAATGCATTTTTGGACCACAATTCTATTGTTCATTAAAATTAATTATTATCCAATATTTAGGTTACATTTTAATTAAGGCAGGGTTCTACTTTCTCCGCACGAAAAAAATGCGATTTTTTTGTAATTTTGTTTTCAAACATGAAGAAAGATATTGATGTAGGGTTTGTTGTGCCTGATAAATATACTCTTAAGTTACATTAAACATTTCCTTTAGTTTATTTTATGCGCTCTATATATATTTAAATGGCACTTTCCTCAAAACCACGTTTTTACCGCTTGCTGAAAAAATCTCCGAAACTACCGAGTCGATTGGTCTGAAATGTAGACCACATATTCTATACATATACATCAACCGGTGGTAGCAGATTTTTTCATTTACATGCAAAGAAAACAAAATGGCGGCAATTTGAAAAAAAAATAAAATAAAATCTACATCAACCACCGGTTGATGTATATGTATAGAATATGTGGTATAAATTTCAGACCAATCGATTTGGTAGTTTCGGAGATTTTTTCAGCAAGCGGTAAAAACGTGGTTTTGAGGAAAGTGCCATTTGAATATATATAGAGCGCACAAAATAAACTAAAGAAAATGTTTAATGTAACTTAAGAGTATATTTATCAGGCACAACAAACCCTACATCAATATCTTTCTTCATGTTTGAAAACAAAATTACAAAAAAATCGCATTTTTTTCGCGCGGAGAAAGTAGAACCCTGCCTTAAAATACGTTTAACTTATCTCTCATAGTTAAAAATTACTTAGAAATATAAATCAAATAGGTTGTTTATAATTATCTATTATTTTTGTTTCACGTTAAGAATATAAATGACATATTATATACCTATAGTGAGTAAGATCTTTAGAGTAAAAATATAAAGTGAATAATAGCATTACTTAAACGCATTTAAATAATTTTTCTTTACTTATAGGTAAAAGAGTAATGAGTAAATTAAACTTTAGGTTACAATTATTTTTATTCTATTATTCGTTAAAATGATTATTATCCAATATAGGATGTATTTTAATTATTATTAAAATGTAAAAAATTTGTTTGAATTGTATCAATTAACATTATACAGTCATATTGAATTAAAATAAATTACAGTTTCATAGTTTACTTATAGTTTTCATTGAAATTAAATGTTAAATAATATACGTTGCATTTTAATCAATAATTGACAAATAATTTAAAAATACAATTATGCTGTGAATACGGTGACCACATCTTTTGGCGCAAACGAATAAAAGAGAGAGAAAACACTATACAGTGGCTATATAAGGCTTTGCGTAAGTAAAGGATGACCAATAAAGCAAGATAGAATCATCTACATGAACACAACCAACACAATAAACGGGATCAAAGTTACAAAGAAACTTGGTTGCCCATAACATACTGTATCCCCGTCCCCCTTGTGAGAATGCTGGTGAGGAAGGCAGAGAAGTCACCACAGCCCTTTGCACACCGAAAAAACGATATTCTAATTTTAATAATTTCCCACTAAGTTTAAGAATACTTACAACTTAAATAGGCGCCAAGAATACATTCTTAATGTACGATGAAGGCCCTCTTCCCTTAAGAATATTTATTCTTGTCTAATTGTAAGAATTTCCCACTAAGTTTAAGAATATTTGCAACTTAAATAGGCGTCAATATATTCTTAATGTACAATGGAGGCCCTCTCACATTAAGAATATATATTCTTATCTATAAGATAATAAGGTACAGTTAATCTTAGACTATAGTAAGATTTGAATACTTTTTACTTCAAAAATATTTTTGTGGTAAATAATAAAAATAAAAATAAATATTGAAATTATTACATTGCAATTTTACGTTATACACAACACACAAATGAAAATATATAATGTATATATATAGTTATAGATCTATATATATTGTAGCAGTCTTATTTAATTTTATTTTATTTCACTGTAAATAACAGAAAGTTTTAGTTAATTTTTAACTGTAGGTACTGTACAACTTATACGTGACAATTACAAGAAAAGCTTCGAGAACTTGATGTAAAAAATAGCAAAGAAAACTCATATCTTTACAGCTAATGCTTGAAAGTAATATAGGTATCGCCATCAGCTCCTGTACAAGGAAAATATGGATAGAATGACACTAAACTATACGACACTAAACAAACACTTCAAATTCGTAAAATTTCAAACTGAAATATATATTGCATTTTCAAAAAAATAGTTGAATTTTCAACCAGAAAAGATTTTCTATCCAAAGAGATGAATTTTGAACACAAAAAGACGTATTTTTGAAAAAAATATAATAATAATTTTTAACCGAACGATTTCATTAACAATAAAATAGATGAACTTTCTAGTAAAACAGGCGAGTATTCTCAAAAATAGGAAAATATTCAACCAAATAGTAAAATTTTCAAGCCAAAAAGACGAATTATTTCAAAAACAGTTGAACTTTCAAAAAAAAGTTACTTTTCAATCAATAAAGATGAATTTTAAACCAAGAAGGATAACTTTTCTACCATAAAAGATGAATTTTTGAACGAGAATCATGAATTATACGAAATAGTTGAATGTTTTAAAAATAATTCGATTTTTTACAAAATAGTTCAATTTTTTACAAAATAGTTCAATTTCTTAAAAAATAGTTGAATTTTCAGCAAACAAAGATTTAGTAAACAGTGGACTTGAAATCGGAAAAAATGAATTTTTAACAAAAAAGATAATTTTCAATCAAGAAAGATGAATTTCAAGAAGATAGTAGAATTCTCAACGAAAAAATTGAGCTTTCAACACACATGAATAATTTTGTACCCAAAAAGATGACTTTTTAACAAAATATATAAATTTTCTACCAAATGGTTGAATTTTTAACCAAAAGCTTGTATCTTGAACAAATAAGATTAATTTTCTAACAAAAAACACGACTTTCCAACAAAATACATGAATTTCCAAAAATTTTTTTTCAATTTGAACGTCAAAAAGACGAATTATCTACAAAAATTTACACTTTCAACCCAAAAATATGATTTTTCAATCAAAAAGTTTAATTTTCTACCAAATAGCTCAACTGTCTATCAAACTGTTGAATTTTTAAGCTAAAAAGATGAATTTTCTACAAAACAGTAGAATTTTGAACATAAAAGTTAATTTAAAAGCAAATAGTTGACTTTTCGAATATAAAAAATTATTTTTTTGTCAAAACAGTTCATGTTTAAGTACAATAATGGACTTTTCAACCAAAAGAGATGAATTCTCAACGAAGCATGTAGCAGTTAATATTTCAACTAAACAATTGCTTTTTTCAACCAAAAAGGATACATTTTCCACCAAGAAGATTAAAATTCTAACAAGAAAGACGAATTTTGAACAAAATACATGAATTTTCAACCAAAAAGTTGAACTCTGAACTAAAAAAGATAAAATTTTAACCAAATAGTTAAATTTTTAACTGAAAAAGATAAATTTTCACCAAAAATGGAATAGTTTTACTATCAGTTGAAAACAGTTTATTTTCGACCAAACATGAAACGAATTTCCATGAATATAGTTAACTTTTCAACCAAAGAGATGAACAACTTTAACTTGAATTTTTGATAAAAAGATGACTTTTTTAACAACGCAGTTGCGTTTTCAACAAAATAATTACATTTTCCCAAATAATAGAATTTTTAAACAAACAAACTGAATTCTGAAATAAGAACATAAAATAATGGCCACTTTTTCTTTTAGGACTACACCACTGGAAAAGTGATTAAACACACAAAAACAAAGAAAAAAATAACTTTAAAAGAAGTCAATCCACAAAATAACTTGTAAAAAAATCATTCTTAATACTTATATTCAAATAAGTGGACAAGCTCGCCAAGTTGGTGGTCTTCTAGCCACGTTTTCACTTCTTCCATTTTTCATCTGAAATCTGTCGCAGTAATTGGATAATAAGTGACGAGCTCGATGAAATGCATCCAATTCTGAGGATAAATCGCATGTGTACATCTCTAACTCTATCTCTATCTCTTCGCAGAGAACGTTCATGTGAGAAAAGTTTGATGTCACATGTCAACAAATAAATAATGTAGAGAGGTTATGTCTCGGTGTGGTACGCCGGTATTCAACCTCAATGTGACATCAGACATTTCGAACTTTAACATTTTCTATAAAGAGAAGGAGATGGATGTGCACACGCGATATATCCTTACAATTTGTTGCGTTCCTTCACACTTGTTAATAATTACGAATGCGAAAAACTGACCGCACAAAACTGATACGCACAAAACATTGAAAAAACTGATTGGACAGAGCAAGGCGCACTATCCTTTGCGCGTTTCTTCTTTCCCCACTCATATTCTCATTTTAAGAATATTTTTTCCCTTTGGCTAGAAGATATTCTTAAAGTAAGGATTTCGCTTACTTCATTAAGAATATTACTAAGAATATGCCTGTAAGAATATGACAATCTTAATATTAGAATATCGTTTTTTCGGTGTAAACTTTGGAGCGAAAAAAAACATGAATCTTGAAACTGGTGAAGTTTTTTCGGCAACTCGCACAAAGCCTGAATTTTCACAACAACATTACAACCATATAAGCTGCATAAGTCATTATTACATTTATATCAACGAAAACCTCAATTATTTATCTTTCATTACCCGTTATCAAAAAATTATTATGTTAAATACACTCTTAGAAAGTATAGTGTAAAGATAGCGAGTGACATACGTAAAAGTTTTCTCTGTGCATAAGGCATCGGGAAGACGACACTTTTCGCCTCGCTTTTCGCAGATAGAACGCCTTCTTATTTGGCCGCGAGGCCCGACCGGGCCTGTACCTGACTATCACTTCATATAACCAGATCTTTCTAGCTCCTTTGATTTTATACTGTATTTTGTGCAAGAAAGATACAACGTAGCGAGGGGTTGACAACTCTACCGACTGGGTGTACACCTACATCTGACTTCAAGATACTTCAGGATATTTCAGTGACTCCAGAAGATTTCACTGACTTCAGGAGATTTCAAGTGACTTCAGGAGAATTCAAGTGACTTCATGGGAATTCACGTGACTTAAAGTGACTTCACATGACTTCATGTGAATTATGATTTTCACCTCAAAATGACTTCAGATATTTCAGGAGATTTCAAGTGACTTCAGGAGAAT
>CAKNXH010061923.1:43249-62380 GCA_932178445.1 Andricus quercusramuli | reverse complement strand
GATTTCAAGTGACTTCAGGAGAATTCAAGTGACTTCAAGTGAATTCATGTGAATTAAAATGACTTCAGATATTTCCGGAGATTTCAAGTGACTTCAGAAGAATTCAAGTGAATTCAGGTGATTTCAAGTGACATCCATATACCACGTGGACAATTTTTTACTACATCTTCACCCCCGTCCCACTCCTCGTGGACAAGCGTGGACTTTTGACGAACCTTCTTCCCCTGGCTCCTCTGTCCACGTGGATTTATATCATATTTGATGAAAATATGGATATTATTGGTGTTCAAAAGCTACGGAGCCAAAAGGAGCTGTGAATTGTATGAGAATATGGTTTTTCATAAAAACATAAGCTTCATGATACAAAGCAAGAAGTCCAAACAAAAATAAGTGAATATCGAGGGGTTAACAACTCGTGAAGTCAGGTGTACTACCTTCGCTGAAATCCGAAGATTCGGGAAAACGAGACCCAAATTTGTTCAAATCCAAAAAAATAATTAAATGCGTTTAAAAAAAAATGATATACAGATTTGTGGGTGATTCTGAACCAATCTATTTAGATTATTACATTTTCCGAAGTCAGAATCGTCAATATTAGGTGAATTAGGTTGAAACTCAACACTGCTCTTCACAATTAGCTACAGAATACGAATAAATAATTAGTTTCCAAATATCACCCCCATATGTTTGTTTTATAGGGACCCAAAAACAGCCTATGAGTGAAAAATTGGGGTTTGCGAGTTGCTGGCGCTAATTATGATTTTTTTGCGGCTTTTTTAAACAAAGCGTTTCTAATACATAAAATTCTACTTCTCACTGATAATTAGACGTTTGCATGCATTGTTTTAATAAATTATTATTGCTTTTAGCAATTTTCTCTCAGAATACAGTTAGAAAGTCGCGGTTTTTCCGAATTTTATAATTAGAGTGAGATGATAAATAAAGCAAGTTGACAAACATAATTGTTTAAACAATTTATTATTGTTGAATACTATGTTCTCTTAGATCATTGCTAGAAACTTTCGGGTTTTTCTTAAATTTTCAACTTTGCTTCGGCTTTTCAGTTATGAACAAATAATAAATAAACAATGAAAAGAATATTTTTCTAGCATTTCTCTAAGAGATAATAGTTATAAACCATAATAAATGAACAATTATGTTTACTAACTTACATTATGATCTCACTAAGTAAAAAGTAGACAAAAAGTCAAAAAATTTCAGAAAAAATCGCAACTATCTAGCATTATTATAGGGCAAGATAGTTAAAAACAATAATTATTTGTTTAAAAAAATATTTTTGTTGAATTTTAGTCACTATTACCATACTCTGAGTGAAAAGTAGAAGAAGAGTTGAAAATTCCAGAAAAAACCGCAACTTTATGACATTATTCAAAAAGAATATCACTGAAAATAATAATGAATTGTTTGAACAGTTATGTTTGTTAACTCGATATAATTATGACCCTACTATAATTTGAAAGTGAACCAAAAGTGGAAAATTTTAGAATAAACTGCAATATTCTAGGATTATTCTAAGAGAATATTATTTTAAATATTAAATGGTTTAAACAATTATTTCTGTTGAATTCAATTGAGTATTGCCTCGCTCTAACTGAAAAGTTCAGAGCCAGTTACAAAATTTAGATAAAACTGCGACTTTTCAACTGCATTCTAAGATAAAATGGCTATAAACAGTAATTAATTGGTTGAACAATTTATTTTTTATCAAATTATCACAATGAAGTAATATTTTATTTATTAGAAACAGTGTTTACCAAAAGAAACCTCAAAAAAATAATGGTCAGGGCCAGAAACTCGCAATACCCAATTTTTCACTTACGGGGTTTATTTGGGACCCTACAAAACAGACTTATCTGGGCGAATTTCAAAAAGTAATTTCTTATTCGTATTCTATAGCTAATTCTGTAGAAAAATTTTCAGGATCAACTCGATACACCTAATATTGACAATTCTGAATAAAATATACAAAAACGTCTTGCTTTCTTATGGAAAATACGTGTTAAACTATAGGGGGCTTACGGAACCTTTGAATATAATTTTTTTTAAACGCATTTATTTTTTGGGATTTGAACAAATTTGCAGGCGATGCATGAAAGCTAGAAAAAAAAAAAAAATTTTGGACCACCTTAGTCCACGTAGACTTTGAATAGACCCCTTCGACCCCCCCTGGGGGGAATCATCGACTATTGCTATACCCCCCCCCCCCCCAAACTGTCCACGTGGTATATGGGTGGCCCCAAATGAATTTAGGTGATTTCAAGTGACTTCACATGAATTCACGTGACTTCATGTGAATTCAAATGACTTCAGATATTTCAGGAGATTTCAAGTGACTTCAACTGAATTCAAGTGACTTCAAGTGAATTCAGATATTTCAGGAGATTTCAAGTGACTTCAACTAAATTCAAGTGACTTCAACTAAATTCAAGTGACTTCAAGTGAATTCATGTGGCTTCAAGTGACTTCAAGTGACTTCAGATATTTCAGGAGATTTCAGAGATTTCAGGAGACTTCAGGAGATTTCATTACAAATGTACACCTGACTTCACGAGTTGTCAACCCCTCGCAACGTAGTCTTTTCACGCTCGACCGTAAAATACGCATAGCGCGATATAAGGAATGCGCATGCGTATACGTTGGCAAAGTGCACTTTCTCTGCCTAGGCCGGTAAAGTACCTCCGCACCAACAAAGACCTATTTTACTTCTACAAACACAGACACACGAACACACACGAGAAAGCGAGGAAAGCCATACTCAAGTTACACAAAGATTCTTTTTTTCTCAGTTAATCTGATTATATCGGGCGAGGTCAATGAAAGACTAGCTGTAACTCAACCGGGGTTTAATTAGTTGCATATGAACAGGAATATTTCCAGGAATAGACATCAGACATCACACCAAGTTTCTGTGTGTTAATTCCAAAAAAGATATACATATGGGCGTTTCCACGAAAAGTGTCACTTTTCTGTCGCCGTGATATTATACGCAAACCAACACTGAAAATACCAGTTGTATTGCATAAAAATTTACAGACAGACTCCCTGAAATAGAGACGAAAGCTTACAGCCATTACAGAAACCCTCCTAAGAAGATAAAACATATAATAGTTAGAAAAAATCACAAAAAGATACCTGTGTAATATTTGTCACCAGCTACAAATTGAATGCTTTGCATGCTCGCAGCTTTTCCGCGCAATGTTTGAAAATTCTGAGAAAAATCATTCTAGTTCAGTGGACTATAGGCTACTGAAATTTCACGGATTTAACATTGTGCTTCGATTTATAACTCAGCAAGAAAACCTCAAAGTCGTGTCACCTCTCTTACAATACAAATGTCCGCTCCAAGGTCTGTAGTTGTGGAAAGTGCGCGCAACTACCCAGGCCAAAAATCTTTCGATTTTTTATTAGATTTTGGTGGCCAGTAGACGCCATATGAAGGAAAAATATGTGCTCCTAAAATCATCGAAGTACCATACATTCAAATATCGAAAATTTTCAATTTGGCGAAAAAATGTCCACTCCATCATCGTACATTACTCCAAGAATACTTGAAGCACACTCTTCTATGCTCACGGAAATTAAGCAGTATATTGGGGCGAAGAAGTTTACCATGGATAAAGTTAATATCGCAGTGCGCGCAAAAGTTATGCCCAATTTAAGGCTAAAATGTCCACTCCAAAATTTCAGCGAAAATGTACACTCCAGCGCCAGCAGCTGTGAAAATCGCGTGCATCAAGATAGGATTAAAGTTGTTACTGACTTTGCTGTATTTCGGTGGACAAAAAATGTCCCCGCAAGGGAAATTATGTGCCTCAAAAATCACGTTTATTTCGTAAAAATCAAAGTCAAAATTTGTGTATATATGGATTTTCTTCAAAAGTTACACGTCAACAAAAAAATGTTGTTTTACAAAAAAGTTTCGTTTCATTGAAAGGAATAGCTTTTGTCTGAAACTTTTTTCCAAGAATTCAGAATGTTTTGAAATATTACAAAAAGTTGTCAAATATTATTACGGATATTTTTGTCATAGGATGCGTATTTTTTGAGATATTTCGATGTTTCAAGTTAAAAAAAAAACACCCAGTTTATTCTAAATCAAGAAGGTGGTAATTCACACACTACTGGAAAGTACACGGAAAAAATAAGTCTTGGAACATTTCGTAGATTAGTGCTAGACTTCAGGACGGGCCATCATTTTCATGAAGTCTCGTATACTTTCCATAAAGTGGTCATACATTTTCATGGAAAAATAAAGAAAAGTCATGGAAGTTTTCAAGCGCAGTCAAGAAACAACAGGCTTGGAATTCTTAGAAGACAGTTTAAAAAAAATATATATACAGTCATGAAGTGGCTATAAAATAACTTCATATTTGCAAAGACTTAAATTGAATAAGTGCGTGATTCAAAAACTTAGAACTCGAATGCAAGTCAGAAAAACAGTCCATGACTGTCTGCGAGAATTTTCAGAGGCGCGCTCAGTGGGGCTCAGAGACAAATTCACATAGGTAAGATTGAAGTAGACACTGGTCAAAAAATAATTTTCCGTGAAAAATTATATTTTTCCATTAAAAAAAAAAATTGTTTAATTGAATTGTTATGCAAAATCAGTCTTGCAGCAAGTTGTCTAATTCGCAGTCCTCACTAAAATTCTTTTTACGCGACCACGCAGTTTTCAGCTGTAGCAGAACACCAAGATTTTTTACTGTGTTTTCAGCCCGATCGATTAGCCGAGGGGCTTGCGCGGTTAGGAATGAGTTGCGTTAGTCTCGTGTCTAAGATAGGTAGTTCGAATCCCCGCAGCGTGCGTCCGATTTTTTAGAGCGTAAAAAGCGAGCGATTGATATAAGTATTAATTGTGTGTGTTATAATAATATTTAAATAAATATGTAAGTTGAAGGTAATAATATTATAAATTTGGAAAATAATTTTTTATTTTTTATTAGCATAAATGGCTAGCTTGACAGTCTACGAACCCTTCCTTGACTGTCTTTGAGAATTTAATATTGGAGTGTTGAACGGCTTACACATTTTTCTGTGATATTTTGTTGATGGAGTCTAGGAGTGCTTCACTGACTATGCTGGACGCAATTTAAGAAGTCTTTTATTTCTTCAAGCACTATTTGCATGATTTTCCAATATGATATTTTCAAATTATCAAATGCTTTTAGACCTATCCTAAAGTCACAGACTCGGTCAATGAAAATTTCCAGCACTTTTTTTTCCGTGTATAGTGAGCATTAAAAAATAAGAAACAACCCTCTTTCACCTTCCATTCATAAAGTATCATTCATTAAATTGATTTTATAGATTTATTAATTTAAATATTTTGTGCAAACTGCGCGCATGCGCAAAGATATTGACCAAGCTAAAAAATGCGATTCTACATACATATAGAACGTACGAAAAAAGTTTGAAATGTGTGCCTTAAGATTTGTTCATGACTTTTTTTTTTTAGAGAAAATGACACTTTACGTGGATATGCCCATATGTTCCCTTCTCAATTGTGATCTGCATTTGTTGTTTTAAGGTTTCAGATGAATACGAATTATTCCAACTAAATTATGGGACCATCGCAACTTCTTTAAAACAAACAGAATCAGTCCTTATGACTAGAAGTAATAGCCCGAGGCATCGTTATAAAGACGCCTCTGGAACTGCAATATGCTAAAATTCACATAAATGTAAATTCTGAAACTTTGTACTCGAACAAAATCCGAAAATATCCAAATCTATATTTTTGAGAATTTGCGAGTTGCTAACAATTTTACAACATCACACTTTATAATCGCATTAAATATCAGGATTTATTACTGTAGGGGTCGAGTAGAACAAAATAGAATCCCTGAGGCTACCCTCGCTCATTGATTACATGTATAATATACACTTCTGATTCCACCCCACCCAGATCAAGGTGTAAAAAGTGATTTGTGAGTCACAGTCATGCTGTATGATCACATAAAATTCCCGTCGAAATATGCCTACCCTTACGCCCTTACGGCACTGTGCTCCTATGGGAAGGGAGCACTAACTGCAATAAGAGAACAGCTAACAATACATACTATAGAGATAGAAGATAGAGTACAGTCGGTGCTATAACCACGTAGGGTTTCAACTCGCGCTTTAAGTATCACTAGAAAGTCACGCGCGCGCCTTCATCACTTTCTGCCCATGGAAGTTTTAAAAATGTTATCTTAAATAATCGGAAGGGTAGTTGTCAAAAAGTTGGCCAATTTGAGTCTCAGTCATTTGGCACTTTTTTTTTTTTATCGGATGAAACTTCATTTAGAAAATATAAACAAAAAAGTACAGAAATGGCTTGTCACCCACCCGGTATGAAGGAATGCATTAAAATAGATTAAAATGATTTCAAATGTGGCGAGATTCACGACGTTTTGAATCCAAATGAATGTCGTTTTCTTCCGTTAACGTTTTAATTCATATGAGCATCAAATATTTAGGTTTCACTTCAATCCTGTTTAATCCTATGATGATTTCTGTCAAGGAATGAATACGTTTTAATTCTGATAAAAAGGGCACAAACTGAAGGCACATGAACACTGTTAAATGCCGTAAGATGAGGACGAATATTAAAGTCAATTTAATTCCTTCCGTTAAGGGGTCTACCCACTTTAGACGCGCAAAAATAAGGCTATTTTCAAGAGTTTTTTTCATAATTTTAAATTAAAGATATTGGTACATAAGATGTTACATTCAAAAAATGGATTCTAGAAATACATGAAAAAATTTCTTTAAATTCATTTGAGTAAATATTGGTGAATAAAAATGACGGTTGAAAGAAGATAAAAAAAGGAGGGTGTGCGCTGTTGATGTTTTCTCTGGGACGGACGGTCGGAAACGAAAAAATGAAACGGTTTTAGATTCAGTAGATAAATGGCTATAGCGCATATCATACGATTTTTGATTTTTTCAAAATTAACAAAATGGCGGACATTTTTCGAAAAGTAAGAAAAAAACACGTATTTTTTCACCTTCTCTTGCAAACAAAAAATAGTTAAAATGAAAATTTTAAAAATCGTATGATATGCGCTATAGCTATACTCATAAAGAATATGTGGTAAAATTTTGGTAAGGATCGGTTAAGTAGTTTCCGAGATTTTATCAACAAGCCGTCCAAAAACGTTGCTTCGAGAAAAATGCGTTGCATAGATTTCTTATCCATTTTGGAAATAACGAGCACAGAGATGTTGACGATTCCAAATTTTAGACAGGACTGATGAAGAAAGAATGTCGTGTGTAATGGTTCATAGCATGATCCAACCCCCACAAGGTCTAGCCACGCGCAAGTAAAATAAATCGCAGCCAATCAGAAACGATACCAGCTACACCGCCAAATTGAACAAATGTACAGCTGGCGGCTGCGTTGAATGGTAACCAAGAAGGCCGTGCCTAAAAGTACACTAAGACTGCTCCGATCTTTATGAAAGTTTAGTATGATATTTTCAGATATATATACTTTCGAAAAATGCAATAAAAAAAAATCGATTTTTTGAAAATTCTAAAGTGGGTAGACCCCTTAAGTATAATTGTCAACATTTTAATCCAGAACAATTCTTTTTGACTTTCACAACACTTCTAAATCACAACACTTTTAAATCAAACGATTGTCGTTTTTTGCCATATTTGAAATCATTTTAATCCATTTAAATACACACCTTATTACCGCGAACCTGTCCCAAACTACAAATTCAACATTAAAAATTGCTAAATTATTATTACCAGATTTCAAAAATCACTTCAAACTCTGTCTTACAATTTTTTCGTCTATATATACATCCAAAGTTGATATTTTAAGCGAAAGCTGAAAAATAATTAATCAAACTATTCAAAATATGCTTTAAAATTGTTAATTTCATACATGCACAGATTCTTGTATAGTTCAAAATCGATTCGTCAACGTTGATACCAAATAATAATAAATAATGGTCATTATTTTTGGATAATACCTGTTATAAAATATCAGGTCATCCTCCATTAATGTATCCTTCTATAAAATATGGGGATATTGTTAAATGCTGCCGATAGAATCAAATTAATCGTTAAAATACTCATTCTTTCGATATTTTAAAATATTTTCACCTGTTCTGTATATATTTTTAAAAGGCTTTTTACATTCTTATTAAGTTGTATGGCCGCGTAAGTTACGTCACCTGGCCTACAGTGTAGACACTGGATGAAAAAATGTTAAAAATATGATTCTGTCTTATATCTTCAAACCGATTAAATTTTTTTTAACCGAAGCTAAATGAATTCTTAAGAGATCTGTTATAACCTTCTTTTTCTCACCTGCACCTCGTTTCACCCTCCGGCCTCAAACCAAAAACCTAAGTAACAGCACTCCTCCACACTTTCCACTGTTTGTCCGTTCATCTTCCAAACGTAACCTATTTTGATCTTTCTGTTTCTGAAGCACATCACTTTGGTCTTCCCTACGTTCACCGTCAGTTCTTTTGTTCCCACACATTCTTCCAAAATTCGTATCATCAGGTTCATCCCCTTCTCATCGTCTGCTAACAGAACTACGTCGTCCGCGTATGCTCGAGAGTATCGTTAGCTATTACCCAAAATCTTTCCCCGTCTCCCTTTCTCCTTTAACTTCTCCTCTAAGTCTGCCAGCAGCATATTAAATAGTAGTGGACTCAACGGGCACCCTTGCCTTAGACCTCTTCCTGTGCAGAACACCTCCCCCTTTTTCCCTTATCTTCACCCTAATCCTGGTTTCAGTAAAAATTTCCTTTATCCTCTCCACCAACCCTTCCTCTATTCCCCTCTCTTGCATTGCCTGTCATAGCACACTTCTATTCACTGAGTCAAAAGCTGCTTTAAAATCTACGAACAAGGCGACTAATTTTCCTCTTTTTCTCCCTAAGTTTCTGATAACCAAGTAGTTGAGTACGCAAATGTTATCTATAGTCCCCATCCCTTTTCTAAATCCCTTCTGATTGTGTGGGATACTTTGTTTCTCTTCTATCTGACTCTCTAACCTTTTTCTTAGCATTTCTGCATAAATTTTATAACGCACTGGCATGGGAGTATTCCCTCTGTACTCTTCTACCTTCTTACCCTCCACTTTCTTGACAAGCGTTACCACCAGCCCTATCATCCACTCCTACGGCCACCCTTCTCCTTTCCAGACCTTGTTGCAGATCTTCCACATCCTTTCCCTAATGCCTTCTCCTCCATACTTTATCGCTTCGTTCTCCATACCATCCTCTCCTGTAGCCTTATTTCTTTTCAGTCTATATATCGCCTCATCCACTTCTTCTCTTGCTATTTCGTTCCCTCCCTCCATTTTTCCCTGGACTATCCTTCTATTTTCCCCTTTGATCCTATTCTGTTCTGCCCCTAACAGACCCTTAAAATAATCCGTCCACTCACCCATTTCTATTTCTTCATTAAGGCCTTTCCTTCCTCCTCTTTCCCTATTTATCACATCCCAGACCCTACCTTCTTTGATCGCTTTTTCTACTTCCTTGTATTTCTCCTTTCCCGTTTTCTTTTTCCTTTCCAGCATCCTCTCATGTTCTCTTTTTCTCCTGTTGTACTTTGCTTTCTCTATTTCTCCTTTCCTCCATTTTTTTACACACTCTTTCATTCTCTCTTTACTCTCCCTCCATTCCTCGCCCCAACAGCCTCTCTTTCCCTCTTCTCTTCCTTCTGTTGTACCTATCTCATCCCTTACTTTCGCAATCGACCCTTTCAACCTTTCAATTAACGAGTCTACTCCCTCCTCTTTTCCATGCCTAACATTCTCCTTTTTCATTTTTTGTTGAAACTCTTTTAATTTAACTCCCTCTTTCCTTTCTCCCTCTGCTGCGCTTGAGGACACCACCTTTCAGTGTAGCTATTACTGGGCAGTGCTCGGACTCCATCTCATTCCCCACATTCATACTGCCTATCAAATTCCTCATTCTTTCTTCCGCCAGGATGTAGTCTATCACTGTTTCTCCCTTACCTATAAATGTGATCTCTCCTTTCTCATCTCCTTTCATATTGCCATTACATATAAACCAGCCTATTTCTCCTATTACGTCTAGTATCCTCCTCCCCTTCCGGTCTATCTTCTTATGTTTGGAGCTCCTTATATAGGCCTCCTTTTCTTCATCCCAAGTCCTTCCCCCTTGCTCGCTATTCCAGGCATTCAAGTCACCTCCTATCAAAACCAACTCTTCCTTCTTTTCCTCCATCCACCTCCTTATTACTCTCCAACCTTCCTCTTCCCCTCTTCTTCTATATACATAAACCACCGCTATTTTGATTTTTCCAATTATAATCCTGCTTATCATTGTTCCCTGAGACAATGCCGCCCATCCCTCTACCTTTATCGTGTTCTTTTCTTGCTTCTTGCATTGTCCACACATAACCTTTCGGTAACATCTTTTTCATCTCATCGACTAACCGGGCTTACAACATCGTCACCTCTTGTTTCATCTATTACCTGCCCTCTGGCGCCCGTTTGTGGACTCGGCATCCTACCTTACCCAGTGCTCCGCCGCATTTTCCGCTCTTTAATCGCCTACCTCTTGTCCCCTTTAATTGTGCCCGCCAACTATTTTTCTACTCCTAACCTCAAAAACTTCACACGCTCCAATTTCCGTTTCTCACAACTTACTTTCACCCTTTACACCCTTGCCTTCACTCAACCTTCTTCCTTCACACCTGATCTCCGCATTAACTGCCCTTTCTGCATCCACACACGCTGATTCCCTTGACCAAAGCCAAAAAAACCAACACTTGACACAAAAGGGCTGGGTTTGAAATAATTCATGGAAAAATGTTAAAAATTGTTTTTTTTTTTCGCGATAAAAAGAATTTCATCGCACTTTTGTGTACAAGAAAATGATTTTGATGCACGGAGAGAAAAATCAGTGTTTGAAACGACGCTTATTCGTCGTTTGAAACTACGAGTCTTGATCGTCGTTCAAAACGACGAGAACTTTAGATTGAAATGACGAAATCGTCGTTCAAAACGACGATACGTACCGTCGTTTGAAACCACGACTCTCGTCGTTTGAATCGATGTGGATCGTGGCTTGAAACGATGATCGCGCTGCAACCAAAAATAAGCCCCGCCCATATGGCGGGGCCTAATTCAGGAATGCTAGAGTTTCGTAGTTTCAAACGACAATCCATGTCGTTTCAGACGACGAAGCGATTCGTAGGATGAAACGACGATATTCGTCGTCTCAGACGACGATGAGTCGTCGTTTTGGACTACGATGCCCTCTCGTCGTTTCAAACGCTGATTTTTCTCTCCGTGTGGTTTTTGAAATCTTTCAAAGTAATAAGTACTGGAGAAAATATTGGAATTAATTGGTTTTAGACGTAAATATTAAATTGAAACATACATATTCCCCGGAAATGAAAATCTAATTATTCAAATCATAAATAAATAATAATAAATATAAAGTGAAAATATATATGATATAAAAATATAAAAAAATATGGAACACCTAAAATAAAACGAAACTACCAATTTCAGAGATAAGAATAAATAATACTTGTAGCGTATGAAAATTTTAAGACGTAAAATATGACTTCTGCAGTGTTTCTGAGTGGAACGAGTGAAACGAGTGGAATATTAAATTTCGAAATAATTTTAAAAATATTTAGAGTGGACGTAGAAATCTTTAAAAATATGAATTTTTTTTTACTTCTATTTGCCAGTGTATCCAAATTTTTATGTTCATTTTTATTTTATCAGAATCGTTAAAAAAGTGTTACCGAATTCGATAACGCGAAAATCATACAATGCACATTTTGCCAAATTTTCATAATCTTACAAATATTATTCTTGTGCTTATATGAACACTAACACAAGCATAAAATTTATCATTTTTAATTTTTTTAGGTTTTTTGAAGCGTTATTTTATTCTTAAAATATGAGTTACCGAGTGGAAACAAAACTTCAGGGACAGACTTTTAAGCATAATTAAACACCTTTAGAACTGATAGATTCATCTCTATTCATAATTTTTAGATTTCTCATCTTAATACAAACAATTACTATACACATTCTTGGAAACTGCTACGGACTCTAAAAAAATATTTAATTAGAAAAGGTGTATCTTCTTATGAACATTATGAAATAGAAATTAGCAGTACAAGAAATTCATTAAAGGCAAAGAATTAATTTTTTCGTGATCATTGAAATAATTATAGGAAAATAACCCTGGTGAAAATTTCGGAAAGGCAATTTCTGCCAGGGAATTATAGAAAAGCATGATATTAAATATCTAAATAAATAGTGCAAAAATTAGAAGAAAGTATTAATTAAACACTTATTTTGAACTGCCCATACAAAAGTACATAAAAATTGACATATTTCAAAGAGCTTCGTGTAACATTGTGAGTATAATGAAACTTAAAGGCTATGGCTATCTTAGACTTTTTGCGATAATGATTTCAATATTTTAGTATTATAGATTCCTATAATTATCTTTCTATAATTGTTCCTTAATTAATTATATTATCAATTAATTATTTAGTTGTATTGTATTTTATTACTCTCCCTTTTCCGGGTTTGAGTGCTCCGTTCCCTTTACATCTTTTACAATTTCACTTAACCACTATGCCTTATGCTTATTATATCCTATAATCGCTTCGCCTTCTTATTATTTACAAGTTCGTAAATATTATCTTCCTAGCTATTAACTATTATCTAGAAAGTGCGCGAGACCTTCCAGGGCTTCCGTTTCCTCTCACCATTGCTCTTCAATCTTTTCAAAGACACGCAACACTGATTTTCCTTATCCATATTTCAAGTTTGGTTTTCTCATCCCCTATGCATTCTCTCTTCCCGTTTCTCTTCTAAGCTCTTCATCCACTTTTCCCCTTGTCCACAATCGCTTAGTATCCACCTAACTTTATCTACCACGCTCTTTCCCCCTTCCTCTTCCCCTGTACATTTCACCAACACGTGCTCCCAAGATTCCCTTTCATACCCATATGCCCTACACATTTTCATTTCTTCACTCATCCAATATTTACGGTCATTCATGCCTTCTCCCATTCTGAAACGTATCATCCTGGACCACCTGCATTCCTTTTTCAATTTCACTAGATATTATGGGATCCCTTCAATCTTGATGAATCTATACCATTTATTATATTTTGACTCCATAATCTTTTCCCACCTCTTCTCTTCCTGCTTCTTAGTCATTTCTCCCTCTACTACCTGCCACTTCCTCCCCTCGTCACACATTCTCCATTCTCTTCTAACTTGCCATCTCTCCTCCTCCCATCTTGAATGTCCCGTGTTTTCCTCTCTCTCTCTATCTAATATTCCCTGCATGCATGCTTGTGCAACTTTGCTACCCTTACCACTCTTAAGTTTCTCTTCAAAATTCCATAACCCTTTCCTCTGCCTTATCACCAATTTCTCTCTCCCTGTTTCTTCTCTCAACATGTAACCTGGGCAATTCCAGCTCACTCCCATAACCCATCTCAGAAATCTCTCTTTCATGTTTTCTACTTTTTTGTTCTCCTTCCACCCCAAAATCTCCACTCCATAACCTATCACAGACCATACCAGTGAATCAAACAGCCATTCTCTCATCTTCCAGTCCTCTTTGAATCTTCTTTTTCCAATCTCCCACACCTGTCCCATCACCTTACTCGCACTTTACATCCTTTTTTTCACTTGCAGATCATTTCCACCTCCCGCTTGGAACCAGAATCCTAAAGAACAAAATTCCTCTGCCATTTCCCCATTTATCTTCCATCCATACTTTACTTCATTCTTTCTCTTCCTGAAATATACTATCTTTGTCTTCGTCACATTAATTGTCAGGTCTTTCTCTCTCACATACTCTTCGAATCCTTTTATTAGCAAGTTCATTTCACTTTCATTCTCTGCCAGAAGCACCACATCGTCCGCGTACGCTAACGAGTATATTCTCTTATTTCCTAGAACTGTACCCCCTTTACCTTTCTTTTCCATTTTCTCTTCTAGGTCTGCTAACAATATGCTAAATAACAACGGACTTAGCAGGCACCCTTGCCTGAGACCGCTCCCTATCCAGAACTCTTCTCTTTTCTGTTCCCCGATCCTCACCCTTGTCTTCGTCTCCGTAAAGACCTCTTTTATCCTCTCAATCAGCTCTTCATCCACCTCCCTTTCTTTCATTGCCTTCCACAAAACTTTCCTATTCATCGAGTCGAAAGCTGCCTTAAAATCTACGAAGAGTGCGACCAGTTTTCCTTTTTTCTGTCCCAGGTTCCTGTTGACTAAATAATTTAGCACGAAAATGTTATCCACTGTCCCCATCCTCTTGCTGAATGCTGTTTGATTGTGTGGAATACTTCCTTTCTCATCTACCTGTTCTTCTAATCTCTTCTTAAGTACCTCCGCGTAAATCTTATACGTTACTGGCATGAGAGTGATTCCTCTATAATCTACCACTTTTTTACACCCTCCCTTTTTTAATAAAGGAACTACCAAACCTGTTCTCCACTCCTTTGGTCATCCTTCCCCTCTCCATGATCTATTACATACTTCATAAATCTCTTCTCTAACCCTTCTTCCGCCAAATTTCAACGCTTAATTCTCCATCCCATCCTCTCTTGTCGCCTTATTTCTTTTTAACTTCTCAATTGCTTGATTCGCCTCGTCTCTGGTCATCTCATTCCCACCTTCCATTACTCCCTCCTTGACTTCCTACCCCCCCCCCCCCCCACCCTCACTTTGCTATCCACCCCTTCTAGCAATTTTTTGAAATATACCGTCCATTCATCCATACATATCTCTTCATTGATTCCTTTCCATTCACTCCTTTCTCTATTGATAATTTCCCATTCTCTTCCTTCCTTTATTGCTTTCTCTACCTCATCCATTTACCTCACCTTCTCCTCCTGACATTTTACATCTAGTAAGTCTTTACACATTCCACATTCCACCTCCCACCATCCTCTCTTCCCATCTTTGCTTTTTTCCTTGTCGCTTCCTCCTTCCCTCTCTTCTCCAATTCCTGCATTTCAACATTGCAATGACCGAGAAGTGTTCTGACCCTATTTCGTTCCCTACTTCCATTCTTTCCAACAGCCTCCTTATCCTTTCCTCGGCCAGAATATAGTCAGTCACTGTTTCCCCTTTTCCTGCAAACGTAATCTCGCCTTCCTCATCCCCTTCCGAGTTCCCATTACAAATGAACCATCCTGTTTCTCCTAGGATTTCCAACAGAGTCCTACTCTCCTGGTCCACCTGTTTGTGTGCCGATTTTCTCCTGAAAGTCTCACTTTCTTCATCTCATATTTCCCCTCCTGTTCCTCTGTCCAAGCATTCAGATCACCTATCAACACCAATTCATCATCCTTTTTCGCCACCCATTTCCTAAGCACACTCCAACCTTCTTCTTCTCCCCTTCTCCTGCAAATGCAAACTATCCTCACCTTTCTTCTTCCTATCTTCACCACTCTCGTCATTACTCCATCTGTTTCCTCAACCCCCATTTCTATTATCTTTTCTCTTACCAATTCATTCCATACTCCTGACACCATACCCCCTTTCCTTCTTCCCTTTACCTTCTCTTTCTTTGCCTCTTACATCTGCCACATATATCCCTTGGGTAACTTCCTCTTCACCCTAATCCAATCCTTATCATCTACCCAGGTTTCACTGAACATCAGTACATCCCATTTCTTCACCTCTTCCCAGAATCCTTCATCTTTATTCATTAGCCCTAATACGTTCCAAAACGCTACTCTCACTTCTTTCTTCCTTTCTTTCTCCCTTCATTCGTCTTTACGTCCCCTCCCTACTTTTGTGGAAACCCCGTCGCTCCGCCTACTTCTCCTTTCTTCCTTTCAACCTCTACTGTTTCCATTACCTCCTCCCTTCTATCCCTAATCTCCGCTTCTTTCCCTCGTCACCATGGACCCTCCCTATACACTTCACTCAATTTTTCTTTCTCATCATCCCATATCCACATATGCAGGTAACCATTTTGTTGACACTGATAATATATTATATGAACAAATTCACAAAAACCGTTTATTAAATCAAAATTGAGCAAATGTTTGCATGCTTGTCATGTATTTTGAGGTGCAGTAGCCCAAAGGCATAAGATAGCACCGCCACTAGGCGACGGTCAACAAATGATACACTTTCCTTTCAGAGTACCACGGACTGCCTAAAGGCCTAAAAAGAATAAAATACGAATAAAACTTTGGAGGTTACGATTAGCAGTATATAAATGACAGGTTCATATATTATAATTTTAGCCACTTTTGCGTCTACCTAATAAACGAATTTTGTCGTTCAGGATCTTCTAACACTTCATTTTATGAAACATGTGTGGAATGCTTCATGTCAACACAAGATCTCGGGATAACATAACCTTACTTTTTTCTGAAGAGGCAGGGGTGCCAATGAATGAAACCATTCCAAAATTGCATGGCGTGGTCATCGACACTGGGGTGCCAACGACTAGAGACCACCCTTTTTGTATTAATTTTCATTGGCAACCCTGCCACCCCCCCCCCCTACAAAATTAATAAATACATTATTAATGAGTTTTAATTCTTATTTTTATTGAATTTAAAATATTTCTTTAAAATACCTACAAAAAAATGAAACAGATTTACTTTTTTATAACGTTGCTATAACAAAATTAAATAATGCTGTCAGCTAAAGATTTTATTTAGAAAAGCCGATACATTCTTGGCACCCTAAAAATTAGAGGGAATTAAATATTTAACACTTCAATTTGACATTATTTTGCTTAAGTTGTACATATCGTTTTGCGCAGAAATGACAGAATAAAAATAATACCAGCAAAATACGATAAATGTTCGCATTTTCTTAACATTTAACAAAAATTAGAGGGGATGCCAATAACCGGCGCAGTGCCAACTACTAGTGCTCTTACCCTATCCTGAAATTGTGTCCTTTCTCGATGAAAATATATATAAGTGAAATTGTAGAGAATTTTATGTTCTGATCGAGACGTTCTCAACTCGACCGATAGAGTATACACTGACTTCAAGTGAATTCAGTGACTTCATGTGAATTCAAGTGACTTCAGAGAAGTTACCTAATATGAACCTGACTTCCGAGTTGTTAACTCCTCGGTTCTAATATACAGTCCCGCGAGAAGTCTGGTTCCTTTTAGGGGTGTGGGGGGGAAGAAAAAGTAAGCAAAAAAGTCCCCAACTATTTTTGGATCTGGGGCATATTTTGGGAACAACAGAGGGTACAATTTGTATGTACGTGTGAGCATGTGTGGCGTGAGTGCGTCACGACAAACAGGTAGTCCCCCACAAAGCGCTTGAGGTAGTGATGGCAATCACTCAATTCGTTAAAGTTCGAGTTTGATCAAACTGAAAAATATCTTATAATGAACTCTTGCACAAATACTTGTTCAAGAATTCATTAAAAGTTATTTTTCAGTTATTTACAAGTTAATTAAGTAATTTAAGTTTATTTACAGTTATTTACAAATATTTGTACAAGAATTCATTAAAAGTTATTTTTCTATTTGATCAAACTCGAACTTTAACGAATTGAGTGATTACCAAGCACTACCTCAAGCGCTTTGGTGGGGGACTGCCTGTTCCACGTGACGCGTGCATGCTACAAATGCTCACACGTACATACAATTTGTACCCTCTGTTGTTCCCAAAATATACCCCAGATCCCAAAATTTTCTGGACTTTTTTGCTTACTTTTACTCCATCTACACCCCACAGTGGGCTGTTTTGCAAAATTTACATTCAAAACCTAATATTTCTTGAACGAATTGACCAAAATGGATGGCCTTTGAACGAGATTAAAGCTTATTAAATGCACAATAAGGGAAAATTATAGAGAAAAGTTTTCCCGAATTTCCCAACTTGGAAAATGTGGGAAGGACCGTCATTTTTTGACAAAAAATACAAAATTGTACTAGAACTACAAAGAAAAAAGTTTAGTTCAGTGCAAGATATCATATTTTATAGATTTGTTAATGCTGAATTCAAATTTGCCAGGAAAATAGCGTGGCGTATTGCCTTTCGAGAAAAATGCGGTTAAGTATGAAAAATCCAATATGAAGAAACGCAAATCGGAAACATGATGAAGTTTATTATCTTCAGGTTTTTAAGTTCGCTGAGTCTTAACTGGACGTCAGAATTTCAACAACAAAAATGGCGGATCGAATATGGTATAACGCAAGTTGGAAAAATTTAGGCAACTTTACAAAATTGTCCATATTTATGTTTTCGAGGGCTCTGGCTCTAAATCTGACGTCAGAATTTCAAAATTGAAAATGATAGGTCGGATTTAGTGAAACAACAATCGAAAAATAAAATGCTTTTGTTACATTATTTCGTGAAGTTTGTCGCCGAAGATTATGTTCGCGGTAACACATAGAATCTTAAACAAAACCGCTGAACAATTATGTGATACTGTTTCTGTGGAGTGGAAGAATTTGTGAAATTCGAAATTGTTCGTTACTTTATGCGTTTTGATAATTCCTCAGCAGAAGTGTGTTGATCCAAATTACGAATGTTCTGACTCGCAAAACTCGAGTTTGTCAGCAGTTTCATTTTCATTCAATTGAAAAGCAGTTCCTCTGAAGATTCGCGGTTTACCCCCCCCCCCCCTCTATTGTTCGCTAATGTCGAATGTTGCGTATTGCTCTTGAGAAAGAAGATGCTGCTGCAATAGAGAAAAATAATAATTTTGTGATAATTCCTATAAAAATATGTGTTCAGTGTAAATATAGAACAAGAGAATGACGGAAGTGATGCGAATTCCCTCAGTAATAGAAATTCAAGCGATGATATAAATTTAAGTGATGAAGATTGATTATTGCAAAAAATAGGAAATTGAGATTAGGACATATGGCAATTTAATGTAACGTGTCTGTAAGTACAATTTTATTCATTCAATAATTGTTAGAATAGAATTTTCTTAATATTTGTTCGCCATATTGGATGCGCCATTTTTAATTTTTGAATTCTGATGCCAGAGATTTGGATTCAGCGACTTCCAAAACGTAAATATGGAGAATTTTGTGAAGTTTCCTACATTTTTCCAACTTTTGTTCCTCCATATTGGAGCCCTTGGCGGACCGAACGAACGGAGCGGATACGCTACAGCGTATCCTTATA
>CAKNXH010061923.1:29465-42849 GCA_932178445.1 Andricus quercusramuli | reverse complement strand
TATAAGGATACGCTGTAGCGTATCCGCTCCGTTCGTTCGGTCCGCCAGGGGCAGCTATTTTTTATTTTTAAATTCTGATGTCAGATTTGGATTCAGAGCCTTCGAAAACGTAAATAAGGACAATTGTGTCAATTTTCCTCAATTTTGCAAAACTTTTGTTCTACCATACTGGATCCGCCATTATTTATTTTGTAATTCTGACGTCAGATTTGGATTCAGCGACCCTAAGAACCTAAAGATAATAAACTTCCTTATGTCATATGTTTCCGACTTGTGTCTTTCCATATTGGATTTTTCATATTTAACCGCATTTTTTCGGAAAGGAAATAAGCTACACTATTTTTCCTGTCTGATTTGAATTCAGCATTAGAAAATCTATAAAATATGGTATCTTGCACTAAACAAAACTTTCTTCTTTGTAGTTCTAGTACAACTTTGTAATTTTTGTCAAAAAATGACGGTCATTCCCGCATTTTCCAGGTTGGATAATTCGGGGAAAGTTTTCTCTACAATTTCCCCTTATTGTGCATTTAATAAGCTTTAATCTCGTTCAAAGAACATCCGTTTTGGTCAATTCGTTCAAGAAATATTAGGTTTTGAATGTAAATTTTGCAAAATGGCCTAGTGTACGCCCCCCTAATAGGAACCAGAGTTCTCGCGAGAAAAGGCTTCATTTCGAAATACAAGCGCTAAGAAAAGAGCGTGTGAGCCGCGCGTTAAAACTCACCCTCCAATCTCTAGGTGGATTACTCGGAAAATATGTCCCGTACAGGAAAAATTCATAGGACCATTCTTGTTGTAAATTTTATATGCTATTTGTCTGTACTAATTAATTTTTGACCGATTCATCCTTTCTGAAATAAGCGTCAAAACCAATTTTTGAGGAGTAGTTTCCTCGATTTAAGTTATCATGCCTCATCTCGTATAAATCTCGTTTGATATCAATTTCCAATGCCTTAAGGAATACGTATTCTAAATATCAACACTTTAATATTTTTTCTGCTTAGTGCAGGCCGACGTTAAGACTGCGACAAAACCAAGTCTTGTACAGTGGCTACGATCGACCCTGACGCTGATGAGAACTTCTCCCTTCTTCAAATCGTTCCAACATGGAGAATAGACATAAGGAGACTAAAGTCATCACACACACGGAAAAAATTAGTTGTTGAAATTTTGAATGACTCACATCAGTCAACCACTCTAGGATAGGACTGAAAGCATGTCATAAATTGGTAGTATCGTCGTTAGAAACTTTGATTGATACATATTTAAAAAGTAGAAAGAGTTGTAGAAAGTTAAACATAATTTCAATGAAAATGTTAAGACCAGAGGAATAGAGTTCTTGAAACACTCATGCACTAATGCTTCGAAGCCAGTCAATGAAACTTCCGATGACTCCTGACGAGTTCTTAGAAAACAGTGTTGCCAAATTAAAAAAAAAAATATATTGTGGTTATATTTGTTATATTATTATTCACATAGACTTACGCGGGATTCGAACTACCTAACACCTATGTCTATGACTCATCGAACGCAACTTATGCCTAACAACTAGACCCCACGGCTAACGTAACACATTGAATATTTTGCAGAAATCCCAGTGAAGAGCCAAATTCAACTCCGCACTCATTTGTTCATTGCCGGTTACCGCGAATCCATTCAGACTTATGCATACACCACTTCACCTGAGCGTCACTACGTGTTAACACAAGCATCCAATGTGACTGTACATTGTGAATATAGATACGTAGAAGACAGTCAACGAATTCTTCGACAACTTATAAATCAGTTATTCGTTTCTGTCCTACAGTTATTGTATTTCAAATCTTTTGGAATCCGGAGGACTTTTTATAAAAAATTGAGTGCTTGTCTAAAACTTTGTCAAAATCTGCGGAATGAAAATTCGAGAACTGATGTTCTTAGATTGTGTTCCAATAATTCATTGACTTTTTTCACTTTTTCGATAAAGTCGGCGATTCTTTCATAAAAATTAGATGAAATCCTAAAAAAAACGTGGCCTGTCCTAGAATGGGTGACTCATCAAGTAGATTCTCGACAACTTATTTTTTCCGTGCATTGACTTCACCAAACACGAGAAATTTTACGTCGGATATACATTAGTGTGGTCGAAATTTATACCTCTAAAAATTCGACCTTCAATTTCTGGGGATCGGCCCCCCCCCCCCCCACAATTTGTTCGTTTTCGGGAAAAAGAAATTCCATATTTTTGTTTTACAAATCAGTCAACATTAACCCGTGCCCCGGGGCTTTCGAAATTAAAACCAGGTTTTAAATGGAAAAAGCTCGTTTTTAGAAAAAATGGAAAAAAGAAGCACTTGTTTTTATCTTTTTGTATACTAAAGTTTAGTCACCTCTAAAGGAATGTTCAAGGAATAACTACCATCCAATAACTTTTAATTTTACCCCCCCACCCCTGGAAAATGCCCCAAAAATGCAAAATAGCAGTTTTATGTTAAATTTCATGCTAAAGACGGTATTTTTTGGAATTTTTTAAACATGGATTATTTTCATTTTTCATTTGATAAGGGACAAGTTTCCAAGTAATTTCTAATCAATTTTGAACTCTTTAAACAATTATTATTTGTTTAAACAATTTTCGTTTCGCCTTTATACCGTAAAAAATTATTATTTTTCGGGATAAATGATACAATTGATGAATGTCAAGAATACTATTTCTAACTTAACACATTTGGTAATTATTTAAACAATTTGAATTTGTTTAAACAATTTTTCCCCTGTTAATCGTAAAATTATTTTTTTCTGAAATTAATGACACAGTTAAGGGGTCGTGCATAAATTACGTAACGCAATTTCCCGACTTTTTTCCCCCCCCCCCCCCCTATGTAACGCTTTTTCCGACTTTTCCCTGTAGTTTTTCACCATTATGTAATACTAACCCAGGAAAAAAAAACCCATTGAAAAGGCAACTCCGTGAATTGCGTATCTGTCATTTGCAAATTGAGATTTTTAAAAGTGAATTGGTTTGTGACTATGTGAATCGGTCAGTTTCTCGAATGGCTTCGAATCTGCAATGTACTACAATGTCCATTTCAAGTAAAGTCATATTGAATCGGTTTACCTCTTTTTGAATGAGACCGATTTTTTTTTCAGGTTAGGCTGCCATATTTCACATGATTTTTAAAATTTATAAATCATTGATAGATTAAGAGAAATCATACGCAAGGCTACTAGATTTGTTTTGCTATTTTATTTCTGGAGGATGTGAAGGCTTTTATGGCTAATAAGTCTGTCAAAAAAATAATAACGAGTAAAATTCTTTTAAAAACCAATCGGCGGCAATCTGGAATTCCAGTGACAGATACGCTATTCAAACGACTTCGAAACCCTTTCAAAGCAAGTGAATGGATTTTTGTTTCCTGGGAAGCTAGACCCCCCTCCCTCCAAAAAGTGTTACGTAATTTATGCACGAGCCCTAACCAATGTTGAGAGTAATACATTTTTTTGCCGGTCACCCATCTGATTTATAACTATTCATACAGGAAACCGTTTAAAAAGTGTTGAAATGAATGGCAAAAACCACGGTAATATACCTTCCTGAATGAAAGCATCCTTCTTTACATTGAACAGGTAATTGCATTCCTACCCCTTTTTAAAGACAGATTATACACTATCGGGATTTTCGTGAACCTTAAGGATGTTTTCAACGCATGGTGTCACATTTTTTTACTGTTTTAACGATTATTACATTTCATGGAACGACGTTTTTTGCAGCAACTTACGTCGACACAAATTGTGATATCGAGTTGAAAATTTGGGAAATTGAATGAAAGGCACCACCTTCACAGCTGTCAGAGCTTTTGTGGTTACCGAAAGAAGTATATGTATTTAATTACTGTTTTTTTTTTTTTAATTAAATATGAGGATCATGGTGATGCAACTCAAAGAAAAATAAGGCGTGTTCTCTCCAAAAACTATTTTACCGGAATTGTTTGTCATCCATTACTTTAAAGCCATTCGGCCTTACGGCTGTTGATATCAAGCTCTAACCTTAAAATTCAATTACCTTACTTTACTCAATAAATACCAGCGTTATATTTATTTTTTAAGACTAACTGGTACTCCGTTTTTAACGAAAAGTGTGTATACATAGGGATAAATTGTGTACATTGATAATTTTTGCGTAAAATGAAAATTTCGAATGTTCAGGTTAGTTAACACGGTGATGAGTATCAATATTTTCAACCTGAAAGTTCTTGCACTCGAATTTTCTTCGAAGATTACATTTTTCTAATAAACTTGAAGTATTTTAAACTCAAAACGCGAATAAAATGTCGAGTCCTTTTTGAAATAGGTAAAATTCAAATTAAGAAAATTTTTCTACGTATTTTAAATTATTGCTTAGAAAGCGTTATTCTGCATTAATAACTGAGTAAAAAAGTATCATAAGCGAATTAGATCAATTGAAAACTATGCGTTTAATGGAGGTTTTCGTATAGCAGAAAATCATTTTTCGCATCATTAAGGTTATTACAGAGTTTTTTCATGGGATTTTTCTCTATTGTTTATTACTTATAGATAGTTTTTGAACGTTTTCAATATTTAAAAACTGAAAAGTATCGATCCCTTTTTGATATAAGTAAAATTAAATTTTTTGTTATACATATTTTACGTTATTGCTTAGGAAGTGTTATTTCTGACGTTATTTCACATTAAAAAGCGAGTAAAAAGTATCATAAAAAATTGGCTAAATTAAAAACTGCGTGATTTATGGAGGTTTGTATATAGCAGAAATAGTATATTCTCATTAAGGTTAAAGCGTTTTGCACTCCACTTTCCTTTATCGTTGACCGATTCCATTTCAAATCAGGCAGGTTCAACACTTGAAGTCGCAGAATCTATCGGGGACGAAATATGTCTTTTTATAGAGAATATATTGGGCGATATGTATTTTTCCGATTTGCAAAAACAAACTTTTCTAAGAATTTATGCATGTTGGAATTTTGTGCTTTGTTTTTCAAAAAATCCCAATTTTTTCTTTACACCTTTATAATTTTTGACTTAGTAAAGATATTTATCATTTTCTTTCCAATTTAGATAGAGTTTTTGGTCTTCTTTCAAAGTCCACCAGAAAATTGAAAAAGCGTTCAAAAGTAACAAAATGGCGGTGGATTCTCTGAAAATATCAAAAGTCGATTTTCTCAAAAAAGCCACTCTTATATTTTTTTTTATCAATTTTTTGTTAAATTTTTACTTTTATAAGGAAAACATCTGGCCTGTTTTAGGCTTCATTCTACATATTTGATTAAGGAATTAAAATTCTCCCGGCCTCAAAAATGGTTTAGCCCACACTCTCTTAAATTCAACCAGTGAAATTGTCACTCGTTGAATCAGTATGTTGCATTATCACTGGTGAACCAGTGATTTGCCCACTTTAACTGAATGAACCAGTAAGTGACTTAACTAAATAGCGCTACTGATTCTACCAGTGACGCCAAATGATAGATTGAACCAGTGATATAGCGCTCCACGCGGGAAAGACGTGAACCTCCAGTCGTCTGGTACACGTGCGTCGCCTGTCAGGTCTTGGCATTTCTCGAGTGAAAACGAACCTTATTGTGTACTAGTGTTTGCATTAGAAATATTTGGCGGCTGGCTGCAATGAGCAGTGGATATAATGTCTTCCGCTTTATAGTGAGAAGGTCCCTGAACACTTGGGTTTGACTTTGAGGGACGCGACACGCTGACATAAAGACGGGTCTTCCCGCAATTAGGTGCAACATGTTATATCCCATTATATTGCAGCCCGCCCTTCATTTATTGGTGTGAAGTAAAGTGCGGTTTTTTCAAATATAATTTTACAACTGTTACCACAATAGTGATGAATGATGAGTGCCCTTCCTAAACAGCTAAAAGGCGACAAGACGTATGCCTAGATGACTACTGGAACTGAGAAACCAGTGAACCTCACTGATTGAACCAGTTCCGGAAGTCCACTGAATGGACCAGTAAACTCTCACGGATTGTCAGTCTTCTATTAGCAGAAACTTTTAACAAAGTATTGGGAAGAATAAAAAAGATGTGGTTTTCCTGAAAATATTTTTTTTCATGTTTTCACAATTTGAAGAAAAAAAAAATTCTGGAAAACCCCACTTTTTTCTTTTTAACCAGTTTTTTTTACAATTTCTCCTTATACAAGGAAAATATCGTATCAGCTTTATGCGGGCTAAACCATGAGGTCTGCAGAAGTTTTTCTCTCTAAAAATACAATTTTAGAATTTTCTTATTAAATGATGCAATATATCGTAAAAGAGCAAGAGCTATTTTTCATAGAACTTTTTTAGACGTGCTAACTTTTATTTTAACATTTTTTTCATATCGGTCGTTGTTTGCGAGAAAAATGAGAACATCTGATTTTATGAAAAAATTCCCCTGACCACAAAATTGATTGAACTCGCATAAAACTCACAAGATATCTTCCTTTTAAAAGCAAAAATTAACCCAAAAATTGGCAAAAATATACTCACAAGATATCTTCCTTATAAAAGAAAAAACTAAACCAAAAATTGGCAAATAATATAATTGTGGATTTTTTAAAAGAGAATCTACTTTTAATATTTTTAGCAAAGCCATCGTCATTTTTTCAATATTAAACCATTTTTAAACCTCAATTAAACAAAAAGCTACAGAGTAGGGTGGGCCGAATTATTTTTTTTTTTTCGTTGAAAGGCCTCAGGTCCAAAAAGTTTCTACTGGATTCCAGTAACTCGCAGGCCAAATTACAGATTAAAAAAAATATTTGACGAGAGCGCATCGACGATGAAGCCTAAAATGTGACAAAATGTTAATTTTCACTTTTTCTATTAAAATATTTTTAATATTTGATAGCTCTAATCATTCAAATTAGTAAAATACTTCCTACTACAGTCATTTTTTACACATACTATACAGCATTAACAAGAAGAGTGCAATATTTATCCCGAAAATGAGAGCGAGAGATAGTGCAAAGTGCATTTTGTCACTTTAAGCTCATGTTTTCCCTAAAAACAATGTATTTATTTTGCCTAGAATTATTTCCGGTTGAATGGGTAAGAATTTTTAATGTTGTGACCGTTATATTTGACTTCGTAGTTGGTAATTTTATGTTAATATATCCGAATTCATAATTTAAAGTTTTCCAATCTATTTTGTTATCGCTTATTGAAAATGGCCTCAACCGAGCTTAGCTTCAGGAAATTCGTTACGCATCCGATCATCAGACAAGTTACGACTTTGATACAGGATTATATAGGACGAAAATAATATTTTAATCTACGAATATGTGAAAAAAGCTATTAATAAGATTTTTCAAGAAAAACATGAACTTGAAGTGACAAAATGCAGTACGTGCAAATGCATTTTGCACCATCTCCCGCTCTCATTTTCGGGATAAATATCGCCCTTCTCTTGTTAATGCTGTACTGTATGTGTAAAAAATGACTTTAGTAGAGAATATTTTACTGATTTAAATGATTAGACCTGTCAAATATAAAAAAGATTTTAATAGAAAAAGTGAAAATTAACATTTTTCACATTTTAGGCTTTATCGTCGATGCGCTCCCGTTAAATATTTTTTTTAAAATCTGTAATTTGGCCTGTGAGTTACTGAGATCCAGTAGAAACTTTTTGGACCTGAGGCCTTTAAAAAAAAAAAAAAAAAAAAAATTCGGCTCACCCTACTACAGAGGTTTTAAAATAAAATTCGTTTTTTTTTTTTGAAAAACAAAGCACAAAATTCAAATACGAATAACTTCGTAAACAACTTTTTTCGCGAATTGGGCAAGTACGTATCGCCCAATTTCTAAATAAAAAAAGTATCGAGCCTTATTTGAAATAAGTATAACTGAATTATATTTTTACAAAAAATATGTTTGCTTAACAAAAAAGGTATAGGATAGGAAGTTATTATATTGAAAAAATATTTCGCATAAGTTTAAATGAATTTTCTATTAGATGTAATACTGGGAGAACTAAACTAAAAAAAGAACAAAAAGTTCGATTCACGAAAAATGATATTTTATCTTTTTAAGATTTTTAATTTTCCTTTGAACTACACTGGAGTTTCGATTGAAGCACAGTTTTGGGCACGGCTTGCCTTGGCCTTGACACTCAATCGAGCCCGTCCTAACAAAAACAGTCACGGCCGTGTGGACCATTTTCTAATATTACGCAACATATGGGCGTGAGTACCCGCGTACGGCCTATTTATCACACACTCTTGGTGTTTCACGCTTGATTGAACACCCTCTCTCCACCCCGAGGGGCTTAAGGGGATTTATCAGCGTTATCAATCAAAAATATGTACTTTAAAAAAATTGTATTTCCAATTATTTTCTAATAATACATATAAATTAGTAATAATATATTTTCTGTGTGAGTTGATACTTGTGAGCAAAATCTTTTTCCCGAAACTCGTTACAAAATATTAGATATCATCCGTAAGAGATGTATGAAATTAATTTTAAGTAAACATTTATTATCATATCATTTCTTAGATGGCCACATTTTTTCTCGGAGAAACCGTTCGACCCAGAGTTTGGTAGAAAAATCCAAGTGGTTCCGTAGCTCATTTCACTTACGCGTGCGCTAGATTGAGGTTTTAGGACAGGTTGCAAGCAGTCAGGAAGGTTCGATTCCCCAGCGGGGGCGATTTTTCAAAGCGTTTGAGAGTGCCATCGTATGTGTAAGATTCTGTGCGTGCAATTGTGTAAGAGGAATCGAAAATAAAGTAGAGTAATGATATACATAAAATAATTTTTCTTCTTCAAATCGATCGACGTTTCACCTCATGTTTGTTGTTTATAACAATTAATGAATTAATTTAGAATGATTTTCATTGCATGCAAACCGCTATTGAAGAGTAAATAATGATTTTGTGAAAAATCTTTATTTTCTCATACTTCGAGTAAAGATATAATAAATAAATAAATGAAAATGCAAGAATCTGTGACTAAGGTGCTCTTGGAAATTTAGCGCTCTTCAATTTGAAAAAAAGTAATTGCGGATTGGGGCAAAATTGAAGGCTGTAGGCCTTTTGAACGATAAAAATTCGTTTCTCCCATTCTGCTGTGTATCTCTGCATACTATCGTGTGCACTTCAAAATTTCTATTATTACTGCAAATATTAACCGACTTTCATGAATCTTTTTTTCACTTTCTTAGAGTTATTTAAATAAACTATGTATCCTAATTAAAATTCAATCACGCGACGCTTTCCTAATTTCAGTTTTTTCAACCGGCCTGCATCTCATAACAATGAGGAGGATGATTCGTTCCGGATAATTCGACGCGCTCGAGTGTCTCCACTCGCGCGACGGGGTGTCTGCTCGAAGCCGAGCTCGCGGGTTTGACGAGGGTTGACTCGCAGGCATCGAAAATACAAACTCAGCTAGTACTGAGCATCACTGCATTTTTTCTCTATTCTTCTTTTCTATTTGTTAATAACTTCAAATCTAAACAAAAATTCAAAAAACCGAGTCTGAACCACAAAAGAGAAAAGCATTTAGATGAGGTATGCGAAAAATCAGACAAAAATATTCAACCGTGCGGCCGGAAACTGGAATTCCTTTTTCATAACGCTGATAAATCCCCTTAACTCTCAGCCCGAAACCGCCGCGGCTGCAATTCTCCGAAGGCGTAATTCGAGCCTGCTTCAACCGAAACTCCAGTGTAGTCACAGATCATCAAAAATATGCTTCGCGCAAAGAAACATTTAGATCAACAACTTTTAGGTTGTCATAGTTGAGGCTCACCGCGTTGAGGATATCATTCGAAAATTTCATTTTACGCCAAAATGTACTATTTTATGGGGTCATTCAAAAAATACGTTATACGTTAGGGGGGGGGGGGTATTTTAAAGTATCATTCTCAATACTTAGTGCAATGGAAAGAACATCACAGGCAAGGGGGGGGGGGGGGTTAAAGTTCCGGAAAAATGTATCACGTATTTTGTGAATGGCCGCTAAACAGTTTTCCCTTTGTACACATACTTCTAGGGTATACTTCCGAATCAAACACACATATTTTTTATATTTACAGTTTTTCTCTAAAATTCATATTTTTGGGAAGATGTAGACCCCCCTCTCACGTCGAACCTCTTTTCTAGAGACAAAAAAACCATGCGTCCTAGCGTTAGGAATTTGAAATCAGGGAAGTTGTGCAATCAAATCACTTCTCCCACCTTTCCAAAATCCCTGCTTAAAAATGCCCAAGATTAGGACACGCGTTTTTTTTTACTGGCATCTGGAACAGGGGTTCGGCGTGAATGAGGCCAGGGGGTGTGGGCTACATCCATCTCATCCTTCAGAATATGCGGCAACTTAGTTTTCCTCCCGTCCCAAATTTCACCCTTTAAAAATAAATAATACTTTACACTTGTTAAGGAAAACTCCTCATTTTTTGTATTTTTTTTTTGCTTGACAAATATTTAATTTACGGAAAAAAAGTGTAGACACGAAAAATCTGTATTTCGATGAGATCTACAATTTTTAATATGTGCACAATTTTTGTCTAGGATGAATATTTCTCCATATATTTGAAAAAAGTGTTCAAACAAAAAATAAAAAAGGTTAATCATACACAGCTATGTATCCATTTCATATTCTTGCGTGGCCTTTCCGGATGTATAACCTACTTGTATTACAAAAAAAAAGTACCGCACAAAAAAAAAAGTACCGCTTTGTATTCAAAAAATATTTTCATTCTAGTATTTACCTAGTAAAATGAAGTGATTGAATATTGAGGTCAGAGCTAAGTCCAACATCCCTTCCAGAAATAATTAATTGAAAACAATTCAGAACGATCAGGCCCGGCCTTAGGGCTGGGCGAGCCGGGCAGTCGCCCAGGGCGCAGCTCTAGAGGGACGCCGAAATTACGGATCACACTGTACTGTCTTAAAATTAAGGATTTACAGGTACGCCCTCTTCGTCAGTCTAGAGACCTTCATTCACGGTTTATAACAGGATTTGAGAATATTTCTGATGAAACATAGATAGAAAGTACCTATATGGATGAATTTTCTGGAATTGATATTAGCTTCTCATCCTAAAATTTGCAACAAGTTTCTGAATTTCTATGGGTGAATTTAGTCCTGAATCTACGTGCAAGTACCTCCAATTTATGAAAATGCAAGAGCTATACTCAGTTTGGTTCTGTCTCATCTCTCATTAGTATACTGAACATGGACAGAGTTATAAGATGTAAAGAACAGGATGACAAATTTTAATTTTCGTTTTGATCAAAACTATGTCGTTAGCGCCTAAAAAATTATCCGGTGCACAGAATCGGAAAATAAAACTCTTGGCTCAGAAAGAAACACAAGAAAGAGCAAGTGCTTTCAAAAAATTTGTATCAGGATACGGTAAGTGATGAAATAAATATTTGTTATATCCTTGCATGCACTGTTATTTTCTTGGATAAAAAATAGATCCGTTCTCGAACCGACATTGGACGCACTTCAAATGTCGAAAAACCGACATTCAATCCGTGCTACGGTCAGATCGGTTTTTTCGATTCGAACGGCCTTAATTCAACATCTTTCTCAGTTAAAACTTTAACTATTTTTGTAGACAATTAAACTACTGAGTTGGAAATTAACTTTTTTGTTGGAAATTCATATTTTCGGGTTGAAAATTCAACTGCCTTGCAGAAAATTTGTCTTCTTGGCTTGAAACATAAACAGTTTGGTTAAAATTGTTCTTCTTTCATGACACAAAAACCTTTCTTATTAACAAATTCAACCAGATTTTGATAGAAAATTAAACTGTTAAGTTCGAAATTAACTTTTTTGTTAAATATTCACATTTTCGAGATGAAAATTCAACTGATACGTAGAAACTTCGTATTTTTTGTTCAAAACTTCAATAAATCGGTTGTCATTATTCTTCTCTTTGGACGAAAAAAACCTTTTTTTACTTTAAAATTCATCTTTTAATCCTTATTTCGTTTAATACCCGTTTTCTCTCCACGATTCAACCGTAAATTATCATTTACTTCGTTCATTTATATTCACCGAAACCAATAATAAGAGACTTATAGCCACCAACCTTACGATGCTTCAAACTTTTGGAGCATAAGATATTGACAAATTTAGGAAAATACCTTTCGTATTTAAGTAGTGCCTGTCGAAATTCGAAATTAGGACCTTTCTAAACTTCCCTGTAATTCTCTAGAAAGCAAACAGAGGCAATCCTACCAACCCCTGACAAGAGTATGCACAGTATTTTGTAGTCAGGTTACCCTTTATAACACCCGACCAGTTCCCTGTTTAATGCAGGGAATATTAGGGCATTTTCTGCACGGGTTGCTCTTCAAATCACTAAGTTTGAATTCACTGTAGCAATAGCTGTCTGATATGAGATTCTGTTTCAAGTAAATATTTTTAGCAAATCGATGCAGAACACTTTTGCGGATCTTTTACTGGCCACCAAATTGTTAGAATCGAGTCAGAAATATTTGGAAGATTACCGCAATCAAGGTTTCGAAAGCGCATTGATAACAACGAAAGAAATTGCGGAAGATTTGGAAGTAAAACCGTGTTTCGAAAAAACGGACGTACGCGAATTAAGAAGAAGCAGTTTGAATATGAAGCACATGATGAACCAGTAGACGATCCAGAACTGAATTTCAAAGTGAAATATTTTTATGCTTTGTTAGATATTGCACTTGCATCAATGAAAGAACTATTCAAACAATTGAAAGATCATAATAAGATATGGTCATTTCTGTACAATTTGAAAGAGATTCTCGAAAAGCATTGTTTAAAACAACTATGCTCTGATTTAGAAGAAGAACTTACTGACGGTGATGCCAGCGATGGTTATGGCAAAGATCTCTGTGATGAGCTTCTGCCCCTGAAATACGTGCTACCGGACATCGCGGAAACCTCAATAGCTGTTTTAAATTTCAAAGTTCAAAATAATTTGGATGATACTTTCCCCAATATATTCGTATAACATTACGAATCCTTCTGACAACCCTTGTCTCTGTTGCAACTGCAGGACGAAATTTTTTGACGCTCAAATCGATAAAAACATATCTGAGATCAACCATGACAGACGATAGGTTGAACTCTCTCGAGATATTGTTAATAACGAAGCATCCCAATTATTGGATTTCTCTGAACTCATTAATGAGTTCGCGCAAGTAAAGGCTCGAAGAATCAACTTTTCTTAGGGCATTGTCTCTAATATCGCCAAATTCTGTATCTTTTGTATATATTTTGTATAGTCTGTATAATATTTTGTATGTGTGTATCATGTGGAATATAAATTCTTGACTTATCATCAAAGCACAAAATCGTATTAATTATTTCATGCTGACTTTTTCTTTACCGCAATTGTTTATAACAAAAACTTCAATACTTTTC
>CAKNXH010061923.1:2919-22803 GCA_932178445.1 Andricus quercusramuli | reverse complement strand
TAAACCATTCTCGAATCCACTGGAACACACACACAAAATTTCATTAAAATCGGTCCAGCCGTTTACGAGGAGTTCATTCACATACATACCAACAGAATATAAAGATTATATGCGTAATTAGAATAAAAATGACTATTTCGAGATCAACATTTTCATTTAAACAATATAGTAATATAATACGTAGATTATTATATATACTTCTCAGAACTTCAAGTTTTTTTTAACAAATTGATAATTGCTTTTTTTTAATATTGGTGAAATTCGAGACATGGTAGGTTTTTTAAGTTCAACTGAATATTAATAATATTTTCAACTGTCTCAAGTGACATTTGATCATGTTCATCATTCCACTAAGAATTTATAGGAGAAAAAATACGTTCGCAATTGGCGTTATGCCCAGGAATGGCAAAGAAATATTGCGCTATTTTAAAACTTCCGGATACGATTCAATGTTTTTTTTTGCGGCAAAGAAATCGCAACTCTTGGAATCCGAAGACTTTTCAATACAGAAAAAACTAAAGTTAAATTTTGTTGCATGTAAACTTATCCGCTGTTAAATTTTACATACTATTTAGTGAAATTTTATCCTACGATGGAATGAAAGCTGTCATCTGCTACGTCCTTAGCAGCAATGGCAAAATGGCAGAGTATGAGTGAATTCGATTTATAAACTAGGATTATTAGGATGCCAGATTCAAAACAACTTTTCGTTTACTTAATTATTATTTTAAAAATGATTAGACTTATCGCAGACGAATTAAAACGAATTTTTCGTGAATGAAAATAAAAAATTGACACAACAACCATCGTTTGTTTTTGAACAAAACGAAAAATAGAAATCCAATTAATGTTGAGGTTGAAACATTAACAAGATTTATAATGTGATAAATAAGTTACATCCTTAATTTATTTCAGCATAAAGTAAAGTTTGAACATTAATAATTGAAAATCAATCCTAATGTAAAAGTACATTTCAAATTTTACTTCCAAAAATGGTTGCTTGAATAAAATGTCAGGTTGGAAACTTCTACCTCACAACTTGTGAACTACGGTCAAAATCATAGTGAATATGGTGACTCTTCCACTGATGTCAAGTACTTTATTCTTAGTCACAGAAAATGTATTTTCATTAAAAATGAAAATTTAATAAGTACAATGTTTTCTAAAATCTGGTGTCCTGATTTCCAGACCATTTTCATTCACACTTTCATGTTTTTCGCACTGCTGTCAACTACAACTACATAGCAGACGACGCTTTTTCTCTAAAAAATTATTCTGAGACAGTTTAAAAACACGAAATTATCTCAGTTTTTCAACAAGTTTATTCGTTGAGGTTAATTTTTGTTGCAGAAAATCTTTCAACTGTAGATCAAATTTAATAATATCAATAATTCAAATCAACGATGTAAACTTTATGATGTTTTTTCTGTGGAAGTATTGAACATCATTCGACGTTTCGCAAACGTCGTGACCAACGAGGCAATAATAGTCCAAGAGCTGGTGACGTTTTTCGTGAAGTGAGAGTATAAGTCCTAGTTCTTCGCTCATATGTCTGGGAAATAAGCCTTCTTTCGAAACCCGTAAATGCCAGACACCCTGCCTGGGGCGTTTGGACACCTGAGCCAGGTGAAAAAATCGGAAATTTGCAGTGATAGTATAAGAGCCAATTTTCTTCTAGTATCGATTATTGATGCCCCAAGTTTATTATTATTCAATAGCCAGACCGATAGCTTGGGGATAACATACTGCCAGACTCGATAATTATCAATAAAAAAAGTTGGATTTTGCAGTGAGAGTATAAGGTCTGGCGTTTTCAATAACATAAAGAATAGTATTCACAGGTAGCATTCGTAAAACGACAGACCGAAATTCCGGGGAGAATACCTTTAAAATTAAGTTTGAAAATGAATAATTTTCCTCTAAAGTATGGGTCTGAGCGGGGACCGAGGAACAAGGGAGCAGCAGCGTCAGGGCAAAAGGCTGAATGGAGGGGATAACGGCTACTTCGACTGCCGGCCACTTCCCTCGGTCCCCGCTCTGGCCCACACTTTGGAGGAAAATTATTCATTTTCAAACTTAATTTTCAAGGTGTTCTCCCCGGAATTTCGGTCTGTCGTTTTACGAATGCTACCTGTGAATACTATTCTTTATGTTATTGAAAACGCCAGACCTTATACTCTCACTGCAAAATCCAACTTTTTTTATTGATAATTATCGAGTCTGGCAGTATGTTATCCCCAAGCTATCGGTCTGGCGATTGAATAACAATAAACTTGGGGCATCAATAATCGATACTAGAAGAAAATTGGCTCTTATACTATCACTGCAAATTTCCGATTTTTTCACCTGGCTCAGGTGTCCAAACGCCCCAGGCAGGACGTCTGGCATTTACGGGTTTCGAAAAAAGGACCATTTCCTAGACATATAAGCGAAAAACTAGGACTTATACTCTCACTTCACGAAAAACGTCACCAGCTCTTGGACTATAACTCCAAGTGATATCTTCATTGGTCAAACGTCAAGTTTATTAGAAATTGTGAACAAAATTTAGGTTCACGCAATAAAAAACGCGAAATATCACGAAAATCTTGAAAAAGAAGGACATCGGACAAAAAAGAAGGACAACCATAGAAAAAGAAGGACAACCATAGAAAAAGAAGGACATGTCCTTCCAAAGAAGGACGTCCGGTCACCCTATGTGTGTTACAAACGAAAACTGCAGAGGGCGCACTGCAGGCAAGTGCATTCACTCAATTCAACCCGATTTGGAACAATTGAAACAATTAGCAACAATTCAAAACGATTCAAGTTTTGATCACACTCAATCGTTATGAATCGAGTTCAATCGATTATTTCTAGAAAGGATCCTTAAGGGCATGTGACACAGCCAAATACCTACATTACCGACCTCACTTTTTCAATTTTCTGATTTTTTTTTTGAATCTAAGAACTTTTTTTGTAATTAAAATATCGGGCTGAAACTTTGGAAAATGTATGAGAAGACAATAAACTACGTTTACGTACCTTATTCGAGGATGAACTTCGCAAAAAATTATTTTCGAAGAAATTAAAACTGGGTGCATTTTTTGAACCTGAGAACTTTTTTTATAAGTGAAATATCGGCTTCAAACTTTGAGGAATGCAAGAGCCGACAGCGAAGTACGTTTATGTACATCATTTGAGTATAAAAGATGCAAAAAGAAAAATTCCAACTAAATGTCAACAACGCTTGCCAGTTCGGTCGGTATTCGCGATGAGCACGAAAATGCGAAGTCTGGCGGCCACTGAACGAGGCCAATAGCGATTTCAATACTTACATAATTCAACATTGAAACAACATATTTCACTCAACTTTTATGCTGGACACAACTTTCAAAAAATATTATTGTAAGAACACCGGATCATCAATCTTTGACAGCGTGGACCCCATATTTCAGATGTAGACGAGTCAGCTGATAGAGCCTCGATTAGTGGCCGCCAGACTTCGCATTGTCGTGCCCATCGCAAAAATACCGACCGAACTGGCAAGCGGAACCGGAGTTGACACTTAGTTGGAATTTTTCTTTTTGCATCTTTTATACTCAAATAATGTACATAAACGTACTTTACTGTCAGCTCTTGCATTTCTCAAAGTTTGAAGCCGATATTTTACTTATAAAAAAAGTTCTTAGGTTCAAAAAATGCACCCAGTTTTAATTTCTTCGAAAATAATTTTTTGCGAAGTTCTTTCTCGAATAAGGTACATAAACGTAGTTTATTGTCTTCTCATACATTTTCCAAAGTTTCAGCCCGAAATTTTATTTACAAAAAAAGTTCTTAGATTCAAAAAAAAATTCGGAAAATTGAAAAAGTGAGGTCGGCAATGTAGGTATTTGGCTGTGTCACATACCCTTAAGTTACTTTTAAATGTTTCAATTTTTAATCGCTACAAACTTAAACTTTCCAATACGCCTGTAGGATACCTCTGTGACTTTGACAACAGCGCCATCTGACGCGCGAACTATTGGGTATCTGGAAGTAATTTGGCCAATGTTTATGAAAAAAAGCAGTGAATATCAATTCATTTCGATCGAAAATGTTAATCTTTGGTTTCAAATTAATTTTTTACTATAAGATTTTTCGTTAATATTGAATTGAAATTCAAATTCCTTCACAATAGTTCCAAATTGGCGGCGCTGTCGTAACTACCCAACAGGCGTATTTTAAACTATTCAGTCTCAAGCTACTCAATCATAAACACTTTCAATAGTTTCAAACTGAAACTATTGTTTTTATGATAATTTTACATTTTCAACTTTTTAATTTTAAATGGACCTTAACACTTGAGTTAACTTTAAAAATCTGAAAACGATTTGGTTTTGCAACAAGTATAGATAAAGAGGTAAATAAGAAATTAAAGGCAATATGTTTTTCAAATATCAGGTCGTAAAAGCAATGTCATTGACGTAAAATGAATAGCGTTTAATTTTAAAAAAGATTTAAAATTCAATATGTATCGAGTCACTGACACTCTTTCTGGATACCTGCGTAGCTATATTGTTTGTTAACAAAAGGTAAATAAAATAGCAAACATTCAGTCATTATATATATATATATATATATATATATATATATATATAACATCCAACTAGTTCCTGGACTTCGAAATGTATGAACTGATATTGCATAGCTACTTCTACAGGATTTTGCCGGTAAGATAAGGTCGCCTCGATCGCTTAAAATCCTTGCAGCCATTAAAAAATGGTTTAGTTCTTCTAGTTTCTTTAGGGGCGGTAAATCGCTCTATCGTCTCTCAGGTTGATGCGAAACAAGAAGGTTGTGAATACTTTTATAGTACTCACCAAGTTTGGTAGATCCTGTCGTCGACGGGCACTTGAAAACACACAAAGAAGATATAACCGGCAACAAGAATTCAAGCGCGACAGACAAAAAATCTTAGCGAGTCGACGCTCGTCGTGCTACTGAAATTATCTATTCTCCGTTCAAGAGCAAAGTCAGTGAATCCCTCTTACCACTCGGTGCTCGCTGGGCACAGCAGAGTGGGCTGTGAATGTGGACGAGGATAGAGAGGAAATGAAGGCACAGAGTAGTGGGAGGAACAGAAACAGAATGCTGAATGCATCAAACTGCAGGAATCCGCGTGTCAGGTTAGGCTTTCTACATAGGGTACACGGTTAGCGGGGCGGTGAACTCAACTGCGCCGACTCGACTCAACGCCGGTGAAACGCCCTTCCTTCCTTCCTTCCTTTCGTCCGATCGAATCGAACTGTTTTGCCATTTTATGCGTATGCAATTCGCATACCCTTATTCCCTTAATCCTTATGGTTGTAGTAATATGTTTCGTCAGCCATTCCTGGTAACAAAAAACCATTAGGATGCGGATTGAACCCGCATTATATCTAACGGGAAATTGGGATGACCAGTACAGAACTATATCTGGGTATAACTTCAACATGGTCATGGTTATAATAGGAACCAGAAATTACAGTATTTTAATTGCAAAATGTGGGATAAGCATGGCATAACTGTGTCAAATCCGAGATTTGTACATGGACATTTTTTTCTAAGTTTGGTTTTAGTGTCCATATGGATCTAGCGTGGTTCTATCCGGAATCAATTTATTCAAAGATGTGACGGGCCATCCATATACCACGTGGACGGTGGAGGGGGGGGGAGGGATGTATGGTAAAAGTCCACGAGGGAGGCCAGAAGGTCTAGCCAATGTGCTCGTGGACTCGCGTCCCCCTGAATTTGCGGATTTCCCAGAGGAAACAAAAATCCTTTCACTTGCTTTGAATGGGTTTCGAAGTCGTTTGAATAGCGTATCTGTCACTGGAATTCCAGATAGCCGCCGATTGGTTCTTAACAGAATTTTACTCTTTATTATTTTTTTGACGGACTTATAAGCCATAAAAGCCTTCACATTCCCTAGAACTAAAATAGCAAAAGGAATCTAATAGTAGCCTTGCGTGTGATTTTTCTCAATCTATCAATAATTTATAAATTTTCAAATTCATGTGAAATATGGCAGCCTAACCTGAAAAAATCGGTCTCATTCAAAAAGAAGTAAATAACCGATTCAATATGACTTTGCTTGAAATGGACATTGTAATACATGGCAGAATCAAAAACATTCGAGAAACTGACCGATTCACATAGTCGCAAACCAATTCAGTTTTAAAAATCTCAATCTGCAAATCACAGATACGCAATTCACGGAGTCGCCTTTCCAATGGGTTCTTTTCAAAGAAACATGAAAAACTGAAAAAATGTTGACTACTTATTGTTTGGACTTCCTACCTTATATCATGATGCTTATGCTTTCAAGATAGTCAAATAGTGATAGTGTTGAAAAAATATCCACGTGGTATATGCTCTCTTCAAATGAACCAGTGAAATCTCACTGGTTGAAACAGCGAGAAGTGTGTAACTGACTATCAGTGAGAATTCACTGGTTCATTCAGTGGAGTTCCGGCACTGGTTCAATCAGTGCCCTAGTAACAACGTCTGCCTTGTATCCCTGTAAGAAAGGAGAGCATTAACAGGCATTAAAGCGTTTTAATGCACTTTTATTCCGTTTTTGAAATCATCGAGTAAATGCTATCCAATCCATAAGAAGAGAATTAAATGGATTGAAAGGAAGCAAATAATAAATAGCATAAAAAGGCATTGAAATGATGAGAGTTCATAGAATGTCATTAAATGGCATCGAAATGAATCGGTCCAACAAAGCATACTGAATGCGGGATTTGGGATTCGTGTAAATTATTGTGAATATCAAACGCTGCAATTTGAAAAATACTAAAAATGAACAAAAATATGCACTTTTAAAATTTTTTATTGATAAAACACGTATAAGAAAAAGATTCAATGAGGAACAGTTTTTTTTAATTTTCCTACAGGTGAGACTATATAGGAATTGGAACTTTAAATATTTTATGTCGCAGAAGGCATTCAAATTGTTCGGTCAATAAACAGTGTTGAATGGCATTGGTTTTATTTGACATCCCCACTGCAAAGGGCATTGCATAGCATTTAACTTCTTCGGTCATTTAATGGCATTCGAATGCATTGATTGTATTCGATATATCCGGTCGGAAAAATCATTAAATGGCATTCGAATTATTTGGTAATTCAACAGCATTGAACGGCATTGGTTCCATTCTATGCCTTCGATCGCTGAAGGCATTGCATGGCATTAAACTGATACGGTCATTCAAGTGCATTTAATGGCATTAAATCAACGGCATCGCAACCCTCGTGAAAAGAAAGACCAACTTTAGATCACATTTAGACCAGTTTCAAACCACGTTTGGTCTTTTTCCGGTCTTTTACCTTTCAGCCTATACCTGCATCAATTTTAGGGCATTGAAATAGACACCACTCTCTCTGTTAAATAAGGATAGCTGTCTGTATCAACAGACTAGCTATACCTAAAAGTCCCAAAGAACCTGGCATGATTTATTATTATTTACGAGATCTAGAAGGCTTCAACCAGTTGCCGTTATATTTATGGAACTCTGTCCCTCCCTCCATCTCGACATCTCTTTCTGTTGAAACTTACAAGAAAGAGCGCCTCCTTTACAATCTATGACTCGTAATGAGCCTAATAATGATGGGATATTGGGGGTTCAAACTGCCGGGACAAGAATATACCTGCCTATACTGTGATCTAAAGTTGGTCTTTCTTTTCACGAGGGAAAGAAGCCACTTTAATGCCATAATTTTTCTGTGTGATTCAAAATGATTCGAACGAAAACTGTCTAATGCCATGAAGCGCATTCGGACAAAAACGGAATTTGTTTGGATTTATAAGCATTAAAGTGTACGATTTTTTCAATGCCATATAATCTACTTCAATGCTCTCCTTTTTGCAGGGATGAAAGAGGCCAGACAGTGTCTCAGCATCTGCTCCCTCTAGTCGACCAGACTGGCCGGAGAAATGATCAGACCAGACGAAAAACATAATCTGGTGGATAAAGGAACCAGATTCTGGTATTTAGTTTAAGCACTAGTAATTAATGTAGGATATAAATAATGAAATTGAAAATCTAGCAATCGGAAATTTGAAGGATTCACAAGTATGACCAAACATGCAAGCATGCAAGCTTATGCGACAACAGGTTATGTTTTTAATATTTCACTGTGTCTCCTGGAATGTTGTGACCTCTTCACAGTATATTCTTCCAGAAAGGGCTCAAATATAGTGTAAAACTATTACAGAAACATATTTAGTACCATTTTACGTTATTTTTATTTTGTCTGGTGTATATCATGACAAGTCTGGGCCAGGATCGTATGCTACACCAGATTCTGGTGACAGAACAGCATGCCAAAGCGGAACCAGCCGGGCGCCAGGCTGCAAACAGATTCTTCTTTTTGTGGCGCCCAGCTTGTGCCAGTCTGCAGTTATCTTTCTACTAGGGTGAGGTTTACTGGTTTCTCAGTACCAGTCGTCATCTGGTCGTACGCCTTGTCGCCTGTCAGCTGTTTAGGTATGGTACTCATCATTCATCACTACCATCACAATTGTGGTAACAGTTGTAAAATTATCTTTTCAGAACGCAATCATAAAAATGGCGTGTCTTCATGCCTCCATAGATAAACGCAAAAGTACGCTTTTTGAGCGGCGCCTGGCGGCGCGTTGGATGAATTACAAAATAGGGTTCAGTTAGCACGGCGTGAAGTACAGTTCAAAAAGAGCTTTGTTTGTGCGTGCTCCGTGTATTTTCGTAACGCTAGAGTTGGCTAGAGAGAGATCGTGGTAGACAAAGATAGAAAGAGAATTCATGGCGGCTTAGTGAGTTGATGTTTCTAACGAAGAGTATAGCGTGTTCCTATCGCCTCGCATATTATACTTTGTTGTCTCATTCACGCTCGTTAGAACAAAAATGCAGCAGAGCTCATGCGTACCTTCACCGACTCAAAACGTGATTTTGCATTTTTCCATGGAGACAATGAAATCACGCCATTTATGATTTTGTTCTGAAAAGTATCATTCGTGACTCCTGCGGACTGACGGCTATCCTTTTTGAAACTCGCGCCATGCTTTTGTAACTCGCCTCAGGTTACGAAATGTACTATTAAAACCCGCACTTTACTTCACAACAATAAATGAAGGCTGGGCTGCAATATAATGGGATATATGGTAATATGTTGCACCTAATTGTGGGTAGACCCGTCGTTATGTCGACGTGTCGCATCCCTCAAAGTCAAATCCAAGTGATCAGGGGTCTTCCCACTATCAAACGAAAGATATTATATCCTGCTCATTGCAGCCAGGCGTAGGGATGTAGTTAGATAAACGTATATTTTTCAGCCTGCTGGCCTTGAAAAATTGACTTGCTTACACATCCATTTTTACAGAATTTTCTTAAAACTAACCCTTAAAAACTAACATCCATCCATTCCGTATCTCTAAGCCGCACGCTCGCATCGCCTTGCCTTCCTCGCTTCGCCTCGCCTCGCTCGCATGTCCCTATTTTTTCGCATTGCCTCGCTTGCCAACCTCTGTTTTCGCAGCTAATACCTATTACTTATCTACTATTTACAATATATACACTTCAATATATACTACATATATATACATATATATATATATATATATATATACTACAATATATACTTATATCTACTTTCTCTCCTATTTACAATCTTTCCTTCTCCACTCCTCTTCCTCCTTCCTTCTCTTCATCACCATCTTACCTAACACTCCCTTCACCCATGTTACTGCCCTTTTTTCCCCCTTTTCATGCAACAATGCCTCCATGCTTATCTCACTTCTTTCCACATCCCCGCACTCCTCCAACCAGTGCTCCACTCTTGCATCCCCTTTTCGGCACAGTTCACACATCCTCTTCTCCCGAGAGAGCCAGAACCTATTGAAACCCTCCATACACCCACACCTCATCCTCGCTATAAGTTCCTGACTTCCTTTCTCTCCTTTCACACACAAATATTGCGCTCTTGCCCTTGGCATAATCCACACATAGTTCCCGTTAAATCTTGACTCTCTTATTCTCTCTTCCCCTTCTGTCTTCTCTCTCTCCATGCTGTTTTGCTTAACCAAGTCGTAAACCTTCCTTCCTTCCTCGTGCATCCTTCTCACTTCATCCATCTGCAGTCCATTCATTCTAAAATACCGTTCCCTCTCCGCCTCCATCTTCCCACCCCCTCCCCTGTTCTCCTTCTCCCACCAATCGCGTAGTGATGTAAAGTTTCATGAAACTTTGGAAACGTTTCAAAGTTTCAGAAATTTTAAACATTAGGGCGGAAAAGTTCAAAATATGAAAAAAATATGCCCGCTGCGTGGGCACATTCTCATTGCGCGCTGCGCGCGCGGCTCGAAAGTTTGAGCGCGCCTGGGGCGCGCGACTGTCGGTTCTCGCGCTTCGCGCTCGATAATGTATTTACCTCAAAGCGTCAACAACTGTAATTTCATGATTGTGAATTCTCTTTTGTTGAAGCTCCTTCGGCTTTAACGAACACATTCTTATCACGTATCTCGTGCTTCGCACTCTACTATATCTAATGTACATTATATTTATTTCTGTACCTCGATCTGGTACTGCTTATCCAGATATTGCCAAATAATGTACAAATTTTATTTTTCATCATGACTTTAATATTTTCTCCTTACTTTGCACTAATTTTTATTCTCAGTTGCCGTAAAAATGTACCCGGTTTGAGCGCGCAAAGCAATAAGAACTGGGATTCAAACCCCTAATAAACTACAATCATAAAGTGAAACTAAACATGTTTTTTTCAATTTGACTATGAAGAGGGTTCTCAAAGCACCTACGGCCTTGAAGATTACATTCTCATTGCGATACTCGCGCTCAGCAGCTAGGTTATACAGACGATTGCTTTTGAAAAATGAAACCATGTAAAAACTAGTATAAATAAGTTGGTGTTTCTTTGTATGGGCTTTAGGGTCCAGTAATCAAAAAACGGTGTTTTTTAATCAGACGTTTCGACTCATGTGGGAGTCCTCTTCAGTGATTTATTTCTAAACAAAACAATTTTACATTTTCAGTAATATGATAAAAGAAGTAAATTTACTTTTTTTGTTAAAATTATGTTTCCATTAAAAATAGCAGTGACGAACAATATATCATTTTGAAGATTAAAATACGACTCTTTTTGTTTTATAGTTTTTTTATTACAAATAAAATAATTTTTCTAATCTTCATAGAAGTAAAAATATAAAATATAATGTAATTAGTTTGTGAATAATTATAACTAATTCACGATAGAACATAAATGAACTAATAGAAGGATTACAAATGGAAAACGATGACCAATAATTACTAAACTGCTTCATTATGATAATGAAAATTCGCGAATTTGTTGTTTTCCCAATTAATTTAATTTTAAAAACAGTTTTATTTATTTTTTTCCCCCTAGTTATCCATAATTTCTCTAATCTCATCAGTTTTATTTTTGTATTTTCAATGTATATATTTACATGCCATTACTAACCTTATCGAATGTGTAAGAAAATCATCACATCACTATTAAAATAATAAAATTCGTTGCCGAACACTACAATTGAATTTAATATAATTTTGCGTCGTTTTTCTGAAAAGCACATCTTTTTTTAATGAAAGTGACTAGTTGTTCTTGTCACTATTGGAAAACGACTGATTTCTGAAGCGTAAGGGCATTATGTCAAAAGGGACCATGCGGTTTGAAGTTATAATGGGAGAAGTGCATATTACAGCTCAGGCCTGAGAGTGCAGTGAGATTTAAAGGGAAGGTCGTAAATTTGAAATCGGAGACTTTCCTGTATTTTCGTTTGAAATTTTTGTTACTTAGGGGTACAGTTTTATTGCATTGGATGATTTTCAATGTTCTTGGGAATTTTCATGAAACACGGACATGAGACTAAAAAATTCAAGTTCATCCTGAATGCTGAATAAATATTTATATGTAAGTAGAAAATATAGTAGTTTCTAAATGATAATCATTTTGGCGCTCAGACTTATATTTATTTAGATTCAAATATTTGAATGGAAATTAGAACAAAAAACAGTACGGAGTACAATCATATTAGCCATCAAGGGAATCAAAAAATTAAAAACCTTATTGTGAAGGCTTCTAGGTAGCAGAAAGTGGATACTGAATTATTTATCGTTTTTTAAATAAAGCCTTATAGAAAGAGGAAAGTTTTTGAATTTCTGTTCTTTGATTGACAGCATTAGGTTCACTTACAATGTGAATCATTTCAAGTAGCATACGTTTCCTGTAATTATCAGTTTTATCAATGATTTTAGTCTGTTGGAAATTGAATCTGTGGTCTTCATACCAGGAGTGTTTAGTTAATGCGGTCCATTTCGAAGGTGGTTTATAGACGTCTTTTGTGTGTTCGTGTATTCTGCATTTGATTGGACGTTTTGTTGTGCCTATGTAGACGGAATCACAACCAGAACAGGGCATTTTATAAACTACATTTTTACCGTCATTTGTAGGGATAGGATCTTTCTTTGATTTGAAAATGCATGATAAATCATTTACATTTCGGAAGGCCGGTTTTACATGGAAAGGTTTAAGAATGCCTGACAATCTAAAGCCCATACAAAGAAACACCAACTTATTTAATACCAGAGGGTCAATACAATTTCAAATTATGAATTTAACTAGTAAAAATTTTGATTGAAATTTTTTAATCTATCAGAAAAATATATTTTTTTCTACTTTTTGAAAGCATTCAAAATTTTGAAAAGTATATGAAAAGTATATGTATAAATGCTCAAAAATTTTTTATTTTGGTTGGAAATATCTGATTAACGAATTTAACATTCATTTTAGGACCATTAAAAAGTTTATCAAAGGCTGACTTGATTGGACAAATCCTTCAAAAGTTAGCGTGGCTACAACATTCAGGTAACCATACATACACACATACAGACATACATACAGACAGAAACCGACAAAATTTTATGATTTTTGGGCTCTGTGAGTGCCGGAACGTAATGATCCGTTAAAAACCAGAGATCGAAAATTTGGACGATTACATTACACTCTCATGAATGAGAATGTAATACTATTAAGTAATAAATATAAACATTAACTTAACATTAATAAACAATTATTAACATTAATAAATATAAACTATTAAGTAATAAATATAAACATTTAATAGTATCATTTGTGTTTCAAAGCAAATCGTTTCAACTAATTAAAATAATAAATCACGTGTTAATTGTTATTAACACGTAATTTTTTAAATTATTCATTTAAAAAATTTAAAAATTGATTCCAATGAAATAAAAATTAATATCGCATTTGATACATATTTAATTTTGACAATGTTTTATTTTCTAAACGATTTCATTAAAAATGTTCTGCTATTTCATTAAACTATTAGGCTTATTTCTATTAATTGTTTTCTTTCAAACACATGTTTTCATTTTGATCAGTGTTATATCTCTCCTACAAAAAAATGATTGAATCCGATTGCGAACTATTGAAAAAAATTTTCAATCGTTCCCAATTGTGTTTCTTAATCGCGTCGCACCGATTCGGAACGGTTGAGGCCGGCTATCGTTGCCTCTATCGTTCTCAAATGGAACTCGAGATGAAGTAAGTCTGACATTACGTTGGTGGCAGCATATTGATCTCGCGGGAATTATTTGAAAAAGGTTATTCACTTTTTTTTTACATTCTCATCATAATGAAAAGGTATTGGTTTTATGTGAAAAATGACTTTCGCGGATTCCATCAAATGTCGACGTTTTGAGGTCCCCTGAGTCAGAAAAAATAGTTTTTACGTCGGTGTCTGTCTGTCTTTGTCGTTGTCATTGTAGTCTGTAAACACGATAACATTTGAAGAAATTATCCGATTGGATTGCCATTTGGCACACTTCATGAGAGTGTGAAAAGAAAGGACGAGTTTGTCAGCCAGCTATTTTGGACGAAATTTCAAAAAGTTAGAGCATTTTTTAAATTTTTGTGACTATTTTTTTCGAAAGACATTTTTATTTACGGCTCTTTATATCACGTGGAAATTCGAACAATTTAGCCTCATGACTTTTTTCGATAAAAGTAAAATTGTCAGAGCTATAGCATTTTCAAAATAAAACACTTTAAGCTCAGTTCCTCTAGGTTTTCCCACTTCGTGGGCTCGTTATTGCGCGCTTCGCGGGCTATTAGTAAGTTTCATCGTTATGGCCTGATTTTCGTTTAATAATGTCAGTTTTACATAAAAAGAAGAACTAATTTACTTAAGGTTCTACCGACCTTAAGGAACACATTCTCATCAAGACACTCGCGCTTCGCGCTCGATGTTTCGTTTAAAAATTATGTAAACCTCGCGCTCCACGCTCATTTCTGTTGATCGTATAGTAGAAACTCAAAACTTTGAGCGCGCTCGCGGCACGAAATTTGGTCGTCGCGCTTCGCAACGACCATATGTTACGTTCTATGTCCTTAGATAAAAATGACTAAATTTGTATTTTATTCAAAATGAGGAAGGAAATTCCTTTACTTCAGCGTAAATTTTTCGTATCTTTCTAATAAATCCTAGTATCAGAATGATTTTTCCCAACTATCTGAAACGGGGAGACAAAAAGTATCTGAGTCATTTTTGGAACATATACATATATATGATAAATTTTTAAATGATTATTGAAAAATGGACATTGGAATTTTGTTTGGTTCTCTTTCTTCTTTATTCCCGCCCTAAGTTTATTTTGGAGACTAAAAGGTTATGGTCAGTATTGCATTCAGAGTCCATCATGACTCTTGTATCTTTTACTAGTTCTCTTAGCCTTTCATCCGTAATAACGAAGTCAATTATACTGTGGATATTTTCTTTTCGCCAGGTAGACATGCGGATCATTTTATGTCTAAACCAAGCATTTGTAAGAAATATGCCCTTTTCTAAGAAGAAGCTGACTAATTTTTCCCTGTTACAATTTTTTCTTCTTGGATCCCCAGACTTACTTAGCACCCTTTCTGTATCTGTACCCTGACGTTGGACAACGACCCATCCGTTTACATCTCCTAGCAGAATGATTCTTTCACCTTGATCGCAAGTACTTATTTTATCATTTAAAGTGTCCCAGAAGGCGTCTTTGACATCTCTTGATCCTTGATCTTTGAGATGCTGTCTTGCTTCTTGATTCATAATCAAATCGACTACAATGTGACTCGCTATCTACTCCTGACCATATTTCAAAACTGCCTTTCAACACCCTGTTTTCTATGTTTCCACTTTCGCAACCCTTTTTCTTTGTCTCTGATACACATAGAATATCTAGTTTTTTTATGTGCGTAGTTTCTCGTAATACTCTTACCTTAAGATTACGGGGAGGTGGGGGGGGGGGGGCAAGGAATGGAAACCGAGAGAGTCGCAATTGTTTGATGTTTAATGCTGAGAAGGTCACCAATCTTCAGCAGCGTTGAATTAGATAGAAAGTTCCTATTTTCCGATCTGCCAGTTCCCGGCCTACCTCTAGGTAAGGAACCAAAGAGCCTTTTTTTACTTTGTTTGGATTTGTCTTATCTTGCATAGTTTGATCGTAAAATTAAAATTTTTTGATTTTTTATTATTTTTCGTGCAATACACATGTGAATTTTCGATTTTTCAAGAAAATTCAGAAAGTCGTCATGATACTCTTGAAGAACGTGCAAAAAGAAACATTTCTCTCTTCCTGACATTTTTTAGTATCGTGCGTTGTTTGGCTGAAAAAGTTAATTTTCGTTTCTTGTTTTGGATTTTGAAAATGCTGTAACTCTGTAAATTTTCAATTTATCGAAAAATGTCAATCGAAATAAATTGTTTGAATTTTTGAGAACTATGGATAGCCGTCCATAGAAGTCCTTAATGTTGAGAAAAATGGTCTAAAATTTTTGAAAATGCCCTGACCTTTTGAATTTTCAACCGAAATAGCTGGTTAACGAACTCGATCTTTCTTTTTGGACCCTGAAACTGTGTGAGACAGCAGAATCCAATCCGATCAGTCTTTCAAAAGTTATCCGGTGTACAGACGACGACGACAACGACAGACAGACAGACACCGAAGTAAAAACCATCTTTTCTGACTCAGGGGGTCTCAAAACGTCGACATTTAATGAAATCCACGAAAGTCATTTTTCACATAAAATCAATACCTTCTCATTATGATGAGAATGTAATAATTAATTATTTTTTGTGCGATCAAAATTTGAATTATCGATTTTTTCAAGGAAATTCGAAAAGTTGTCATGATATTCTTGTAGGGCTTTCAAAATACAACGTTTTTCGTCTCTTGACTTTTTTTTCATATTGTGCTTTGTTTCGCTCAAAATGTAAATTTTCGTTTTTTTGGGGGGATTTTGAAAATGCCATAACTCTGACAATTTTTATTTTATCGAAAAAAGTCGTAGGGATAAATGGTTTCAATTTCTGAGTACTATGGATAGCCGTCCGTGGAATTTCTAAATTTGGAAATAAATGGTCAAAAAAATTTTGAAAATGTATTAACTTTTTGAGTTTTCATCGAAAATAGCTGGTTAACGAACTCGATCTCTCTTTTTGGTCCAACAAACTGTGTGCCAAAGCACAATCCAATCCGATTAGTCTTTCGAAATTTATCCGATATCCAGACGACGACGACAACGACAGACAGACACCGACGTAAAAACCATCTTTTCTGACTCGGGGGGTCTCAAAACGTCGACATTCAATGAAATCCACGAAAGTTCATTATTAATAAAAAAAATATTGTAGGGATTAGTTTTACAAGATTTTAAAACGTAGAGATTGTAAGGATTGATTTTAACAGATATTTTTGAAGTAATTTTCACAAAGAAAATTCACAAAATATGCACACAATTGATAGCAGAAAGTTTTATTTATAAAATAAAAACTTACATTTCCTGTCATTGTAGAAAGTTGTCAAGTAGTCTAAATTGCCAAAAAACGAAATATTACACGAAGAAACATAGCAATCGATTTAAATAATTTATTTAAAAATTATTTTATTGATATTCCTGTTAGCAGTTCATATATTTCACACTTACATATCGTCGTATAATAAAAAATCTTTGATTAGAAAAAAAGAGTTTAAAATTTGGTGTTTCAACATGTTGAGCTGTAGCATATGAGGATGGCTTTTTCATCGAGTTTCAACTCGTAAGTTGAGCGCAATGGTTAAAACTCCCGACTGCTAGGCGATATCGAGTATAGATGTAGGTTCGATACCCCGTAGCGTTAGAAATTTTATTTGTAATATAATATTAAAAATTTTAATATATGTATTCACTCTACACAGGACTATTGATATTCAAAGTGAAAATACTCGCAATCAATTAATATTTATTTTTTAAATACTTTTTTGTCATATCGTTAGAGTATAGCAGTAGTGAGTGCTACTGATCTGCAGTACTGGCCCGTAATGAACTTGCGTGCTGGCCCAGTACTGCAGGTCAGTACTTAGCCTTGTTTGCATTATTGGTTCAGCCAGTACTAGGTCTGTACTAACAGAGTACTTTTCGAAAATAAAGATTTAATTTCAATTCGAAATTGGGGGAAAGAAAAATTAACCTAGGTAAATCTGAGAAAACCAACCAAGGACCGGACGAGTTTGCTTTACATAGGGCGTTTGCAAGTGCAAGCGTGACGTTCCTTGTAGGGTCCTTGTCAGCTTTCCAGACCAGGACCATACCAGAACTAGGGCAAACTGGCGAGAATCCCACCAAAGAGACACCAAAGTTTGAATTTTATGGCGGCTTTAGGAGATCAACGCCCATCCAAACCACACTTATACATATACAGCTGCCTTACAGCTTAGACTCAGAGTTTAGAGCGACTTTTATGACAATTACATTGTATTGTTATCATTGTACTCTTCCTTATTAACATAGTACTCAATGCTTGGAACAGACAGAATATCCTAGTTCTATTTAACAATGGTGGTATAGCTAAGTCTACTAATGACATATTTAATGAAGAAAATCTGCTAGAATTTCGGTTCAGGAGAAGATTAAAGTTTGACAAGCAATGCATATTGTTTCTTAAATTAAAATTATCAAATTTTAAACTGTTTCAAGCTTATCGAAATTGTATTATCTTGAAGACAATACAATAATAACGGGTTCAATTCAAAATTTACTATAAAATTGGAAAAGAACGCTAAAAAAAGTGCCAAGAGATTTATGATTAATAATCACAAATCTCATTTCGACTGTGCCTCTTAGTCTAAATTTTTGTTTTATTTTTGAAATTCATTTCTTGTAACACAGGCATGATTTCCGCTTATATCAAAGAATTTCAGAATAGTAATTTGTATTTTTGTATGAATTTATAAAATTTTAGAAAGCTCTAAAATTTGTGAAATCTATGGTCAATATGAATAATAAAATGTTTTGAAAACATTAGTACTTTCAAAAATTTGAGACTTTTATAGAAATTTGAGAAATTACAAAAATTTCAGAATTTTCCAAAATTTCGAAACTTTGAAAATTAAAAAAAAAATTAAAACCATTATGAATTTAAAGAACTTTCGGAAATTTTGAACATCTGAGAAGTTTTGAGAAGTTCTTATGATTTAAAAAATTTTCAACAGTGTCAAAATTTTCATCATCTAACCAATTTTAATAATTTTTGAAAATTTTAGATATTTTAGACATTTTCGAAATTTCATAAATTTTGAAAATTCGAGACAATTCTATAATTTTATAAAAGTTGACAATATTGTTAATTTGGAACATTTTCGAAATTTCATAAATTTCAGCCATTTCAAAAGTTTTGAACACTTTAGAAATTTTGATAATTTTAGAAATTTGAATAACGTTAGAAATTAAGAAATTTTGAACATTAATTTTAGAAATTGAAAGATTTTAGAAATTCCTAACATTTCATAAAATTCAGAAATATTCGAAATTTTGATAAGTTTGAAAAACGCATGTCAGGGTACAATCGGATACCTGACTGCCTGGCGAACCTTTTCTATTGTCCGGGCGCTCCGCCTCGAACAAACTCCAGTTCCAAGCTCGACGAGGCGTTGCACAGTGGGGTGAAATCGGAAATCGAGGCTCAAAATGACATTTAGAACGCAATTTTGCACCGATTTTAGTTTTCTTTTTTTTTAATAACTCAGAACTAAATTCTTAAAAAAATGGTGAAAGTAGATTTTTCATTTTTTTTGTTTATTTAATTTTTATGTTAATGCAAACAACGGAAAAAATGTCGATTTTTTCAATTTTATTTTTTATCTTCTAGATAAAATTTTTCTTATACGTCTCGTCTCTTGAGTTTAATGCACAAGGTTATGGGAAAGATAAAAAAATTGTTAACTTGCATAGTTAATTAATATAAACAAATTGTGTTGACAAATAATCAACATTACAGGTTATTCGCCTTTGAAGTATATTCCTGCCCTGCAATCGCTAGCGTTTATCGTTAAAATGGTGCGTGGACATGAAAATTTAAGATTGCTTGTTATTTGTTTATTTTATAAACAAATTATATAAACAAATGTACATTTTGGGCGATTTTGACAGGAAAGAAATTATTTTTTCTCCTCACCTTGCTGAAATTACATTGCCAATGATTTTTTATAAAAAATGTTTCTAACCCATCAATATTTGTTCATTTTATAAACAAATTATATAAACAAATGCACATTTTAGGGTATTTTAGGTGAAAATAAACCGTTTTTTCTGCTGCCTTCGCTAAAATTATATTGACAATAACGTTTCCTGGGAACTTTCTCCCCATCTATCAATATTGATTTATTTTATAAACAATTTATATAAACAAATTTACATTTTTGTTGTTGTTAAGCGAAAAAGAATCATTTCTTCTTTTGACCTGGCTGAAATTACATTGCCAATGATTTTTTTCGGAAAGAATTTTATAACCCATCAATATTTGTTTATTTTATAAACAAATTATAT
>CAKNXH010061922.1:155282-227730 GCA_932178445.1 Andricus quercusramuli | reverse complement strand
TGTATCGTGGTGGAGGTGCTGGGTGTGTGTGTATTACGTTGAGGTGACACGGTAGAAGAATGGAAGAATGGGGGGGGGGAGGTGAAGCGAAGAAAGCGACGAACTGTTCGACCGGACCCGTTCCTATTGACGAGGAGGGGGTCGCGTAGCTGGATTCGGCGGCGGTGGTGCGGACAAAAAAGTATCCAGTCCGCTCATCCCCTGTGGCAAGTTACGTTGGCTAGTGGGGGGGAGGGGGGGATACACCCGCTTGATGTCCCCTCGCATTAAGTTGCGCCACGCCGTCAAACCGTCCATGAGTGCATGGACCAGACGGGAGAAACGAAAAGGGGAGTGCGACGAGTGCGTCGGCTTATGGCTCTTTGTGGGGGGGGGGGGGGAAGGGAAGGAGAAAGGACGGGGAAGGAGGTGTGCTGGCCTGTAGCCTAAGGTTGTGGGTGGCCCACGAACGAGTTCACCGACCCGGAAGTGGTGGGACCGATGAGGCCTCGTCCGGCGATGACCTTTTTTTTTTTTTTTTTATAGACGCGAGTTCACGAAGGGATCGCGGGCGGTTATCCTTTGAAGTTCAACCTCCGCTTGGTCGAGTCGACGTTTCGCGTTCGGGCGGCGTTAATTTCCGGAGACGCGAGGAGCGATGGGGAGAAAGTCTCTGGGGAGTGATCCGCGCATAAGTCTAGAACGTATGATCCCGGGGTCTCGCTTCGCTGAGCGGCGGCGGGTGTGGTGTGGACCGGAGTAACAGCGACGTGTGGCGCGACGGGAGTGGTGGCGCGAGGAGTGGTGGCAACCGCCGGTGTGGAGGCGGGAGTGGCGGCGCGAGGAGTACTGGCGACTACCGGTGGAGAGACATTGGTGGTGGCGCAAGGAGTACTGGCGACTACCGGTGTAGAGACGTTGATGGTGGCGCGAGGAGTAGTGCCGGCCGACGGCGTTGACACGGGAGTAGCGGCGCGAGGAATCGTTATCCGGCTAGTGTCTCCGGTACGGTCGGAGAGACGGCCCGGGTTTCCGCCGCGATACGAGGGGATCCCGCAACAGACGGGACTCGTAAGGAGGCGATTTTCCCCGGAGAAGGTAGAGCAGAAGGTAGGCGCCTGCCGCGTGGCTCGCGGACACGGTGACAGATGTAGTACGCTGATTTTTCGCGAGAAATTTCTGGGCGCGTTTTCGGTTGGCGAACCCGGACAAGTAATATTGCGCGGCGGAAACGCATGACGCGGATCAGTACAGAAAGCGGGAAGTTTCAAAACGAAGGGCACGGTCCGGTCGGCGGCCGGCCTACGTTGTCGCGGATCGTGGGTTCCCTCTCCTCCTCTACGTATCCCGACTAAATTCCAAGCCCCGGCTTGGATGAGACCCGGTGCCTCCGGATCGTAAGGCTGGACGTTGGCGTTACGGGCGTGTTCTAACTCAGGGGCCTGACGAACCCGTTCGGCCTCGGCGGCCCGGCGCGCTTCCTCTTCCCTTTCACGTGCCCGTTCCTGTTCCGCGGCTAATCGGCGAGCCCGTCGCTCGGCTTCCCGTTGCGCCCTCCGTTCCGCGACCCGACGTTCGCGAGCTAATTCGCGTTCCCGGACATGACGCGCCCGTTCCTCCGGTGGAAGGGATGCCTCGACCGCCCGACGTGCTCGACGGCGCCGAATCCGGCGGTTAGATCGCGCGCGAGGTTCACCCCCTGTCATCAAGGGTTCTGCAGATGACGACTCACGCACGAACGAACCGGATAACGAAGTCCCCCTGCGAAGGCCCACGTAGACTCTTCGTCAGCGACCCGGTGTGCCTCGACCTTCCGGAATACCGTAAGATATTCCTCTCCAGAGCTGAGTGACCCGTGAGTACGGGCCAACTGGTTGGCTCGGATAAGGGCGAGATTGGCCACCTGTCACCACTCGCGGAAAACGAACACTGCACACGCGATATGTCACCGTCGGAGACCCGACTCCCGGAACCGATTCCACGAAATTTATTTCCGTCACGTAAACTTCACTGCTGAAACCCGCTATTTATATTTCAATACTTTGTTTTATTTTTTTCCTTTTTGTGATTATTTTTTCTCTTTTTTTTCATTATTCTCGGAGATCACCGATTTACCGACGCGACACGTAAAGTACTCCCGCCGTTCATAACTCGTAGACACGGAAGAATTATCCCTTAACACGGCAACTTTGTCTCTCGAACCCGTAGCACGCGAAAAATCCGAAAGGCACGTAGAAGAACCACACGAAAAATCAAAGAGGCGAAACCGGAGAAATCCCGAGACCGTCGCGAGTTGAGAGGTTTATTTTATTTATTTATTTATTTTTTTTTTTAACAAGAATGAAGAAGATTGGCGTGTAGCTGGTAACTTCGAACTTTATTTAATTTCTTTAAGGTACAAATGGGAAGAGGGCAGAGCCGGAGCAACTGTCCTCTTAGGTTTTCGAAAATCGAATGATCTGTCGTGTCGCTACTCTGCTCGGCTCCCCGGGCACGGAGGTCTCGAGAGCGGTGGGAGCGCCGGCGGGCCCGCCGATTGGCTGCGAAGTCGCAATGAAGTCGCAGCCGAGCGGTGGGGAACAACCAGCCTTGCCGACTACTTGCCATGCTATGCCTAAACTATATACTACCTAAAAAACTTTATAACAAAATTAAAAATATTTACAATGATCTAAAAATTCCGAAATTTTGCAGTTTAACTTATAACTACCTTAATTTTAATTCCCCGCAAACGGGAAGTTCCTATCTTTATTAGGACGACTATTCGGGCCTTTTTTTATAATTGTTGCTACTTTAATATTTATAAATCTAAATTGCAAGTTAACATGACCCGAATGACCGTCCTATCACTTAAAAGTAATATAATAATTTTTAAAATGAATAGTAAACCTGTAAATAATAAAACAAAACTTAGGAATAGAAATGGTAGAAAAATGTTTATGAGGTGGTCGATATATGTGTATATGAAAATTCATATACACATATATCGTCCCTAAATTAATTAATAAGCAAGGTGGGGGGGGGGGGCATTTAATTTTAAATATAAGAGTTCCATTAATTTACTCCAGCAAGCGTTTAAGTCTTAATGCCATTGCCTTCCCCTGTAAAATAATCATTAATTTATTTCCGGATCTGAATCTCTGAAAATTATTTTAATTATTATTATTATATATTTCTTCTTAATAAGTGATTGAAACTTGTACAAGTATGGGCTTGAGATCCTCTGGAGTCGCGGGCCGTTTGTCAGAGCGAGAAAGAGAGTGTTTAGAGAGAGAGGAGAGGAAATTTAAGATGGAAAGAGAGCGCGCATGAAAAAAAAGAGAGGCAAACGGCGGACGTGACAAACAGAGGAGAGGACTTGTTGATGGGACGAAGCACATGGTCCGGTACGTGACCGGGTGCGTGCTTGCCGGCTTACGCGAATTGGCCTGTGGCCGATATCAAATACTTAATTAAAAAATGGAATATTCCAAATTCATCAACTGCAACTTTGAATGTTCTAGCTTGAGCAAATTCTAATTTTTTTGAATTTTCACTTGAAAATTTAACTATTGTTGAAACTTTTTTTTTTTCGTTGAAAATGAATTTTATTAAGATCACAATTTAACTATTCCATTTGTGTTTGAAAATTGATCTTTTAAAATTCGTTCAAAACTTATATTTTTTGGCGGAAGGTTGAATAAAAATTCAACTATTTGGTAGAAAATATATTTATTTCATTGAGAAGCTGTCTTTTGGGTTTAAAATCAAACTACTTTGTTAAAAATTCATTTTTTCGAACTAAAAATTGAAATTTTTTATTGAAAATTATTTTTTGTATTGAAAGCTTATATTTTTCAGTCAAAAATTTAGATATATTGTAGAAAATTCTTTTTTTCTTTTTGCTCACAAATTCAATCATTTGGTATAAAATTGTTTTTTTTTTTTCATTTCAGAATTAGTTTTTTCAAAGAAAATGTATAAATTCCATTTTTGGTTCAAAATTGATCTTTTTTATTTTTAAAATTCAGATATTTTGTTAAAACATGATGTAATTTGTAAAGAATGCATCATTTCGTAATTTTTCAGTTGAAAATTCATCATTTCAATTAAAGTTTTTTTTAAAACTAACTAGGTATTTTAACTGAATATTTTAATTTTTGATTGAAAATTAACTGTGTAATTGACAATTCATATTGTTGTGTTGCAAAATCAACTGCATTATAGAAAATTCTTCTTTAAGGCTTCAACATTCTACAATTTGGGCGAAAATGCCGTTTTTTCAATTGAATCTTAATTTTTCGAAACGAAAATGCAACTATTCCATTTTTGGTTAAAAACTGATGTTCTTCATTCAACAATTGAACCATTTTGTTTAAAACTTATCTTATTTTTATTTTGGTTTTTCGGAAAAAAATGTTTTCGTGAGTTAGGATTTTTGGGATTTCCTATCTTTTTTCCGATTTTGGAACGTTACAAGCACCATGATAAAATATTTCTCATGAATAAAAAATAATAAAATGTTTCTTTGTTTGAAGCTGACGAGATTTCAATTTTGAATCAATCCAAAAAACATGTTTTAGTACATTTAAAAAAAATTGTAATAAGGCACATTTTTTGTTCGAATTATTACAATTTTTAATTGCAATTTCAAAAAGACAACTGAAGATATTTACCGGTAAAAAATTTGCGTCCACAAATTGTAACTCAAACGATTCGACTAATTGTAGTATTTTCACTTCGCTCTGCTGAAGAGAGTAGTTTTAAATTCAAATCGAAAGTATACAATTTTTTTAAATAAATTCTTTAATGGCAGAAATCACTGAAAAATCATTGCAAATTTGTTTTCAAATGTCACATTTTTTATTAAAATATTGTTTTTTGTTTTCGACATCTAAAAATAAATGTTAAATCTTTCCGCTATTTTCCCCTTTTTCGTGAGAAAATTATCCTATTTCCCCTTTTTTGAGCTCCTTTTGCACTGTGAACCCTGCAATACCTTAGAGGCTTAGAGTTTACCGTTTTTGCTTCCTCATAGAGGAAGCTTTGTAATGGTAACATTTTCCAAAATTTTTAAATTCATTTAATCAAACCTTCCCTAGTTTAAAAATGTCTAATACAATGTTTTAACTAATTGTCCGGATGCGTGTGTGTGTGCGGATGTCACGCTTTTTGTGAACGCGATTACTAGAAAACGGTGGTAGATAAATTCATGAAATGTGGAGAGCTTATTTTCCTTACTAATATCTTGAAACTGATCAAACGATTTCTAAAAATAATCATTGATTTTTTTTAGCACTCAATAAAATTTTAAAAATCGGTTTTTCATAGTAAAACTTTTTTCGTCAGCATAATTCAAACTTGCTGCAAGAATACAAAAGATTCCTTGGTTCGGGATGAATCGATTGACCTATAATATCAATACGTTTTATTAAAGAGTAGGGAAGTTATGGTAATTTATATATTTTGAAAATCGGTTTTTTGTATTAAAACTTTTTTCATTAACATAATTCAAAGTTGATGCAAGAATATAAAAGATTCCTAGGTTCGAGACGAATCGATTGACCTATAACATCAATACATTTTATTAAAGAGTAGGGAAGTTATGGTAATTTATAGATTTTGAAAATCGGTTTTTTATAGTAAAACTTTTTTCATTAACATAATTTAAAATTGATGCAAGAATAGAAAAGATGTGTTGATTCGAGTCGAGTCGATTAACCTATAATATTAATAAATTTTATTGAAGAGAAAGGAAGCTATGGTAATGCATTAAATTTGAAAATACGGTTTTATATTATTATTTCATTTTATTTATATTTTTTATTATATATTTTTTTTAATTTTTTGCAAAGTCGTATCTGTGTCATGTTAAGGGGGTTGTTTTTGACGTTAAGGGTTGAAGCCCAAAAATCAATATTCGTATTTTTGAGGAGCTTAAAAATCAGAGACTCTATTTCTATTTGCCGATGAAATTTTAGAAAAGATTCTTTTTTGACAAAGCCATATCTGCTTGGTGTCAAAAGACTTCCTTTTGAACGTTAAGGGTTAGGGCCCAAAAATCAGTTTTGGTATTTTTGAGCAGCCCAAAAGTCAGAGAGTCTATTCACACTGTGAATAGCCAAGCTACAGATTTGTAGGAATTTCAAATATTTCCGGAAATAATGTCAAATCTAACTTAATTCCAATATTTTCCAGGCAAATTTGTGATTGCTGAGCTTTGGACCACTGACTTCACCCCATAGACCGGATCAGTGGAAAGCAATAATGTTCAATTCCTGAGCTTTGGACCACTGATTACACCCCATGGACCGGACCACTGGAATGAAATCACGTTCATAAGGAGGAAACCACGTCGCGAGTATCAATTAATTTTCAAATAAAGTCTTATACAAACACTCATCACATGGTGTTGCTATTAAATTAGATAATGTTGTCCTTTAGACTCGTACCCCTTAGCCACCTAAGCACAAATAGCGCAAAAACCCTAGGTTTACTTGCACTGTTTTGCAATTTTAATATACATTTGTATATTGAATCTAAAACCTCAGTATACGAAATCGCCGTTAAGAGACTATGTTATAAAATTTCATATATTGCATATTCATCAATTATCAGACAACTCAGATATTTGCACTTTACACAAATTAAAAACAATTTTGGCTACAGTTTTCAATTACAAATAATGAAACATAATATTTTCTCCTAGGTAAATGTAAATTACACTGGTTTTTAAGACAGAGATGTTTTCTAGAGGTTCAACTTAGATTTTTTGGCGTCTTAATATTTTGTTACTTTTGAAGTTGCACCTAACCTCTACTAGGCAGATTTTCGGTCCATTTTTTAGTGTAATTCATTTGGCCATAACTTTAAAATAACACATAACTAACAAAAAGAGCTTTCCTTTAGTGCTTGTAAAATAGTTTAATGCAAAAGAAAGTGGGAACATACTTAATCGAATTCACAGCTAATTTTATTTTATTTGTTTGCAGGATTAGTCCTGTGCGGTTGGAAGAACTTGCGAGGAACATTGAAGAGGTTTTCCCTAATGAGAAAAAGTAGGAAATCCATTCAGACATATAGAAAACGTTGAATTATTTTGTAGCTTCAATATTTGTAAAAATTATTTCTTATTTTTTTAGGGCATTTACTTCATCCCCTATTCTTCAAAAAAGGTCAACGGAAAGGTTATAAAAAAGCATAACGTACAAGGAAAATTATGGTGGAAATACACTAATAATTGTAAGATTTTACTGCACGAGGGAACTCGTATTCGACGAAGCGTGTCGAAGAAATACGATCAGTTATTCCCAAGTGAGTATCAGGACTTCAACATTGAAACTGTTTCAAGATATATGGATGATGGCTAACAAATTTTATTTTGTAATTTTTCAAGGTGTTGCAGTACCAGAGTCACTGACGGGAATTCTGCTCTGGCTGGAAGGACAGCTAGAGATCACAGAAAATTTAATTAATAAGTGGAAAGAAACTGCTCCATATCGATACAACCTATTGCTCCGAGATCAACTGCAGTGCGATGTTCTTATTAAGAGATCCGGAAAATGTCTAATTGACAGTTATTTTATTAAGTACCCTTTTCTGAGGCAACCTGGTGGATACGCTTTGGTACGTATTTTTTCTAGGCAATATTCTCCTAAAATATCTCTTGAGTATTGACTTATTATTATTATTTTGTTTACAGGTGGAGCAGGACTTCTTGAATAGGTACCCTCAATGTGGGAATAAGCTTTTCGAAAAGTGGCCTGAATTTCGTGAGAAGATCCTCAGATTGTCAAGAAAGTCTGACCAAACAGGTAATTTCATATTTTTTTATTGCTTTATTTTTTGTTTACTTGAAATATAAATAACGATTAAGTTAAATATTTACGTTGTTTATTTCTTTTCAGCTTCTAGTGATGCTAGTGTTCTTTTTGAATTCTGTAAGCTGGTAACGAGTGTACAGAAATCTAGGCGAGTCTAAAAAATGGTTGGCCAATGCAGAAGAAATCACAGAAGGTTTTCTTCTACATGTAAAGGTAAATATATTCAATGACAAATATTTATTTTTCATTTGTGGGTAATTCTGATACCAATCTATTGAGATTATTAAATTTCCCAATTAGGAGAAAATAATCGAAAATATTTAAAAACAGTTATAAAATCACTGAAATTCAATACATTCTTTTTCACAACAATTTTTTAATAAAAAGAAAGATTTCTTACAGTAAAATTGAGGTAAAAATATGTCTTTCATCGGTTTTAATTAAAGTCAAATCTAGACAATTTAATTCTCCTTTAGTTTTAATTTCAATACTATTATGTTATACTTATCATTCAATGTTTTTTTTATCTTTTATAGGTTATAGATTCATTTGATGCGGAAATCAACAGAATAATTAAACGAGCTCAGACCTACAACCTGCATGTCTCGCCTTTTGCGATTGTTGTGGGAACCGACATCCAAAATATCAATTGACCAAACCTTCAAGGCTATCCATGCGTTGCATGCAGTGTATCAGCAGCAGAGTATTTCTACGTGGATGCTTTTACAACGGGTAATTTACGATTTGTATACAGAATGGGATACAGCGTGTAGCGTGGTAGAAGGTTTATTGCGCAAATTTGTATAGAATAGATTTTTTTTACTATCTACTTTGTGTTTTAATTGTTTTGTTTTTAACTCGAATTTTTCTTTGATAAAATTGGCAAAAATGCCTCGTTGTACCATTTGCGGAGAGTACAAGGTGTCCATTAATTCCTTAAAATTACTTTTAAGAATAGTCCATACAAACCACGATGATTCTTTCAAATGTAAGGAGGCAGATTGCTACCGAACTTTTAAAGGTTGGAAACAGTTCCGGAGGCACCTCAAAATTGTCCACAAGATCAATCCGTCTGACACTGCCACTTTAAGCCAAGGTCCTGAACAGTTTAGAGTAGACGTTGTGGGTCCATCTAGTTTAGAATATGCCCCTTCAACCCCCGATGACAGAGATATTCCGGAAACATCAAAAGCTTCAGCAGCTCCAAGCTTGACAGAGATTGAAAATCATGTTCGATCTCTAGCTTTGACTCTCGTCTGTAAGCTTTACGCTAACCCCAAACTACCTCTAAACCACGTCCAAGAAGTACTGGTTTCATGGAGGGTCCCAACGCGAATATTTATTGTAGGTTCTGCAAAATGCCAAAGCACCGAAGCCAACAAAACTGCCCTCTTCGAGACGATCTAATCAGAACACGCGAGCAGTACGAAAAAGATGGTTTTCACCAACAAAAGCGAACCGGCGTTAAAGAAAATTCAATTTGGAACCTCGTTCAATATTTTCACGTGGTATACAATTTTTTTTCTGATATAGCCCATGATCTGCTCGAGGGAGTGTGCAGGTATGTCATGCAACACACTTTGCATTATCTCATTTGTGGGCGTACTAAAACCTTAAACCTTGATCTATTGAATGCGAAAATGAAGTCATTCAATTATGAAAAGAATGGTTTTAGTAACAAGCCGCCCCTTCTAAGATATGTTGAGGTGAATCAGAAGAAGTTGTCCATGTCTGCAAGTGAAATGCACACCTTAATTTTAGTCTTTCCGATGCTTGTTGAGGATTTAATCGAAGGTGGCATTTACATGGAGCAGGAGATCTGGCAGTTATTCTCCTTGCTGAGACAAATCATGGATATTTGTTTCGCGAAATCTCTGAGAACAGACATGATTGATGTATTTGATTCTCTCGTGAACCAGCGTCATAATTTGTATATAAAATTATTTAATGATATATTAAAGCCTAAGTTTCATAATATGAAACACTACTAAAAAATTATGCGAATGTCTGGTCCTTTGTCTCATCTCAGTCTATTGCGATATGAGTCAAAGCATAGAGAATTAAAATACATTGCCTCTTCAACAACCTCACGAAAAAATCCTTGTCACACTATCGCTGTTAAGGAACAACTGCGATTGTGCTATCGCCTCATTGGCAAGCGTGGCTTAACATCTGAATTTGAGTTGGGAGATGGTGATAGCCTAGATAGCGTAACATTACGTGTGCAGTTAACTCAATTTCAGGAATCTATTCCTGACGACTTTTCAGGGCCTTGCTTAGATGTATCATGGGTGCAAATCCATGGAATTAGGTATAAAGTTGGTTTAATTGTAGCTACTGATATAGATATGATATATGATGATATGATATATAGGTGAGTAGTAACAGGGACTAAACAAGCGTTTAGTAAATCCAACCGCTAGCTTAGTCTGTCCATAATATACTACTCCATTTAGTAGATCTCACCCTTGCTACGGTGAGAGCTACCAAGCATTTTTCTCCGTGTGTCGCAGTAAAACCTCTGTAGAGTACGCAATTATCATTTTGAAACAAAATTTCATAAAAACTTGTTACTTACCTTTTAAGCGAAAAGAAGTATATTTTATTTAGAATCCAGAAATTGAAAAATAATCATGAAAATTGTTCTAAGAAAAAAGCGCTCCCAACATTTTTTTCAATTGCATGGAAAAAAATATCCGAACATAATACGAGGAGAAAATTATGCAAAAAATTCTAGTAAGATAAGTTTTAAATGACCTATATTTCGTTTTTGACAATCCCTGAATAAAAAAAGTTTTTGATTAACATCTTTTTCTGTCAATCAAAATTTTTAATGATGAAAAAAGCGCTTCCACGAATATTCTATTTTTTAGCACAAAATATGTGCGTACTATGTAAGAATAATTTTCAGAAAAAAAAATTATTGTAATATCTTTTTAGGTTAAAGTTGATTCAGGCTCACTGTGACCGAAAAGTGACTTCAGTCACACCTTGCATGCGTGTGACTGGAAGAAATAACTCTAGGGGAAAGGTATACATGGAACAAAAAAAGTATTGAATATACATGTATTTATTTATTGAATAAGATTTAAATTTTATGAGTGTGAACTTTTTTTCCACAAATTGGAAATAATGAAGAACTTTGAACACCTTTCCCCTATAAGACACATACGCTTTGATTTCAGAATACTTTGTATTGCCATTGACAGAATAAATCACACTGCATGTATGTGATAAACAATTTTTGAATGGAAAAGTAAGTTGTCACACTTTTCATGTGTGTGACTCATTTGAAGGGTGTCACGAGAGAACCATGATTTAAAGTTTTCATTTTTTAAATTGACTCTTTTACACTCTTGGCATGAAATGTATGACAATTTTATAAGACCTCAAATACATTTTGGTATCATCAACTCATTGGAAAATTATAACCAATTGGATTGAGCAAAAAATTGTCCTGTATATTTAAAGAAAAATTTGTTTCGACAATCTAGATATCAAGTTTTGTCATCAGAATGAACGGTGGAATTCTACAAAAATTTGAAGCCAATAAGAAATGTTTTTTAAGAAGTGGCAATTGCATGGATATCCCGTAACACCCTTCATTTGATAAATTCCATATTCCTGATTATTCACGGAATTTTATTAACCCTTGTGTGCATACCCCGGTTATCCCGGGTATGCACACACTCGGAATATCAGTGGCAAACTAATTTACACAATTATCCAAGAAAAAGTATCTCAAACTTACTAACTTAATAATTGTAATAAATTGTTTAAACAAGTATTTTGTTAACTTGAATTTATTATTACTTCGCTCCAAATGAAAATTAAACAAAAAGCCAGAAATTTAATAAAACGCATCTTTCTAGCATTATTCAAATATAATAGTATTAATTATTATAATAAATTATTATAATAAATTGTTTAAACAATCACTATTGTTAACATTGATGAACTATCACTTCCTCTAATTGAAAATCTCTTTCTAACTACATTCTATGAGAAAATTGCTAAAAACAATAATAAATTGTTTAAACAATTCATAAAAATATCTAATTTCCAGTATAGAGTTATATTTTATGTATTAGTAACGATTCGCATTAAAGAAACCGCAAAATAAATAAATAAAAGTGATATTTTATTCGTATTCTATGGCTAATTGTGAAGCGAAATGTTGAGTTTCAACTCTATTGAGATAATATTGACGATTCTGGATAAGATTTACAAAAACGTCTTTTTTTCTTATGGGAAATACATGTTAAACTTCATGGGGCTTGCGGCACCCATAAATATAATTTTTTTTCCAAAGGAAAAAAAAAATGCATTTATTTTTGGTTGGATTCGAACAAATTTGAGTGGTGTCCCGATAAAAATTCAAACAAAAATTTCCCAATGCATTTTTGGACATAAAGAAAAGAGAAAAAATCAAACAGAAAATAAAACAGAGAAATAAATGAAACAGTTTTCAAATAATTCAAATTTTTGTATCTACATTACCAGCTAGCCAGCTTAGCTGGTAATGTATCGACAGCATCGGTACAACAGAGACCTACATTATCGGTAAGACAGAGTGTTGAAGACCGTTTCTAACCTCAAAATAGTGCACATATAGAAAATTTGTGTATTTAGTAGAATATATTTTTTTTTTGTTATTATCCCTCAAAAAAGAGTTCGAGGATGTCCGTTAGACAATTTTATAGCAACTCCGAATTCAGTTTTAAAAAATTTTAATTTTTGTGGACAAAAACCGGGGCGCACTGAACCTGATTCACCACACGATGGAGTATCACATGCCCTTATCTATTTTAATTTTGTTCAAAGTTTATGCTTGCAATCGAAAATTTAGCTGTCTTGCTTTATCATTTTAGTTGAAATTTCGGTTACTTGATTAAAAATGTTACTATTTTGTTAAAAATTCGTTTTTTATTCTAGTAAAAATACCTTTCGTTTCTTATAAGCGAATTCATTTTTTAACTGAAAACGTATTTACTTCATCTTCAGTAAAAAAAAATATTTTTTATTGCAAAATTCAACTATTTTTTTTTAATTTTATGTATTATGTTAAAAATTCATCTTTTTTGGTGGTCGGTAAAAAATTATCTACTTTGTATTTTGTCAACACTTCGTCTTTTTTAGTACAAAATAATTCATTTCAGTTGAATCCTTAACTATTTAATTGAAAGTTTATCTATTTTGTTGAAAATTCAGGAAATTTCTTAAAACGTAATCCTGTCTAGTAAAAATTAGCCTCAGCCCAGTTTAGGCAGTGTAAAGCACATTAATTTTATACTCGTATTATACAGAGTAATGCTGAGCAATCCGGATTAATTCTAGGTAATCTCAGGTAGTATCAGTCTATTGACAAAATTCCTTGTTTTTGTACTTTCTGATTTTGCAAATACTGACTCTTTAAAAAAACTTCCAACTTGGTAATCTTACGCTATACCAATAAAAGCACACGCACTCATGAAACCTTAAACAAATAGGATGTGCTAATAATCACAGTTCTTTACCATCACGTGACTTTTTCATGACTCGGTGTTTTCGTGAAGAACAGAAATCTCTAGAAATGATACTTAAACACGTAGAGCCTATTTACAAAGTGACAGGCACAGCTTTTGCCACGTAGCACAAAAACTGATTCGCCCGGCAACCAATCAGCGTCCTCGGCGATGAATAGAATATCTTCGATTGGAGGGCAAGCGTAGTATTTTTTGCTACCACCACGACTTTTTCAACTAGGCAGTCGTCACCTAGCGAATGAGTGACAAAGATATCGTCCGTTTCTTCTTTCCTTCACCATTATGCGACACCTGATCAGGTGAAAACGTTGCAGTCCTGTAACATCCTTGCTTCCGTGGCTAGCTCATAGAAAAATGAAGATCACCAGCTACATTCTAAGTCTTACCTTTTCAGTTTATCTGGATTTTGTTGGTAAGTGTAATTTGGCTGATCATAATCATACTTTTTCTACTTACATCCGACTTTCGGTTTAGGAACAGTATCGGGGGTCGCCTGAAAATAGTCTTGTTCCTAAATCACGAGTATGGACACTCAAACGTCTCTCTCCCTGCACGCTGAGAAACTGCATGGGCCAGCAATTCTAGGAATCCCTAAACCGCGAGTTCCTCACCCGAAAGTATGGTGTATATACAATTTTTCAGACTTGTGACTATGATCCTTTCATGTACATGGTTACAATGTTTGCGTAAAAAAAAATGTCCATGTTTCTTTTTTTCGAATTGGTTAATGTTAATCCGTGCCTTAGAGCTTCTTAAATTGACGTGGGATCTTAAATGGAAGAAGCTCAGGCTTCATAAAATTTTCCAGTATTTCCAAAAATTTCATTAAATTTCAGAAAAATTTACGAAACTTATCAAGTTAACTTTAAATAAAAATTTGAATAATTGTTAAGAATTATTCAGGTGGGGAAATGAGCTCTTGATAAGAGGCATGGATAAAATATGGTAAGCTAGATAAAGTGTGTAAATAATTCTTGTTTTTCAATTTTGACGATAACATGCGCTATGTGAAGGTGAAGTATATTTACAAGATTTTCAATATTATAGCCTTCCTATTGCATCAATAAATTTAAAATTGCTGAATAATCGTGATCTTTCACTCAAATGTTTAATTTGCGTATGTATCTTATAGAAAAGTGGCCTTAATACAATTATGGACAATGAGCATTACAAGTGTAAAGAAGATTTTCTTTATTGGCATGAGGGTCGATAATGTTCATTTGTCTTATGTTCTACAATTAATTTTTAAAAAGATATCTATTAACTTTTGGAATTTTTTGCTCTGTGAGATTTTTTTCGCTGACTTGTGTTTTATAATCGAATTGATGATGTTTCAAACATACAGAAACAATCATTTCCTCAATTTTTTCAAAAAATGGATTTATCACGTATTATTCGCTTACCCGTAATTTATCCTGACTTTGAACAGGGAATTTTACAGAATAGTTATCGTTTTCATTTTAAGAGAAGGAGTTTTCTTAAGAAAATATAATTTCACTTGAAACAGGGAACTTCCAACATGGAACGGGAATTTTCTAAAAGAATTATCATTCGGATTTAGAAGAAAGGAATTTAAAAGAATCACTTTTACAATCCAGAATTTGTTACAATTTGAATGTTCCGTCTTCCAAATTTTAGATTAAAAAAAGCACTTAAAGTAGTTTTTAGGGTAGAAGCAGTATTTCAAAAAAGACTCTTTTGTTGAAAATTATTTTTTTGGTTGAAGATTCATCATTTTATTTGAAATTTAATCTCCGGTTGAAAATGTAACTATTTTGTTGAAAATCAATTCTTTCAAATGAAAATTTAACTATTCCATTTACGGTTGAAAATGTATCTTTTTTTGGTAGAAAATTCAACTATTTTTTTGAAAAGTGATATTTTCTATTCATAAATTAAACTAGTTGTTTGAAAATGTATGTACTTTATGAAAAATTCGCCATTTTTTGGAGTAAATTCATCTTGATTGTTGAAAATTTATCTTTTTCATATCAAATTCAACCATTCTAGTTATACATTCATGATCTGAGTTAAAAATTTATCAGTTTTGTTGAAAATTAATGCCTCCAATTGAAAATTTAAATGTCCATTTTTGGTTGAAAATTGATGTTTTCTTGTTCAAAATTTAACAATTTTGATGGAAATTTGTCTTTTTTAATTGTAAATTCAACTGCTTCGTTGAAAATCCACACGTTTTGTTTGAAATCGATTTTTTTGGTAGAAAATTATCTTTTTCTTTGTAAGATAATCTTCTTGTTTGTAAATTCTTCTATTCAGTTAAAAATTCAAGTATTCCAGTTAAATATTTATCATTTCAGTTAAATATTCATCTTTTAAATTGGAAATAAACTGACTTGGCTTAAAGTAAAACTCTTTTGTTGAAAATTAACATTTTTGGTTGAAGATTCATCATTTCAATTAAAAGTTCATTTTTTTATTGTTGAAATATGAGCTATTTTATTGAAATTTTCTTTTTCCCTTGGATAAAAAAATTCATCTCGTTAGTGAAAAATTCAACTATTCTACTTAAAGATTCATGATTTTTGTTGAAAATTCATCTGTCTGGTTTGAAATTCGACTATTCTAGTTAGATGTTTACAATTTTAGTTGAAAATTCATCGCTTTGTTTGAGAATGCAACTATTTGTTCGAAAGTTATTTTTTTTCAAGTTTTTTTTTGTGGCAGGTAATTTTCTTAACTGAAAATTTAAATTATTCTAATTAAGTATTCCACAGTTTCGGTTGAAAATTCCTCTGTTTGGTTGAACATTAATTTTTTTTTACTAAAAATTTAGTTATTTAAGTTTTGATTGAAAACCCATCTTTTTGGTTAAAAGGTCAACTATTCCAGGCGAATGTTCATTATTTCAGTTGAAAATTCATCAGTTAGGTTGAAAATCGTACTATTTCCTTGAAAATCCATTTCTTTGTTGAAAATTAATTTTTCAAATGAAACTTTCAACTATTCCATTTTTTGTAAAAAAAATGATATTTCTTAGTACAAGATTTGAGTATTTTTCTCAGAATTAATTAATTTTGCAATGTTATGCTCTTTTATGTAGAGGATGTTTAGAATGAACGTCATGAATTACAATATATGTTTGCGCTTTGCGGCAAATATTAATATATTACTTTTAGTTGACCGGGAAAATTGAAAAACTTGACTGGGAAAATTAAAAAACTTGATCGGGAAAAACCGGGAAAAGAACGGGAATTTGAAATTCTCCGCCGAATCGCCACCCTGTTTGTTACATGGATTTGATATATGAGTGATACCATATTTAATTCACTACATATAATATTTGTTCTTGCAGTTACAGATGAAGTTATTGAATTGCCCAATCTTGACCGCTATCGTTATAGTCAACATTTGCCGGGTCGGACTAAAGAAATATATCTCGGCGAAACATACAGAGTAGGAGTGGTCAATGGTTGGATCATGTCATACATCGATGTGGATGGATATCTCCATCAATTGGTGTCTTTCAATGTGGATACGAATAGATATCAACACATTAGAGTATCAAAAGAAGTTATCACACAGTCTGAAATAGTAGGGGACAAGGATTACGAAGAGTACTTCGGAAAATCAATCTCGGAATGTCACATTCTAGGGCTAAAATTACAAGTTCTTAACGCCAGGAGACCTCACCCGCCAAGGCCCACGCCTCCAACGACCCCAGTGCATGAAGTTCCCAGAAAAACCCGTAAGAGTTCGGTGCATTTTATACATTATTTTATTATTATTTGGCGTGAATAGAATGCCGTTACCGACAAAAAAGTTGTCTGCTTTTGATGCTTTAGACGGAACGCTTCATGTATATATTGCACTTTATCATCGTTCCGCAATTACTTCTCACACAAAACTGCATAATACATAAGCAAAGAAAGAATTGAACTGCAACTTCTGTAGCATCTATTTCTCAGTGTAAGTATTCAAAATAATAATTATCCATTTCTATTTGTTCTTACAGAATTAAGTCCGGCAGGTAACCCACCTAAACGTTCTTGGATTGCGCGCAAGTGGTCGGGCTCAACCTCGCGCTCACAAGGAAGTAACCAACCTGAGTTGGGTGAGTAATTTTTTTTTAAATTAACTCGTTTCAGATACACTGTAAAAAATTTCTTGGGGAATTTTCCCCTAAATTGCGTTGACGCTCTTTTCCACACATTTTATGCAATTTTCGCTAAAGTTTATTAGGGAATATTCCCCAACATTTGATGGGGAAATTTTCCTACGCTGTTATGTAATAATGTCTACATTTTGGGGAAGTTTACCAAAAGTTTCGTAAGGAAAATTCCCCAAAGTTTGTGGAATACATTAAATACATTTTAATTCTTAATAATTAATATTCAATAGTATTAATGAGGTTACATGAGGACTACGAGTAGTTATTTATAAGCTCTTCCAAAACTTTTCATTATATTTCAAGAAGTAACTTGGTTATGTTGGTCGTTTTTAAATTTTGTACGCGAACAGTTATTTTTTTGAAATACGATTCCTGTGAGAAACAAATGTGCATAATAGTTTTGGTTTGTCCCTCGTCTTTATTATTACTTATATTTTAAGCTTGCAAGCTTGCTTCTCCAAATAAACTATATGTGAACTTAATCATAACTGTTAAAATGTCAAAATCGAAGGACATAATTTCACAGTCTATAAAAGCATGAGAAAATGTGTATCAAGCTATGCTAGCTTTATTAAAAATCGAACATTCAAACTTCAGTTACTTTTGATCAAGAGTATTAATCTATTTATAACAATTTTTAGGATCTAATTCACACTTTAATAGACACCCCGGAACAAAAATTTCTTTTGAATTCACTAAAATTACATTTAAACATCTACTTCAGTAATAATAATAATTATATTTTCAATCTCTGCTAAATCATGTCGGGAATGTCGTCAACTAATGATCCTGCTTTCGGATCCCGATCATCCTTGCAATTTTTACGGCCCCTGTTATGTTCTTCTCCTGGATTAGTGTCCAAGACCATTCTGTCACAAAAAGTGAGAAACAATTAGGTCATAAAAAATGTATGATATAAAGCTTTAACCACCAAATTCATTTAAATTTGTTGCTTAGAACTTAAAAACAACACTCTTGAATATCAATATTTATTAAAATCTAGTATTCTTTTAATAGACTTTAACTGCTTGTTAAAAAAATGCATGTTATTGGATTTCTAGACAGATCAAATATTTGGTTAAAAATTATGAACTGTACCTTTAATAATTAATAACGGTCGAGAAGAGTCATTTGCGGTCAGTACTTCTGTATCTTGGGCGTTTGGTTCCTGCAAATGCATATTAATTCCATAAATACCGAAAATAAAATGAAAATATTTTTTTTCAACTTCTGATACGGAAATTAAAATTACTCACAACAACGACTAAGAGATCCGTTTCGTGGAATTTAGAATAGTTACATTTATATTATTGAGAGTTAAATTTTCTGTTAAAACCATAATTTTCAACAACAAAAATAATTTTCACCGAAATAATTGAAATGTCGACTAAAATCAGAGATAAAAAAAACTAGCTTTTCGTAAAGTAGTTTAACTCTCAACCAAAAAAGATGAATTTCCAACGAAAAAAGAATCTACCAAACGAAAAAAATTTCTACCAAAACAGATGAATTTTTAATCAAATAGATTAATTCTCAACCAAATAGTTTAACTTGTAATCAGATGGTCGAAATTTCGAGCGAAAAAGATTTAACTACAACCAAAAACAGTTGCATTTTCAAACAAAGCGTTGAATTTACAAGACAAAAAGATTAATTTTTTAGAACAACAAAAATAATTTTCACCAAAATAATTAAAATGTCGACTAAAATGAGGAATTTTCAACCAGAAAAATTAGCTTTTAATAAAGTAGTTGAACTCTCAACCAAAAAAGGTGGATTCCCGACGAAAATGAATTAGAAAAAAAGATTGAACTGCAACCAAAAACAGTTGCATTTTCAAACAAACCAAAACTAAACAACCAAAACAAATCAAACAAAATAGACAAATTTTTAATCAAAAAGATTGTTGACAAAATACGTGAGTTCCCAACCAAATATTTGAATATTCTACTAATAAAAAGTATAAATTTTTAACCAAAAATTGAATAGTTACATTTTAAGTTGAATTTTGAAGACAAAAAGACGACTTTTCTAGACGACAGTTAAATTTTCAACGCTGAATGGTAATTTCTAACCAAGAAAGATGAACTTTGTATCCAAAGACGGATGACTTAGACTGAACGTCATGAATTAGCAGAATTGTTTGCACTTTGCGTCAAATATCAATATGTTACTCTTATTTGACCGGGAAATTTGAAAAACTTGATCGGGAAAAACCCGGAAAAGGACGGGATTTTGAAATTCTCCGCCGAATCGCCACCCTCTTTGTTAAATGGATTTAATAAATAAGTGATACCATATTTAATCCACTACATATAATATTTGTTCTTGCAGTTACAGATGAAGTTATTGAATTGCCTAATCTTGACCGCTATCGTTATAGTCAACATCTGCCGGGTCAGACTAAAGAAATATATCTCGGCGAAACATATAGAGTAGGAGTGGTCAATGGTTGGATCATGTCATACATCGGTGTGGATGACTATCTGCGTCAATTGGTGTCTTTCAATGTGGATACGAATAGATATCAACACATTAGAGTATCAAAAGCAGTTAGCACGCAGTCTGAAATAATAGGGGACAGGGTTTATGAAGAGTACTTTGGAAAAACAATTGCGGAATGTCGCATCCTAGGGCTAGAATTACAAGTTGTTAACGCCAGGAGACCTAACCCTCCAAGGCCCACGCCTCCAACGTCTCCAGTGCATGAAGTTCCCAGGAAACCCCGTAAGAATTCGTTGCGAATGCCACTTTTACATGAATATAATATTTAGCATTGAATACATAATTGTTGTTTACGCGTGTCGTTTCAAATTGATAGAAAAATCATCCGAGATAATGATGAAGTGATTTGTACATTCATTTATATTAAAATGTGCTCATTTTGTGAAAAGTGTGAGAGTTTCATTGTGCCAAGAACCTTCGCGGCTATAAGAGCCTTCTGATCCTAACATTAATTTGAATATCTAACCGTTTGGTTGTGTGTGATAAATTTCACGCCTTTAACATTTGGTCCTTCGTGACGGATGCAGTGATTGTTTAAAAATCAACTTGTGATTTTTTTAATATAGTGAGTTCTGATGTGTTTGGTAGCCATTTTTACCACGTGGCTTCGCAATCTTGAAGAGTGTTCTGCTTGTGGCTTTTTCTGCTTCAAAGTCTTGATAGAAGTAGTTAAAAATGAACGGTTCAGAGAGTGGTGCTATTCCTTGAAGGCCTTTTTTTGTTTTCTTATATTCTCTCAAAGACATTCATTATTGAGAGCTCAGATCTCGAGAGACAAGTGTATGCACCTCTCACTTGCTTTCACAAATTCTCTGGACTCGATAGTGCCTATCCTGGTTTCTCCAATTGACTTTAACAGGTTGAATTGTGTATGAGTCTTCTCGCTCAATTCTATTAACCGTTTTCTCTCTCTGTCGCCAATACAACAAGTATCTGTGTATGTATTCTTATCACACGCATACATTAGTGACTGGCTTCTCTTATGAACCTCAGCTGTTACCACGAAAAATCAATACTCAGTGACTTGGTGCTCGCTAATTGGAATCATTAAGTGTCCTTTAAATTTAATTAAAAGTGATTTTCTTTATACACAATGACAACCGAAAAAGCAACGTCATTTAAAACTTTACTAAACACTCAACGCGACACATTCGGACTCATTGATAGTACTATTTCAAACTTTAATTAGATTGGAAAGGAAAACGTGACAGCTGCTAACATTCAAAGCAGAATTGATATACTTAAGGAACGCTGGGAACTCGCCTGTAAGTACCACAAAATGATCAAAGCCGTTGTCACTGACGAAGAAAGAGAAACAGAAGAATACTTCATAGAAAAGGAATATAGTAATGCTTCGGATCAATATGAGGAAGCTATGGATCTTCTCAGCGACTGGGAAGCAAAATTTGCTCCAGTCACTCCTGCAGGTAACTCAACGCTCTTAGAGAATTCGTTCAGTCAACAACAGCAAGGTAACTCTGTAAATGTAAAACTACCCCAAATTAATTTACCCAAGTTCTCGGGAAATTATGTCGAATTCACTTACAATAACTGAAGCTAACTATAAAAGGGGATGGGACGCGTTACAATCTAAATACGAAGATAAACATTTAATTATCAATAAAGTGTTAGATGATTTGTTTTCTATTTCTCCTGCTAGTCAAGAATCGAGTTGCAAATTGAAACGCATTTATAATAAATATAAAATAGCGATCGATTCGTTTGATAATTTAGGTGAGGCAAAAGTTCAACACGATTGGTTATTTATACATCACATTGTAAATCGATTTGATAAACAAACCAGAGAAGCCTGGGAATTATACCTGGTCGAGCACAGACTCCATTCATAAACTGTCATATGACAGGAGCCTCGAGAGCGATGGCCTGTTCCTATTGCCATAAACCAACCCCTCGAGGCCTAGAGCTTCTGACTCCGCTACTCTGAACAGTCACCAGACTGGAAGAGGGGGACGATTGATAATTTAAAAATTCATCCACTAATGCCGGCGAACTTTTGTTTTATATTTCGTTTACTAAGCACCGTGTGTACTTTGTTAAGCTCCGGAAGTGAATTTCAAAAAAACTATTGAGCTTGTTGCTTGGGTGTGACGCTTTTGAAATTGAAACGAAAAGTCGCTGATGCGAATCACTTTTAAGAAATTACATCTGAAGGGCGAGAGAGATTATTGTTTGGGCATGACGCCTTTCGGTTTTCTTTTCATTAGTGAAGAGCCTAGAAAAGTCGAAGGTATGTGTCCCCATTCTCGGCTTCTTAAATTAAGAAAAATGTAGACGAGAATTCAGTGTGGTGGGGAGCGCGTAATATTGAGATTGTGCTAATGATGAATTTGATTGCATAAAATTATAATTTCGAGCCAGTGTGTTGGGGAGCATTAAGTGTTCGATCATCCAATATGGCGGTCACGTTAAATGACCTTTCGTGTCAGTAATGGGCCGCCATGCTGGAAGGTCGTTAACAGGCTACTCACAAGAGTAATTTAGTGACTTAGAGATTTAGTATTTTGGTGAAATTGAGTTTCATTTACCTAGGATAGTTAGGGTATCATGTTAAGCATATAACTACTTGGTCGTGGATTGGTCTTACCAGAGATGACTAGGGCAATGTGGCTCCTAACAATCAGAGTAATTGAGGTTACTTTTTTACGGAATCATCTAATTCTAATAATGTGAGGCAGTAATGGCCGTGTTAAATAAACTAATATTTTTGTAACCCGTATTTGAGGCATTGGTTTATTTTTAATGTAATTTGTTTATCCTTGTTCAGATTCTTTGTAACCCTGTCCCTCACTGTACTGGGCTAGTGGGGAGTGAGGTAAGATAAAGTGGCGTGAAGCCTATTCTTTAAAAACAACGAATTTATCAGTCCAGTAATGGGTAATGTAATTTGAACTAACTTAAGTTAGGACCTTTCGGTCGTTTGGGGTTGTAGTATTCTCAATGATCTGGCGCCCTTCAGGCGTAACAGAATATTAATTTAACTGAAGTCAAGTGGCCAATAAACGAGTAGATCATAGTAGTCTTCTGGAATCAAGTGGCCAATAAACCAGTGGGTAAATAGTTATCCTTTCTCTAGGAAAAATACAAGATCGAATTCACTTTACTATTTCCTATTAATTCTGATTCAGTATTGGCTCAGGCATGACCAGTAGGAAATGACTAAAAAGTAGGGATGTTTCATTGTCCTATGCTTCAGCAAATTATGTCATTACTAATAACAAAAACCTGAAAATACTAGTTTTTAGTAGCGCCCACTAACGTGGGGCGAGAAAGTTCGAGCACGAAAAAGACTGATTGATTGGTACAGATTACTTGATAAAAAATTGATTAATTGAAAATAAATTGATTAAGTAAAAAATGGATTAATTGCAAATTAATTGATTAAGTGAAGATTGATTAATTAAAAATCAATTAATTAGGTAAAGATTGATTAATCGAAAATTGATTGAGTGCAAATTAAATTGATTATATAAGAATTAATTAATGGAATTAAAAATCCACCAATCGGGTGAAAATGTATACTGAACAGTAGAATTTGTCGTGATTGGGCAAAATTTCAGCACTAGTCGTGAATTTGGCTCGTAGTGTGGCAAACACTGCTTCGGAGTCCCAGGCCAGAGGCCATTAAGCCGTGCTGCGGCTTCCACCTTGTGTAGCCACCTTGGACATTTTCATGTATCTTGATTACTCCGACAGACTATTTTACCGGGCTTTCTCATAATATGCAGCGCAAGCCAAACCCCTTTTTTCAGGTTTGTTAGCTCACCTGTTGTTGATGTGGCTGCTCTCTTGTTCTCTTCGTTGCATCCAAAAAAGGTATGCTCCGCATTGTCGAACTCCTATGCATAGTAATCGCATTCTGGTGAATCCTATTTTGTTCTGCGATGTAGGTATTCGTTAAAGTATCTATGGCCAGACAGGAACTGAGTGAAGGGGAAATTTATCTCACTATGTTTCCTGCTGACCCACTGGTCCTTTCACTGCTACTCCACTATTCCTTCTTCGGAAATACAGGTAACTTCAGCGCCAGTATCAATGAGCGCTTTTGTGGGAATTCCTCCTAGCATGATTTTCGCCACATACCATTTCGTTTTATTTGCTGCTATTCTTCCTTCTGTCCTTGTTTGTGGGTCGTAGAGTCCATTTACATAACAAATGACATTGATAGCCGCGTCTCTTTCTTCCTCATCGTCTAAGAGCGCGGCTCCTCCCCGTTTCCCGTCTCGGTAGGTGTTGACAGGTCCTCATCGCCCTCCATAGGCTCCTCGTCTTGGTCTATATTGATATTTCTTATTTTGTGCGTCCCAGGTGGTTTATTTCGCCACGCTCCACCCTCCTTAGGTCGGTTGTGCCCCCTCCCCCCCCGTCCATGCGGCACGTGACTGGCCATCATTAGGTTGAGTTCTTCCGTACGATTCTGGGTAGCAGGTGTCGCGTGGTAGTTGCCTCCTCTTGCCTGCTGCCCCCGCTTCAGGGTGCCCTCCAGTTTTTTCTTGTCCGGTGTATTCTGGTTGGGACTGCCATTTTCTTATATTTTCCGCGGCCTTGGTTCTCTGTTTTCGACAAGCCCTGTGTTTACATGTCCAATTCGGTTAAAGTTTTTCAGCAGTTTAATTAGCTGTTCTACTCCTGAATTCCTCGCCTTATGATCCCATATTTTGTTTCTTCCTTACAATGTCTGGCGAGTTTCTGTATAAAATCCTTTTCTGTTACCGGCGGTTCAAATTGTTTGGCTTCAGCGGATAAGTTTGTTGCATATTCTCTTCTTTAAATATTGTTGTTAGGCGTATGTTTCCGAATTCAAGTTTTTTTCTGATGCCGTGCTGGGTTTTTTCTCACCAGTATCTTCTCAATTTTTTTTTTTCAAAGTCTTGAAAGCTTCTGATGTCATTTTTGACAATCTGCCACCAATTAATCGCTGTTCCTGTTAGCGATCTCTCGATGAGATAGTGTGTCTCGTTTTCTTGTGGTTGTACTGCCTCCCAGTACTGTCGCATCTGATTTATATAAGATATGGGGCTCTTATCCCCTTTGAATACCGGTAGTATGTACTGTATATGACTCTGTCGAGGGTTCTCCTCCCTGTCGAAGCTTCTTTGGCTACTTGTAGCATGTCGTGGTTCCTCCCTTGTATTGAGTTCCACTGATCTGGGTCTCCATTCTTGTGTCCTTTGGAAGAGTTGATCCACTTCTGTTTCCAATTGATTCATTTTTTCGGAATAGCGTGCCTTTCTTCCAGTCTCTCTTCTATTTATGTTCCCTATCTCTTCTTGAAGCTTATTATTCATTCTATTCTCCATGTCTTTGAGAAAATCTGCTATGTTTTGTACAGTAATATTGGTCGTTTCTGCTTCTGTAGTCAGAGTTGTCTTTAAATTCTCTTGAGTTTCTTCTGTTTTATCTTCCATCTCTGCTGCCGTAGGTTTTCGGAGTATGGGTTTACCCATTTTTATTGTCTTTTTTACACTTTTACTGTGAGGGATCTCGTAAATTAAGGGATAGGAGGGATTTGGAGGTAAGTCCAAAAAAGAATTTTATTTAATTATTATTTCTAGACGTCCGTTTCCCTGTCTGTTCACGACTCCTCCTTTAACTCTTCAATTGGCAACAATAATTTTTTTGTTTATCAGCATTTCTTCCTATTTCCTAAGTCTCCTTCAATTTCTTGAACTTTTTCTCCTGTTCTTCCTTCCATAAAATTCTCTCTTCTTCCAACTTAGCTTCTCTCCTTGCCCTTGCGGCCTCCTTCGCGTATCTTTCTTGCCGATATTTTAGTAGTTTTCGCATTTCCTCTAATTATTTTTCTTCCCTCTCTTTTTCTTGTTAAATTTTTATTTTGTTCGAGATTTCTTGTTGTTTCTTCTCCTCTTCCCTTTCTTTTCTTTCTTCCTCTTCCTTTTCCTTTCTCTTCTTTTTTTTTGTTCCCTTAATTACTTCCTCCATAGTAATCAAGCCGGATGATTTTCTCGTTTCTTCTGATAATTTTTTTATTCTCTCATCCCCCCTTCTAAATTCAAATTCGTCAAACATCTTATATTTTGTTTCCAATTCCATTCTTTCCCTAATTTTTCTTATTGCTTTGTACATATGCCTATCCATCTCTGCTTTTCTTCTCCTGTCTATTTCTCTTAATCTTACTATTTTCTCCTCTACCGTCTCCGCAGATGGTGGTTGCAGGAGATCTTACCCATTTTTTGCAAGTGTGGGTACGCATTCACTGGACACGATCTCAATAGTTTACGGCTCGGTGTCGACGGTACAAACCTCTAGGCTGCCGTATCTGCTATTGAGATATTTGAAAATCTAACCCTGAGTCCAGTCACAAAACCTGTTTCTTGAGCCAGAAAAGTCAGCACTTCCTAGTGCACAGAAAATCTCCTGGAGATGATTCCTAAAGTCGCACCCTCAAAACCTCGTTCATCGAACAGGAGAACCTTTTGCGCTTATATTCCTCTGGAAGATTTACTGGAAGATTTACAATCGTTATTAATGAAATATAATTTCATTTAAATTTTATATTATAGATCTTATATATTTTCACAACTGTGATATTAACAAAAAAATAAGTCTTTCAATTGTAAAACTGCCGGCCTATAAGACATTATGTAAATTTCACAGATTTAGTAAAATCCACTGATAAGGGCCACCACTATGTGCCCCAATATTTGAAGCAACTCTTTTGTTGAAAATTAGTCTTTTGCAGTAGAAAAATAAAGAATAAAATAATAATAAAATGAATAAAAATAATATTATTCGTTGAAAATGCATGGCTTTGATTGAAAATTCAACTATTTGTTGACAAATTATTCTACGTTAATTTTGGTCAGAAGACATTCACGTAATTGAAAATTTAGCTGTCTTGATAAAAACGAGGTTCAAATTTTTTTTTTTTTTTTTGGGTTGAGAAATAACCCATTTTGGTAGAAAATTCATTTCTTTGGTAGAAGAGTGAACTATGTTGTTGAAAATTTCTTCTCTTTTTAGTTGAGAATTTTTTTTGAACTGATTCAAAATATTGCGTTTCAAGTCAAAAATATGACCATTTTGGTGAAAAAATTATTGTCTTTTAGGTAAAAATTTTATTTTTAAACAGAAATTCAACTATTATAGTTGAAGATTTCGCATTTCAGTTGATCGTTCTCTTTATTAAAAGTGCAACTATTTTGTTCCAAATTCGTTTTAGTTGTAGTAAAAATACCTTTTGTTTCCTAAAAACAAATTGATTTTTTAAAACGAAAACGTGTTTACTACATCTTCGGTAAAAAAACTGTATTATTTATTTTATTAAAAATTAATTTTTTTCAGTCGTCGGTAAGAAATTATCTAGTTTGTAGAAATTGCAACCATTTTTTGAAAGTCATTCAACTATCTTTTTATGATACTTTTTTTTGTTTTAAAAATTACACAGTTCTATTTTTGGGGCAAAATTCTTATTTTAGTTAGAAATTTGACTCAGTCTAGTTTAAGCAGAGTAATGCACATTAACTTTATACTCGTATTATCCAGAGTAATCCTGAACAATCCGGATTAATTCTAGGTAATTTCAGGTAGTATCAGTCTATTGACAACATTCCCTGATTTGTATTTTTTGTTGTTGCAAAGACTGAATTTTCAAAAAAACTTCGAACTTGGTAATCTTACGCTATACCAATAAGAGTACAGGCACTCATAGAACCTTAAACAAATAGGATGTACTAATAATCACAGAAATGGTTGCTGACACCAAAACGATGAATTATATTTTTCCCCAGCTTTAGTTCTTTACTATCACATGATTTTTTTATGCTTCCGTGTTGACAAGAGAAACAGAAATTTCTAGAAGTAATACTTAAACACGTAGAGCTTGTTCACAACGTGACAGAGACAGTTGTCTCCACCGTAGCAAAAAAGTCGCAGTCCGTTAACATCCCTGCTTTCGTGGCTAGCTCATAAAAAATGAAGATCAGCAGCTACATTCTAAGTCTTACGTTTTCAGTTTATCTGGATTTTGTTGGTAAGTGTAATTTGGCTGACCATAATCATACTTTTTCTACTTGCGCCCGACTCTCGGTTTAGGAACAGTATCGGGGGTCGACTGAAAATAGTCTTGTTCCTAAATCGCAGGTATGGAAACATAAATTTCTACTTTGATGTCCCTTCTACAATTAATTAATAGAAAACAATTCATAACGATAGAAATACATTTGACTTGTCTCTAATCGTGTTTGCAAAGTTTCAATCATTCCCAATCGGGCCGATCGTCAAAAGGATTTTGAGGTTAAGGAGTGCCAATTTATTGGCAGCACTTTCGTCTCGCGGGAATTATTTGAAAACGTTTATTAAGAAAATTAAATAAATGTTTTGTAATAATTCCCGCTAGCTAAAAGTGCTGTCGTCAACAAATTTACCAATGAGGTGAAGTTTTTTCATCAAATTATTAATTTCATTGTCCATAGTTTTTTATGAAAGACATGTAATTTATTAAATAAGTTATTTAAAATAGTGTAGGTGCAGAACAAATAAAATTAACTGCGAGAGTGAAGCTATTCAGATTCTTCCTCGTCTTCTAGTATCCTACCCTCCACTCCACTATCACTCTCACTTGGAGGATTCATCATTTTAATTTAAAATTAATCTCTAGCTGAAAATTTCTACTTTGAAAACTACTTTGTTGAAAATCAATTCATCTTTTTTGGTGAAACTTCAACTATTTGGTTGAAAAACGGTATTTTGCATTCAAAAATTAAACTAATTGTTTGAAAATCTGTGTATTTTGTGGAAGATTCGTATTTTTTGGTAGAAAATTAAATCTTTATGGTTGAAAATTTATCTTTCTGGCATAAGATTCAACTATTCAAGTTGAAAATTCTTCATTTTGGTTGAGCATTCATCAGTTTGGTTGAGAATTAATCTCTTTAACTGAAAATTTAATTGTTCCATTTTTAATTAAAAATTGAGCTTTTCTAGTTCAAATTTCAATAATCTTGGTGAACATTTGTCTTTTTTCATTGAAAATGCAGCGACTGATCTTTTTCTCTGAAATTAATTTTCTTGTTCAAAAATTCTCCTTTTCGGTTAAAAACAAAAAGTAATTTTTGTGTTTGAAGATTCATCGTTTTATTTCAAAATTTATTTCTTTGTTTGAAACATGAGCTGTTTAATTGAAAACTTGTTTTTCCTCTGATGTTTTTTGGTTGAAAATTATTATTTTTTTAACTGAAAATGTAACTATCATTCCAGCTGAATATTCCATAATTTTAGGTAAAAATTCATCTTCTTTTTTTAACATTCATTGTTTGCCTAAAAATTTATTTCTTCAATTGTTAGCTGAAAAATAATATTTTTTAGTGGAAGGTTCATCTTTTGGTAGAAATTCATCTTCATAGTTGATAATTAAAAGCCTTCCACAAAAATTCAATTATTCTAGTTAAAGATTCATGATTTTAGTTGAAAATTTATCTTTCTGGTTTAAAATTTAACTATTTCAGGTAAATATTTACAATTTTATTTGAAAATGTATCACTTCGTTTGTTTCGTTAAACATTAATGTTTTAACTCGAAATTTAACTATTTAAGTTTTGGTTGCCAATTTATCGTTTTTATTGAAATTTAATTTTTTTTGCTTAAAAATTCAACTATTTCAGTTGAATATTCATTGTTTTAGTTGAAGCCTCTGATGTTTGGTTTAAAATTAATTTTTTTTTTAACTAAACATTTTAATATTTTATTTTCGGTTGAAAATTGTGCATTTTTTTTAGTTCAAAATTCAACTATTTGTTTGGAAATTTGTCTTCTTTAATAAAAAAGCACACTATTTCGTTGAAAATTCATGTATTTTGTTGAAAATTTGTATTTTTCGTAGAAAATAATTCTTTTTATTTGAAAATTAATTTTCTGGTTTAAAAATTTATCGTTTTTGTTGAACATTAATTTCTCTCAACTGAAAGTTCAACTATTCCATTTTTTGTGACAAATTGATATTTGTAGTGGAAAATTTGAGTATTTCTGAAAAATTCAATTATTTTGCAATGTTTTGCTCTATTGTGTTAAAGGATGTTCAGTATTAATGTCATTAGGTAAAGTTAATCTTTTCGTTTTGCGGCAAATATCAATGTTACTTTTAGTTCTCCGGGAAAATTGAAAAACTTGACCGGAAAACCCGGGAAATTGAAATCGTCCGCCGAATCGCCACCCATCTATAACAGTTTTTGAATAGTTGAATCTCCAAGTCCGTTTCTTTCAATTATCGTTAATTTTTTCAACTATTCAATTACATAAAGCCTTCTGAACAATCTAATACTATACAATTGAAAATTTGAAACCAAATTAACGTTGTAACTTTTGTCAATACATAAGTGTAAAAATTAGAATTTCGATTTATAATGATAGACCCCCCCATTTTTCGTTTTCCGTAAAAAGAATTTCCATGTTTCTTCTTTTTCGAATTGATTAACGTTAATCAGTGCCCTAGAGCTTTTTAAATTAACGTGGGATCTGAAATGGAAAAAGCTCAGGCTTTATAAACTTTTTCAGAATTTCAAAAAATTTCCTGAAATTTTGGAAATATTTACAAAACCTATGAAGTTAACATTGAATAGAAATGTAAATAGTAGAATTTTTAAGAATCATTCATGCGAGGAAATGAGCTCTTGACACGAGGCATGAATAAACTATGGTAAACAAGAAAAAGTGTCTAAATCATTCTTGTTTTTCCATTTTGACGATAGCATGCGCTATGTCGGTGAAGGTGTCGTATAGTTACAAGCTTCACAATATTGTAGCCTGCCCATTGTACCAAAAAAGTTAAAGTTGCTGAATAATCGTGATTATTCATTCAAATTTTCAATTTGCGTATGACAGAACATGCTACTATGATAAAAACAAAAAAAAATTCTTTTCGAAATGCATGCTGCACAGATATAAATATTTTGAAATAGGGACAAATGACAATTTTCACTGTTAGTTTGATTTTGAATGTATTGTTACATAACATCCTGTCATTTGACAGTATGATAAATTAATAAGGAGCATTACCGGACATTACCGACAAAAGAGTTTTCTGCTTTTGATGCTTTAGAGGGGACGTTTTATGTATATATTGCGCTCTATCAACGTTCTGCAATTACTTCTCACACGAAACTGCACAATTCCCTGTTGAAAATTCCGACGTCGTAAACCAGGCCTGCCCAAGCTGGGGAAAACTGCTTATTTGCCAGATGGGAATTTAACACCACCACCGACCTCGAGTCATTCAGCTTCACGAGAGCGACCACCCCGCAAGCCTCTTGACCTGTGAAGAGGGACGTGGTGGTGGAACTCGAACATGTGGTGAATGAGCAGTTTTCCCCAGCTTGGGCAGGTATGACGTAAACGACGTAGTAAGCGACGTCGTATACTACGCCGGAAATTGGGATAGCATACGACGTAGTTTCTTACGTAGTATACGACGTAGTATATGACGTAGTTTACTACATCGTATACTATCCCAATTTCCGGCGTAGTATACGACGTCGTTTACAACGCCGTTTACCACGTAGTATAGGACGTAGTATACGACGTAGTTTGCTACTTCGTATACTATCCAAATTTTAGGCGCAGTATACGGCGCCGTTTACTACGTCATTTACAACGTAGTATAGGACGTAGTGTACGACGTAGTTTGCTACGTCGCATACTATCCCAATTTCCGGCGCAGTATACGGCGCCGTTTACTACGTCGTTTACTACGTCGTATACTACGTCGTTTCCTACGTCGTATACTTTGTTATGAAAATGTTTACTTAACAAATATAATTTGTGTATGATAAATTATGAAACTTCAATACTAGAGGGTTATTCAAGGATTAAGATAAAACCTTTTTTTTAATTGTATACATTCTTATAAGTAAAAACCATAGTTTGATGATATACGAAATTCCGACGTAGTATTCGACGTAGTACACGACGTAGGATACGACGTAGTATACGACGTAGTGTACTGCGTAGTGTACGACGTAGTAAACGACGTAGTAAACGGCGTCGTAAACGACGTCGCATACGACGGCGGAAATTGGAATAGTATACGATGTAGTAAACTACGTCGTAAACGACGTCGCATACGACGGCGGAAATTGGGATAGTATACGATGTAGTAAACTACGTCGTATACTACGTGGAAAACTACGCCGTATACTACGTAGCATACTATCCCAATTTCCGGTGCAGTATACGACGTCGCTTACTACGTCGTTGACGACGTCGTATACTGCGTCGTATACTACGTCGTACACTACGTCAGAATTTTCAATAGGGAATACATAAGCAAAAAAAAATAAATTAAATTTCTATTTGTCCTTACAGAATTGAGTCCGGCAGGTGACTCACCTAGACGTTCAAGGAATTCGCGCAAGTGGATTGGCTCAACCTCGCGCTCACAAGAAATTAACCAACTTGACTTGGGTTAGTAACTTTTTTTTAAGTAACTCGTTACTAATACGTCATACACCAAAAACATTAAATCGTTGCAGTAAAGTTATTTAGAGAAGTAACTTCAAGTTCTTTAAGAGTTACTATGATCCCCCCCCCCCCCCATCAATACAATTTTTATAATTCAAAAAATGTAAGCATACCTAAAATAAAATGATCCTAGGCTGTATTACCTCACAACTAAGTCACTTTGGTTCACCTATTCCAGATCTGTAGTCCGATGAGACAGATTTTAATGCAAATAATATAAAACTAATTAACTAATATAAAACTAAATTATTGAGACTCCTGAGAACATTCTAAGAACATTTTTAATGATTCCAAAAAAAGTTTTCAAAACATTCAAAGCAATATGTAGATTTTGGAAGATTTTAAACAGAAATATTGGATTCTTATAACATTTTTTTGAAGATTTCAAGAGAATAAATATTTTCTTAAGATTTCCAGTAAAACAGAATTTTTTTTCACTTTGAAAAATTAATCCTTAGAGAATACTCAAAACCATTTCAAAAGATTTCCGAAATCAACGTTGTGCTCAGATAAAAGTATTTCTCCTAATATTTTAGAACATATTGCAAAAGAATTTTAATTTTTCAATTTTTCTGAAAGTTTAAATAACTTCCGAAATCAAAAAAGTTATGCGAATTTATCAGATTCTGCCAAACTCTGAACTTACAATAAATAAGTCACAATAATTCAAATTTATAAAACCTGTTAAGAATAAGAAGTTTATTTTTCTAAAACGGTACGCCTTGAATTTTTTCTTGGGATAACTGAAAAATCCTGCGAAATAAATATCCTGCAGAATAAAATTTCCGGAACAGAACAATGAATTTTAAGAGAACATTTAAAAAGATTTCAAAACATTGTTGATCATAAAGCAATCTGATTTTTTAATGAAAAATATAAATTATGATTTATCAGTGTGGCGACTTGACCGGGAAACATGGAAAGATCGGGAAATACCCGGAAATTTCATTAAAAAACCGGGAATTTACTTCTGATCGCAGAAAAATTCAAGTATTCATTATTTTAATAATTTTGGTCAATTTAGAAAAGAGTTTTTTACTTTATCTACAGTCGCAGTTTTTTCTGATGATAATTTATTATTGAATTTTTATTATCTTCCATTATAAGGAAAACCTTTTGCAATTTTTTTCTCTGTGAGATTTTTTTCGCTGACTTAAGTTTTATAATCGAATTGATGATATTTCAAACATACAGGGAATTTCCAATATGGAACGGAAATTCGCTAAAAGAATTATCATTCAGATTTAGAAGAAAGGAATTTAAAAGAATCACTTTTACAATTCAGAATTTGTTACAATTTGAAAATTCACTCTTCCGAATTTTAGATAGAAAAAAGTACTTCAACTCGTTTTTGGGTAGAAGCAGTATTTCAAAGGAGAAATATTGCTGAATTATAACAGAACATTTTGTTACATTGTTCGTTGCGAATTCATATTCCTTTAGTTAAAAATTCAACTACTTGTTTGAAAGTTAAACTCTTTCGCTAAAAATTATTTTTTTTTTTTTGGTTGAAGATTCATCATTTCATTTGAAAATTCATCTCCGATTGAAAATGTAACTACTTTGTTAAAAATCAATTCTTTTAACTGAAAATTAACTGTTCTACTTTTTGTTTGAAAATTATTGCCTTCAACTGTAAATTTGAATGTCCATTTTTGGTTGAAATGTGATCATTTTTTTTTTCAAAATTCAACAATTCGGACGAAAATTTGTCTTTTTTAATTGAAAATTCAACTATTTCGTTGAAAATCCTCATGCTTGATTGGAAATCCATTTTTTAGTAGAAAATTGTCTTTTTATTTGTGAGATAATCTTCTTGTTTAAAAATTGTTCTACTCGGTTAAAAATTCAAGTATTCCAGTTAAATATTTATCATTTGAGTTGAACGTTCATCTTCTAAATTGGAAATATAATTACTTGGTTCAAGGTTAAACTCTTTTGTTAAAAATTAATTTTTTGTTTTCATCAATCACAACTGGTGTTTCTCAGGTAAAACATTATTATATTTTTAACTCCTTTCAAAACATATACACTATTTATTACAGCCACTAAAAATCACGTTCTTTATAAAAAATATATTTTCCTAACTTATGCTTTTTACACCAAAAAGAAATTTGTTATATTCCATATCTCGTTAATTTTGTAATATCTTTCAACAATGAATTATTTCTTAGCAGGCTTGAAAAGGGACCGCATGAGGTACCAAATGTTGCCAAGTATATATTTTTACTAATTCGTCGTTTTACTTATTTGGACCTTGAAATACCGAGAACTTTCTGCGATACATATGCTACTTTTAGTTGGCCGGGAAAATTGAAAAACCTGACCGAGAAAATTAAAAAACTTGATCGGGAAAACCGGGAATAGAACGGGAATTTGAAATTGTCCTCCAAATCGCCACCTTGTTTATTAAATGAATTTAATACATAAGTGATACCATATTCAATTAACTAAATATAATATTTGTTCTTGCAGCTTCAGATGAAGTTATTGAATTGCCTGATCTTGCCCGATATCGTTATAGTGAAATTAGGCAGTCTATGATTGAACAAATAGGCTTCGGAGAAACATATCATGTAGGAGTGGTCGATGGTTGGATCATGTCATATATCGATAGGAATGGATATCTGCGTAAATTGGTGGGTTTCAATATGGACACGAATAGATCTCAAAACATTAGAATATCAAAAGCACAAGTCACGCTGTCTGAAGGAATAGGCGACAGGGATTACTTAGAGTACTTCGGAAAAACAGTATCGGAATGTCGCATCCTAGAGTTAGAGTTACAAGTTTTCATGGCCAAGAGACCTAACCTTCCAACGCGTCCAAGGTCTCCAGTGCATGAAGTTCCCAGAAAACCCCGCAAGAGTTCGGTGCACCCAATTTCATGAAAAAACCTTTTTAGTTGAATCTATGCGAATGCACGCTCATTGGATACATGTTTGTGTGGAAATATACTGCCACGAGACAATAAACTAAACCTATTCCAATGCTTCCTTCACTTTGGCTCCACATTGTTTCAGCTTTGGCGCATTCTAGTCCTGGATAAACTCCGGTCCATCTCTGGTTCAAGAATCCTTTTGAATTGTATTTAACATTTTCATACCAATGCCTCTTTTGAATAAATAAAATATTTAGCATTGAATACATAATTATTCATTTTGGATTCCTTTTCCAATGCCTTCTTCTTCATTCATAATGTGTCCACCTTATATACATTTCTCGCAAAATCTCCTCCACATATCTCTAATCCATAACCGAATACCAGCAATACCAGCGTATCAAAAAACATCATTCTCTTTTGATGTGTAAACATCTTAGAACAATTTGTTTTGAATTGTTGGAATTGTTGAATTGTTGAATATTTCATTTTTACTTTCTTATTTTAAATTTGTTATAACACATACAGCGAACCTGAAAGCGTGTCCAGAGTTTCTTCAGAGAAATTTGTAAGTGTTAAAAATTATATCATTTTCAAACTATTTTATCTTAAAAACAGTACAATTTAGTGACAATAAGCATTGACATGAATTAAAAATAATAAAGGGTCTAATTTAGAGCCCTGTGGTACATCTGATGTAGGAGTAAACAAAACTGAAGAGTAGCCATTGTATTGTACAATATGTTCATGATCAATTAGATAAGAGTTTAAAAGATTGAGAAGTTTGTTAGGCAAACCAAGGTTTCTTACTTTATCTATGGTGATTATATAATTCATACAGTCAAAGGTTTTGGACATGTCCGTGTATATGACATCTACCTGTTGATGTTCAATTAAGATTTTCTCAGTCATTTGCACGAAAGTTAACAAATTCGATGTTGTAGATCTGCGGGGAACAAAGCCGTGCTGAGCAGAGGATAAGATGGGAGTTACATAAGGCTAGAGTAGGTCGCACACGTACATCTCCAGTACCATTAAATAATTTGATAATATGGAAATTGGTCCATAGACCACAGCCACACAACCCTCATACCTTTTTTATAAAAAAGTCCACAATATCAGCCACAAAAAGAATGAAGAGGAGAGGACTGAAGCTATCACCCTGTAGAACCCCCTGTGTCACATCGACTGTTTCCGGGAAGGAGTCACCATATTTGACCCTCAGATCGGCGTTGGCATAAAACGAGACCAAAATCCTAATAATTTTTCCACTTACACCAAGGTCATTTAGTTTTGCCCAAAGCTTAGTATGGCTGATAGAGTCAAATGTTCTCCTGAAATTGACAAAGAGGACGTATAAATAATCTCTCTCGTTAGTGGCAAAGTGCATGCTTATTACCGAATAGAGTATAAATAAGTGGTCTCTGCAATCCCTTCCCGTTCTAAAACCCGCCTGCTCCTCTGGTAACAGTTTATATGCTTCCGCTCATTTTGATAATCTAGCAGTGAGTAGCGTCGTAAAGATTTTAGTTATTGAGTTCATAAGAGATATCTCTCTGTAGATTAATGGGTCACGTTTATCGCCCGTCTTGCGGAGCATCAACATATCAACAACAGACCATTCGTTAGGAACTTTTTCGGAGTTGAGAACAGTATTAAGTCACTGGTGCTTAACAAGTTTGTATATTCAGACTTAGTGTCGAACAATTTTGCAGTCTGCCAAAACTCCCTACTATTTTTAATATTTGCTAATCTCATAAGGGTTTTTTTAGAATGCTCTTCCTTTGCTATTTAGGTTGCCATTCGATATGAGTCTCGAGACTGGATATAACGGATGAAGGAAAACTCAGAACGATTACGAGAATACTGCTTATGAGTACGTGCAGCAATCCCTTTCAGACGGGCGCACTGCGAGTTGAACTATACATTTTTCCGATTATAAGGGTCGGAGGTACTAGAAGTGCCCCTCCGTACTAGCATATATGATTCGCTGGCAGCATGCGTTATTGCGGAAATTAAGTTATTATACAAAAAATCAGCGTTAACATCATTACTGTATATAAGCGGTGAATTTGACAAATTAGTATAAAAGGGGTCTGCTCTCTCGTCATTCCATTTTGCTGACGTTGATACAACGACAAATTTAGTAGGCTCGCTTTCCCTAGAATCCTTGTGTACAATATTAAGATCGATAGCAACAAGTAAATGATTTGATTAATCCGAAATATTGTGGACAGAAAAATCGTTAACAGGATTTGCGCAGTCGATACTTAACCAACATAAATCAATAGTACTGCAGCCTCTTTTCGTTAGGTAGGTAAATTGACCAAGCCTATCAGAAAAAGAACGACTATTGCAGAGCGCTAGGTCGTACGTTTTAAAGGACTCCACCAGTTGTTTGCCTCGTTTATTTTCTATGACATCCAAGGCCGATCTATTCGGAAATAAATTACAATTGTTAAAAATCTCATCAAAAAAGCTATTTAGGGCTCCTACACGAGCGTTAAAGTTACCAATTATTAAAAAATGCGTGTTTACATTGTACAAAGAGAATAAAGCATTTTGTAGCGCATCAATACAGATGTCCGAGTTTGCTGAGGGGGGGGGGGGGGAAAATATATTACCGATATGCAAAGTGAAGGAATTTTCGAAGGTCAGTTTCACAAATAAATATAAATTACTGAAAACCAGATTTCCTATTAGAGCTACCCAAATTCACAACATTTTTCAAATTAGGAATAGTAAAGTCACCTACAATTGATAGGTTGTTATTGCAGATAGCGTTCAAACTAAACAAAGCGTCAAAAAATAATTCAAAGTTTTGAACAGAGGTATCATGTGGAATATGCGTGGCTAATATAATAAGGGATTTTTTCAAGAATAGCTTTAATTGCAACGATGTTCACTCTGGGCACTAACCGAATAACGGAGCGCACGTCTAACGAGCCGCAGACAATTCTAGTCTTAGTAGCAATGAGGACGCCACCACCCCTTTTAATTAATCTGTCATCTGTGTAAACATCAATAGGCTCAAAATCAAAAAAGTCAGCAGTATTAATTTGAGGTTTTAGCCGAGTCTCGGAAAAAAACAAAATATCATAGTTACAAATATCAGTTCCCGTTAGATCACAGAAGTTAAGCAGTGTTGGGCGCGGTTAGTACTTGGATGGGTGACCGTTGGGGAATACTGCGTGCTGTTGGCTCGTCGTGGGTGTGGTGAACTTACACTTGTAGTTATTTACTACAAGAAACTATCCACCTAGAAACACTACCCGAATCGGATAGTGTCACGCCTACCCCGAAAGGGAAATGGCTTAGTGGTATATATACATACATACATACATACATTTATACGTCTGACATGATAATAATTGTTTGTGCAACTTGTACTGACTCGAAAATTATTTTGAAGGGACGTGGAGGTCCAGATGACTGTGGATTTTTACCAATCCTTGAGCATTTAATAGATCTTGGATTTCAATCATTTGATATGTTTGAAAGGAACTTATTAATAACATCAATCAGAGCAGGAACAGATTAGGACATATCAGGGGGTTGGGAATTTTCTGGGCATCCATAGAAGATTATGTTTTGCTTACGTGCCATCCTGTCAGTAATGTCCAGCATGCAGTTCAAATGTATATGCTTACCACTGGGCTTTATTTCTAATTGCTGAACTGTCACTTCCAGGTTATCAATACGGTCTAGCGCAGAGCCCAATTGAGTTTTAAAATCATTGAGTTTTGAAGCAAGAGTTTCGGTAGACTCTTCTTCGGTAGATCTTCTAGGAGTGCTTTCATCTTATTCATATGCTGTTTTAAAAGCGCTTCAAGGTCCCTTTTAGTTACAGGACTATCGTCATCACTTGTTTTATCTTCCATGAGGATAGGAGACAATGATCTAGGTTTATGGCCGCAGCATTTTCTTTTCCTGTCTTTTGGCTATTAGAGGAGCCCATACATCCAGGATGATAGTGCACACCACAGGGGCAAATGCATGCGTCCCCTACAATATCTGTTTTGCATTGTTTACAGGTTCTTGTTGCGTCTGGCATATTTACCTGCTATATAAGCATAAAAGTAATAGAAACTGTAGGCAACGGTGGCAAAGCAAAGTGAGTCAATCAAAGAGTGAGATATGAGAACCGCATCTCTTCCGCAAAAGAACACCGAAAGTGAAGTTATGTCCACAGGATAATGATTTAGCACTAAGATACCAGGAATGAGGTCAAAAACAACCACTTGTATCCTTGGGGCACTCAGTGGACCATTAGTCATTAAACAGAAGCTACCACAACATACAAGTAATATAACATCAATATTGTAATTAAAAAGTAGATTACCTACAAACACGAAGTTAGTGCGTGTGGCTTCACTAATATGCGCTCTATCTTGATAACCAATCAATATTTTTTGAAGTTTTAGGGCTCATTCGGAAGGTAATTCGATTCTCAACAAATCACGTGCCATAACTTTTGTGATAAAATACATCCATGAGGAGATATTCTCAAAAACTCGATTTTTGGTAATTTTGACTGAGCAAAAAAGTGATTTTCTTGCTAACAGGATCTGTTCAGATTTTTTCTTAACGATTTTTTTGCACTCCCAGGTACCACAAAGAGCATGCCACATTCACTTTTCTTACGTGTTTCCAGCAGACTTTTTTCGCTTCCCGACCACCGTGTACACTTAACATTTTTTTGCCAAAACAAAAAAAAAAAACAAATCTGATGCAAACGAAGGCTACGGCTATACGGATTTGTTTACAAAAGCGAGAAGTACTGCATTTGAAAGAGAAGGCTTCATTCTAAACAGCCTTTGGTCGCTGATGTTTGGCGCGTGCGTACTTCTCCTATAACAGCGACAGTCCTGTTATTTAATAGCCACACCTCGCCACTGCTTTCAACTTTATCTCCTTCCATTTCACAGCTTATTCTTCATTTATTCCCTTCCTTTTAGAAATATCATTATATTTGTCTTGTATTCATTCAGATTCAACTTTTTCACATCTACGCACTTCTCTTATACTGATAGTTAAGCCCGCCATCGCTTTTCCGTCCTGTGCCATCACCGCTACCAAAAATATGAATCTTCTGACAAACAGATTATTGTTCTGCAGAAGAGGACGAATCTTAAACAAAATACATGAATTTTCGAATGGAAAAGACCAAATATTAATTCTAAAATATGAATTTAAAAAATAATAGTTGCATTTTCAGTTGAAACATTAATTATCAAACAACAAAAAGCGACTTTTTAATTAGCTATGTGAACCATCAGAAAAATATTTGAATTTTTAACCGAATAGCAGAATTTTCAACCTAAAAAGATGAATTTTGAACAAAGAAGGTGAATCTTCAGCCAAAAAGATTAATTTTTAACTAAAGGAAGAATTTTCTATGAAATGCATGCATTCTCGAACAAATGGTTACATCTTTTACTAACAAATATTAAATTCATAAAAAAAAGTCAAGCCTGTTAAATTCGACCAAAAAGCCTATTTTTTAACAAATTACATGAATTTTTGATTGAAAATTTGAGGTTTCAATTTATAATGGACCAATTTTGAACCTTAAATGGATCAATTGAATTTTCACATACAAAAATTAACTTGAAAAGGAAACGAATCTCGAACAAAATAGTTCAATTTTCCACCAAATAGATGAACTTTCTGAAAAGAAGATCATTTTCTACCAACAAAAAAGAATTTTCAACTAGGAAACATCATTTTTCAATTAAAAATGTCAGTTTTAATCAAAAATGGAATTGTAACATTTTCAGTTGAAAAATTAATTCTTCACGAAAAAAAGAGTTTTTAACTGAAATGATTAATCTTAAAGAATAAAAAACTAATTTTCAATAAAGTAGTTCAACTTCCGTCCAAACTGTTGAATTTTAAACCAAAAGGATGGTGTTGTAACCAAAAAGATTAATTGTCTACCAAAAAACATGAAATTACAACAAAAATGTGAATTTTTAACCAAATAGTTAAATTTTGTATTAAATTGTTGAATTTTCAGGATAAAAATACGAAGTTTCTGCAAATAGTTTCATTTTCAAACCGAAAAAATGCATTTTCAAAAGAAAGGTAATTTATGCTCAAGTAGTTTAATATTCAATCACAAATGTGACTTTTTTACCAAGAAGAGTAATTTTCTACCAAAAAAGTCACGTTTTCAACAAAATGCATGAATTTTCAAATAGAAAAGATCAAATTTCAATGAAAAAGAAAAATTCCTTAACATGAAACAGGAATTTTCAACAAAGAAGGTTCACTCTCAACTAAATAGTTTAATTTTCTAACAAATTCTTCAAATTTCCTGCCAAAAAAACGAAGTATATACAAAACAGTTGAATTTTCAAATCGAAAATATGAATCTTTCAGCAAAAAGTTGATTTTTTAAACAACAGGATTAATTTTCTAATAAAAAAGACGAATTTTCAACTAAATATATAATATCAAGTCTTCTTAAATGTTAATTTCAGTTGTTAGCTTCTTCAATTGCGATACCATTCTGTTTAAAATACGTAATTCTGAAATCTTTTACTTTAAACGTTGTCCACTTCAGATTTTTATTTTTAAGCGTAAATTTTTTATTTTGAAAATTTAAAAATGCAGTTTTGAAGAGTTAACCATTAAAAGCGTTTGAAATTGGACATTTTTGTTGAAAAAAGTTTTCAGTTCATCAACTGTAAACATAAATCAATTTATGATTTTTTAAATTCAACTGTCCTCAAGGTATTAAAAGTGGAAAATAGAAATTCTAAAATTAAAGAGTTTACAGATTTCAACGATAAAAATGTAAATGTTTCCAAATTAAAAAATGTATTTCTATACGGAAAATTTAAGTATTCTATTTTTGGTTTTAAACTCATTTAGTTTGTTAAAAATTGAACTATTTGTTTGAAAATCAATAAAGCTTCATCATTTTAGTTGAAAATTAATTTCTCTGGTTGAAAATGAGTTTTTGATTACAAAAGTAATTGTTCCAAGAGTAAATTGAACTATTCTCTTTTCAGTCAAAAATGTATACTGAAAATTCAACTATTCTATTTTTCGTTGAATATCCATTTCTCTGGTTAAAAATTGCACTATGTTGTAGGAATTTTTTTTTTGTAAACAATTCATCATTTAGGTTGATAAATCCAGTATTTAGTTAAAAATTCATTTTTTTATTGATCTCAGGTATCTCAGGTATTGAAGGGATAGCGTCGTCGCTTGGTCGCTGATCCCACCTGTTTTCATTTTCTTGCCTTAATAAGGGTGCTGTGTGAGCACCGAAACGTTGGTAAATACTTTGCATGCTTCTTTATTGTGATTTGATAATAATAAAAATAGAAAAGACGAAAGAAATAAAAAAGAGAAGGAAGGGGATTTGGCTAGTTGCCTTCTCATTTTTCTTTCCTCTTTTTATTTTTGTCCAAAGAAACAAATTTTGTTTTTTTGTTTTTTAGGAATTGCAATAGCAGCATTTTGTGGTGGTTTTCCAAATTTTATCGTTGAATTCTTGTTTTATTTTCAGGAATTCTATATATTAACCTTAGGTAATCTCAGGTAGTATCAGTCTATTGACAAAATTCCTTGTTTTTGTACTTTCTGTTTTTGCAAATACTGACTCTTTAAAAAACTTCCAACTTGGTAATCTTACGCTATGTCAATAAAAGTACAGGCACTCATGAAAACTTAAACAAATAGGATGTGCTAATAATCACAGAAATGTTTGCTGACAACAAACTAATAAATGATATTTTTCTCCAGCTTTAGTTCTTTACCATCACGTATCTTTTTCATGACTCGATGTTTCCGTGAAAAACAAAAATCTCTAGAAATGATACATGAACACATGGAGCCTATTTACAACGTGACAGGTACACTTTTCTCCACCGTGTCACAAACTGATACGCTCGGCAACAATTAAGTGGCGTCGGTTCTAAATAGAATACCTTTGATTGGAGGCGACACCAGAGTGCGACACCAGATCAGTTAAAAAAAGTTGCAGTCCGGGAACATCCTTGCTTCCGTGGCTAGCTCATAGAAAAATGAAGATCACCAGCTACATTCTAAGTCTTACGTTCTCAGTTTATCTGGATTTTGTTGGTAAGTGTAATTTGGCTGACCATAATCATACTTTTTCTACTTGCACCCGACTCTTGGTTTAGGAACAGTATCGGGGGGTTGCCTGAAAATAGGCTCACTAAATATACCCATATATTCTTTCAATATTCCCAGATATTCTTAATATTCTTGATATTCTTGATATTCCCAAATATTCCCTTATATTCCTACATATTCCCACGTATACCAAAGTATTCCTCGATTCCTTGATTCCTTCCCTTCCCTTCCCTTTTATTATGACCGATTATGACGTGGAATTTTTGGGTTTTCTAATTTGATATTATTTGATGTTACATATCTTTTTTTTAACTTAATAAAGTTTTAAAGCTTAACTTTTGCACGCCCCTATCACTAATCTGATCTATGGGACTGACAAGGTCGATGAATTATAAAGGTGATGCTTAATATTCTAACCAAACAAAGATTCTTATTTCAAATCAAAAACAGTTGATTTGGAAAAAAAGATGAAGTAGTTAAATTTTTAACGAAGGTGTTGGTTTTTCAACCTAAGAAGATTAATTTTCAACAAAAAATGTAATAGTAGATATTTTAACAAAAGAGTATTTTAATTTGAGATCAAAAACAGTTAAATTTAGTCAAAAAATAAGAATTTTCAACAAAATACGTGAATTCTCAACTGAAACAGATTGATTTTCAATCAAACAGTTGCATTTATAAAAAAAACGGATTTTGTAACAAAGAGAAAGAATTTTCAATAAAATACATCTATTAATTTCCAACCAAATGGTTAAGTTTTCAAACAAGAGGATTATTTTTCGAACCGAAAATATGGATTTTTAACCAACTAGTTGAATTTTCAACTACGAAGATAAATTTTTCGCAAAAAATGTAATAGTGAAATTTTCAGTAAGAAAAAATTTTGCACAGGAAAACGAATTTTCGAAAAGAAGGATAAATTGTGAACTAAAGAAATGAATTTTTAACTGAAAATCTGAATCTTCATCTACTATAAACTAATATCTTCAACTACTTGTGGATCTTGCTACCAGTTATTGACTTTTCTACCATATTTTTATATCTTCAAATCCAAAATAAGAATTTCCTATACAAAACTTGAATTTTTAACCCGAAAATGTGAATTTTCAACGAATAAATTATTTTTTAACCTAAACAGATTAATTTGTAATCAAATAGTTACATTTTCAACCAAAATAGATCAAATTTCTTTAAAAAGAGAAGGCGAATATTCCACAAAATAGTTGAATTTTCAACCAAAGAGAAATTTTTTACACAAGAAAGAACAAAATTTCAATTAAATTGTAGAATTTTCAAGCCAAAAATACTGAACGAACTTTCAGCCAAAAATAGTCAGATTTTATTATTGGGTTCTTATAATTCAGTTGGCATTTGAATAAAAAACGAAAAATGGGGAAAGTCTGTGAAGTTTGCGATAAATAAATAGGAATTTCGATAATTTATAGACTGAAGAATAATATTAATAGAATACACAAAGTGTGTCGGACTATGCAACATTTTAGGCACTGAAGATATTATAAAATTGCGCTCAATTGTACTAAAATTTTAGCTAGATACTTATTATTATTAACCTATTCAATTTTCTCTAGCTAATTGCATTAAGCTTCTACGTATATTCAATTAACATAATTTATATTTAATATGTAATTTCGTTTATAAAATCTTAGCAAGGTTTGAATAGGGAGGGAGGGGACAGCAAATCTCAAGGTATCTTACATATGGGGAGAGGGGGTGAAAATTTCAGAAAAACACCTTACATGAATTGTGGATGAACCCTTATTTATCTTTTCATTCGTTAATTATTATTTTGTGAATTTATGATTATTTGTGGATCTCTGGACAGTAAGGGTACGCGGGTTAACGTTTGAAGATGATAAGGTTGTCGTAGTAGAGTCAATAGAAGATTTGCAAAAAATGTTGAGCAAACTGAATATTAGCATCAAGAACATGGCCTCAAAATTAGTGTGAATAACAAAAAAATTATGGTTTTTTGAGGGAAAGGGTGAGAATATATATAATTTAATATACACAATTTAAGTATATTCCGAAATATTGTTTCGTGTTCCCAAATATCCCCTCATATTCCTACATATTCTCATATTCTTTGTATTCTGTGTTCCCAAATATTCTAATATATTCTGTATATTCCCGAATATTCTTTAGGGAATATATTCTTGGTACACGAAAAATCAGAATGGTCGACCCCTCGGCTGACCATAATCATACTTTTTCTACTTACATCCGACTCTTAGTTTAGGAACAGTATGAAATGGAACATGGGGAAATGAGCTCTTGACAGGAGTCATGAATAAACCATGGTAGACTAGATAAAGTGTGTAAATAATACTTGTTTTTGCATTTTGACGATAACATGCGGTAAGCCTAGTGGATGGTATGGAAATATAAAACTAAGAGATCAAGAAAATGACCATTTTCACTATTAGTTTGGTTCTGAATGTATAGTTACATAACATCCTGTCATTTGACAGTATGATAAATTAATAAGGAGCATTACCGGACATTTTACACATTATTTTATTATTATTTGACCTGAATAGAATACTATTCAAAATAATAATGCATCCATTTCTATTTGTTCTTACAGAATTGAGTCCGGCAAGTGACCCACCTAAACGTTCTTGGTTTTCGCGCAAATGGTCGGGCTCAACCTCGCGCTCACAAGAAATTAACCGACTTGAATTGGGTAAGTAACTTTTTTTTAAGTAACTCATTACAGATACGTCATACACCAAAAACATTAAATCGTTGCAGCAACGTTATTTAGAAATTTTTATAATTCACAGAATGTAAGCATACCTAAAATAAAATGTTCCTAGGCTATATTACCTCACAAAGCAGTCCCTCTGTTTTACCTATTCCAGATCTGTAGTCCGATGAGACAGATTTTAAAGTCAAATTTTGTTATTTTATCAAATTACAATATTTTAGAAAAAATTCAAATAAGTTGAGGAGGTATTTCGAAGTCTTAAAAATATTTGCAAGTAATGTAAAACTAATTAACTAATATAAAACTAAAGTATTGAGACTCCTAGGAACATTTCAAATGATTGTTTATTTCAAGCAAATAATTTCGAGCGAGAAATAAAAAAAGCTTTAGGAACATTTGTAATGAATTCAAAAAAAGTTTTCAAAATATTTAGAACAAAATGTAGATTCTGGAAGATTTTAAACAAAAATATTGCATTCTTATCAAGAATTTTTGAAGGTTTCAAGAGAATAAACAAAATTTTCTTAAGATTTCCGGTAAAATCAGATTTTTTGTTCATTTGGAAAATTAATCCTCAAAGAATACTTAGAACCATTTCAAAAGATTTCCGAAATGGTCCAGGAAGAAATGAGGAGATTACAAATTTGAAAGTCTCGAAAATATTTCAAAAATTCAGAAATATTTCAACATTTCTTCGAAACTTTCAAAATTCCAATATATCCACTTCCTACTGATAATCAGATGTTAACATAGATTTTTAAAACAATTTATTATTATTTTTAGCAATTTTCTCAGAGAATAGAGCTAGAAAGTTGCAGTTTTTTTTTAATTTTCCACTTTTTTCCAATTTTGATCTATGTTGTGGTCAGATAGAAGTATTTTCCCTATTATTTTAGAACATGTTGCAAAAGAATTCTCAATAGAACAATAGAAGAAATATTGAAAATAATTACTGCAAAATAAAATTCCCAGCATTGTTAAATGCCTGGAACAGAACAATGCATTTTAAGAGAACATTTAAAAAGATTTCAAAACATTGTTGATCATAAACAATCTAATTTTTTAATGCAAAATATCAGTTATGATTTATCAGGGTGGCGACTTGACCGGGACACGTGGAAAGACCTTTGGTTAAAAATTGAAATACTTGCTTGAAAGGTAAACTCTTCTGCTAAAAATTATTTTTTTTAGTTGAAGATTCATCATTTCATTTGAAAATTAATCTCCGGTTGAAAATCTAACTACTTCGTTGAAAATCAATTCTTTTAGCTAATTTAAATTCAACTATTTGGTTGAAAATTAATATTTTTAATTTAGAAATTAAACTAGTTGCTTGAAAATGTATGCACTTTGTGAAAAAATTGCTTTCTTGTGGAAAATTAATCTTTATTGTTGAAAACTTTTTGATATGAAATTCAACCATTCCAGTTGAACATTCATAATTTTAATAGAAAATTCATTACTTTGGTTGAAAATTAATGCCTTCTACTGAAAATTTCATTGTCCATTTTTGGTTGAAAATTGATCTTTTCTTGTTTAAAATTCAACAATTTGGATTAAAATTTGTCTTTTTAAATTGAAGATTCTACTATTTCGTTGAAAATCCTTATGTTTTGTTGAAAATCCATTTTTTAGTAGAAAATTGTCTTTTTCTTTTGTGAGATAATCTTCTTGTTTAAAAATTTTTCTATTCGGTTAAAAATTCGAGTATTCCAGTTAAATATTTATCATTTGAGTTGAGCATCCATCTTTTAAATTGGAAATAAGATTAGTTGGTTCAAAATTAAAGTCTTTTGTTAGAAATTATTTTTTTGTTTGAAGATTCATTATTTGAATTAAAAATTAATTTTTTGTTGTTGAAACATGAGCTATTTCATTGAAGATTACTTTTTCCCTTGGACAAAAAAATTCATCTCGTTGGTCAAAAATTCAATTATTCTAGTTAGATATTCATATTTTTTGTTGAAAATTCATCTTTCTGGTTTAAAATTCAACAATTCCAGTAAGAGATTAACAATTTTAGTTGAAAATTTATCACTTTGTTTGAAAATGTAACTATGTTTTTGAAAGTTAGTTTTTTTGTGGAAAGTAATTTTCTTCACTGAAAACTCACCTTATTCTAATTAAATATTCCATAGTGCCAGTTTAAAATTCCCCTATTTGGTCAAACGTTAATTGTTTTAACTTAAAATTCAACTATCCCAGGAGAAGGTTCATTATTTTGTTCAAAAATGCATCAGTTAGGTTGAAAAATGTACTAATTCCTTGAAAATCCATTTCTTTGTTGAAAATTAATTTTTTCAACTGAAAGTTGATCTATTCCAATTTTTGTAAGAAATTGAGATTTTTCAGTGCAAAATCGAAGTATTTTTTTCAAAATTAATTAATTTTGCAATGTTTTACTCTGTTATGTTAAAAGATGTTCCGAATGAACGTCATGAACTAAAATAAATGTTTGCGTTTTGCGGTAAATATGAATATGTTACTTTTAGTTGAACGGGAAAATTGAAAAACTTGAACGGGAAAATTAAAAAACTTGATCGGGAAAAACCGGGAAAATAAAGGAAAATTGAAATTGTCCGCCGAATCGCCACCCCGTTTATTGTATGGATTTGATACATAAGTGATACCATATTTAATTAACTACATATAATATTTTTTCTTGCAGCTTCAGATGAAGTTATTGAATTGCCTAATCTTGAAAGTTATCGCCCTAGTGAACGTGTGCGGGAACAAATAAATTTCGGCGAAACATATAGAGTGGGAGTGGTCAATGGTTGGATCATGTCATATATCGGTAGGAATGAATATCTGCGTAGATTGGTGCATTACAATATGGAAACGGGTACATTTCAACATATCAGAATATCAAAAGAACAAATCACGCAATCTCAAAGAATAGACGACAGGGATTACGGACAGTACTTTGGAAAAACAATTGCGGAATGTCGCATCCTAGGGTTAGAGTTACAAGTTTTCATGGCCAAGAGACCTAACCTTCCAACGCCTCCAAGGTCTCCAGTGCATGAAGTTCCCAGAAAACCCCGTAAGAGTTCGGTGCACCCTGTTTAATAAAAAAACTTTCTTTCCAAATCTGTGCGAATGCACGCTAATTGGCTATATTATTGTGTGAAGATAAACTGCCATGAGAGATGAAACTAAAACTTACCCAAGGCGTCCGCTACTTTGGCTCCGCATTTTTTCAGCTTTGGCGCAGTCTAGTACTGGATCAACTCTGGTCCATCTCTGGTTCAAGAATAGTTAAATCCTTATTATTTTATTTAATACTTTCATGCCAATGCATGTATTGAATAAATAAAATATTTACCTCTGAATACATAATTGCTCATTCTGAATTCTTTTTCCAATACCTTATTCTTTTTTATTCATAATTTGTCCACCTTATATGCCTTTCTTGCAAAATCTCTTCCTCATATCTCTGATCCATATCCCAATGCCGGCCATACCAGCGCTTCAAAAAACATCATTCCATTTTTTAACTTTCTGATCTCCATATGTGGCTATTAGATAACGAGACTGATGCTGTAAAACATTTTATTTTGATTTCATACATACCGAATCATGCTCATCTTCAATATACACCTCTCCTCTATCCCCACAAAGTTTCAGCGCATCTTCCATTGTTTAAAACAGTGCTGGAAGTCTTCTTCTGTCAGATCCTTCAGGACGCGTGCCGCTTTCTTTTTCGCAGCTTCAACGGACTCCAATCGTGCTCCTTTCAATGTGAATTTTACCATAGGAAACAAATAGAAGTCACACGGCGTAAGTTTCGGCGAATAAGGCGGATGGTCTAACACTGCGATGCTGTACTTGGCTAGAAACCTTTTGACAGACAATGCGGAATGAGTCGGCGCATTGCCTTGGTGTAGAACCCATGACTTGTCCTTACACAATTCGGGCCGATTTTTCCTGGTTCAATCTATCATTTAACGTCACTGGTAGAATCAGTAGCGCTATTTTAGTTTATCACTTACAGGTTTGTCCAGTCAGAGTGGAAAAATCACTGGTTCACCAGTGATAATTCAAAATACTGATTCAACCAGTGAAAATTTCACTGATTCGGTTTGAGAGAGTACTCCTTACTATTCCACTGCTTTCACCTGCCATGAAACTACACCTTGACTGCTAGACTCCTATTGGCCACTCGTCACAATTCTCGTTTTTTTATTAGTTGCGCAAATAAGTTCTCGCTGTTTTTTCTTATGAGAATGCACCTTTATCACTTCCCTATGTGGGGCTCCCGTAATCCTAATTATTCAGGAAGGCAGTTATGTGCGGCCATTTATGATTCTGGACTGGTTCCCCTTAACGACTCGGAGCCTACCTTCCTGTCAGCCTATGGTGCGCTGTCTAATAACCTAGATCTCGTCTTTTGTGAACCTGGATTGGTCCCGATTGCATCGTTTAGGGTGGGAAATAACTCTTACTCATCCGATCATTTGCCGCTCTTATGCAGGTTTGATGCAACCCCTCTTCTTGCAAAGGCTCCCTCGACTCGTTTCAATGTGCAGTCTTTGGATTGTTCCCTGTTCAACAGGCAGGTGGAGGAATTGGTGCCGGCTCTGTCTGAGGTCCTGATGGAGAGCAAGAACCCGAGTTCGGTTTACGAAAGATTTATAAGCGTGGTTTTTTAATATTTGGAGGCTAACGGTGCTTTCCGTTCCTCTTCCAGGGGGTCTGGCAGGAGGAGACAGCGTCTCTGGTGGAACAAGGAGTGCGAGATGGCTCAGGGCAGAACGAGCGCGGCGCGTAAGAGATTCTTGGCCAACCAGACATGGAACCTAAAAGCTGAGTACAAGGCGATAGAACATGAGTTCAAGCGGTTTGTCCGTGACGTAAAGTATAAGGCTTTTCGAGATTTCTGCGAAACTTTAGACCCCGCGTCTGGGTTGGCCAAAATCTGGCGGACGGTCAAATCGCTTTGTGTCCGCTCACATTCTCCTAATACTCATGTAGTAACAGACCCTGATTCCACTCTGATCAGGGAGCTGCGTGAGGCATTGGTGCGCTCGGACATCCCTGTGATAGAAATGGAACCGGTCAGAGGTGTCGATGAGTCCGATTCCATGAACATGGGTTTCTCCTGGGATGAGCCCTCTGCTGCCCTTGAGGCCTGCAAGAGGAAGTCGGCTCCAGGTTTGGATGGGATGACCTATGAAGTCATCAGGGGACTTTCTGACAAGGTGCAGACATTTGTTCGGGACCTGTTCAATGCCATGTACAGGGAATCCTCCTTCCCAGAGGGTCATACTTTTGTTCACTTTATCCCGAAAGCGGGGGGTAAAGGCTTCCGTACCATCTCCTTGACATCTACGTTTTGTAAGCTCTTCGAAAGATTGGTGCAAAAGCGACTGGAGTATCTTGCGGAGCATAACAAATGGCTCCCGGATTTCCAGTATGGATTCAGGAGGGGGAGGTCCTCAATGAATTGTTTTGGCTCTGTGGTGGCGGAAATCATGACGGGCCTTGAGCAAGGCAGGGCAACCATGGCCCAGGCCCTGGACATCAAGGGCGCGTTCAACTCCGTCCTCCCTGGTGCCCTTGTTAAGGGGCTAAGGGAGCTTGATGTTCCGGCCAGAATCCTTTTGAGCACTTTTGAGTACTTTTGACTCAACAAAAAAGTGATTTTCTTGCTAACAGGATCTGTTCAGATTTTATCTTAACGATTTTTGTGCACTCCCAGGTACCAGAAAGAGCATGCCATATTAAATTTTCTTAGCTGTTTCCAGCAGACTTTTTTTTGCTTTCCGACCACCGTGTACACTTAAAATTTTTTCGGCAAAACAAAAAAAAACTCTGATGCAAACGAAGGCTACGGCTATACGGATTTGTTTACAGAAGCGAGAGGTTTACAGAAGCGAAAGAGAAGGCTTTATTCTAAACAGCCTTTGGTCGCTGATGTTTGGCGCGTGCGTACTTCTTCTATAGCAGCGCCAGTCTCGTTATTTAATAGCCACACACACAATGGATTTTCAACAAACTATTCGAATTTTCAACCAAATCATTAAATTTTCAAGAAGAGAGTTAAGTTTTGTAGTAAATTTTCTTTGGAAAAAATTTTACACTTGAAAACTGGAAATGCAGCAAATCTCACTTTTATTCATTCATTTTCTCATAACAATTGAAGAAATTAAAGAACATGTTCTATGATGAAATTTTCAATTTCGTGGGTCGAATGTACTAAATCTATGCATTTGTGAAAAAATATCAGCAAACAAGGCAATGCAGCTAGTATAAATATAAAAAATTATTTTCTTTCTGCATTTCCAACGTAACAAATTAATTAGTGTTAGAACAAAAATCCGCCTCAACACACCTCTTCGAAATTTAATCAGCTTGCTATACATGATACATTTTGTACTACTTTCTGTCAGGAACAAGACTTGAAATGCAGGTTTTGGCGCACTGCAGTGCATAAACTGGAGATTTTACGCTCTAATGCGTAAGAACCTGCACAATAATCTTGTTTTTGTAGTAGTATTTGCAAAATAGATATAACAGTATCAGTATATTGAACCGAGCTGTGATTCTATAAATTCTATCTCATATAGATTTCAGTCAAAGAATATCTGCTTTTAAACAATATTTATTGATTCATATATTCCTAATGCAATTAATTAGGAAAGAAAAAAAATACTGTAATAATAAGAATTCCTCTTTGTAAATGGAGAAGTATTTACCTGTTCGGCACCATAACCTTTATCGAACACTAATTAGGCTGGTTGCCAGAACTTTTTTTTAGCAAAAAACCACAAAAAATAGCGACAAATCAGTGAAATCTCGAAAAGATTTCCACAGATTTGTTAAAATTCACTGCTAAGGGCCACCACTCTGTGCCGCAACATTTGAAGCTTAGTTTTGTTGAAAATTAGTCTTTTGCAGTAGAAAAATTAAAAATAAAATAAATAATAATAATAACGTTATTGTTTGAAAATTCATGGTTTTCACTGGAAATTCAACTATTTATTGACAAATGAATCTATTTTAATTTTGGCCAAATGAAATTCTTGTAATTGAAAATTTAGCTGTCTTGATAAAAACAAGGTTGAAAATTTGTCTTTTTGGATTGAGGAATTACCTATTTTGGTAGAAAATTCATTTATTCCATTGAAGAGTGAACTATAGTATAGACATTTTTTTTTTTTTTTTAAATGTATTTTTTCAACTGATTTGAAACATTGAATTTCAAGTCGAAAATGTGACCATTTTGGCAGAGAAAATGATTGTTTTTTGGTTAAAGATTTGACTTTCAAGTGTAAATTCATGTTAAATTTTTTTTCTTGAAAATTACACTGTTCCATTTTTGGGTTCATGTATGTTATGGACAATTCGTCTCTTTTGATACAGAATAATTATTTATAGTTGAATCCTTAACAATTCAATTGAACGTTTATCTCTTTGTTGAAAATTTAAGAATTTTCTTAAAACGTAATCCTGTCTAGTTAAAAATTTGCCTCAGTCTAGTTTAGGCAGAGTAATGAACATTAACATTATACTCGTATTATCTAGAGTAATCCTGAGCAATCCGGAGTAATCCTAGGTAATCTCAGGTAGTGTCAGTTCATTGACAAAATTCCTCGTTTTTGTATTTTTTGTTGTTGCAAAGACTTTCTTTTCAAAAAAACTTCCAACTTTGTAATCTTACGCTATACCAATAAAAGTACACGCACTCATGAAACCTTAAACAAATAGGATGTGCTAATGATCACAGAAATGTTTGCTGACAACAAAATAATAAATGATATTTTTCCTCAGCTTTAGTTCTTTACCATCACGTATCTTTTTCATGACTCGATGTTTCCGTGAACAACACAAATCTCTAGAAGTGATACTTGAACACATAGAGCCTATTTACAATGTGACAGGGACAGTTTTCTCCACCGTGGCACAAACTGATTCGCTCGGCAACCAATCAGTGTCCTCGACGATAAATAGAATACCTTCGATTGGAGGGCCAGCGTAGTAGTTTTTGCTACCACCACGACTTTTTCAACTGAGCAGTCGTCACCTAGCGAATGAGTGACAAAGCTATCGTCCGCTTCTTCCTTGCTTCACCATTGTGCGACACCAGATCAGTTAAAACAGTTGAAGTCCGGGAACATCCTTGCTTCCGCGGCTAGCTCATAGAAAAATGAAGATCACCAGCTACATTCTAAGTCTTACATTTTCAGTTTATCTGGCTTTTGTTGGTACGTGTAATTTGCCTAGCTATACTCATACTTTTTCTACTTGCGCCCGACTCTCGGTTTAGGAACAGTATCGGGGGTCGACTGAAAATAGTCTTGTTCCTAAATCGCAAGTATGGAGACATACCACGCACGTTTCCGTAAAAATAATCTTCACATTTCTTTTTTTTTTAAATTGGTTAATGTTAATCCGTGCTCTAGAGCTTTTTAAATTGACGTTGGATCTTAAATGAAAAAAGCTGAGGCTTCATAAACTTCTTCAGAATTTTCAAAAATTTCATAACATTTCGGAAAAATTTACAAAACTTAAGAAGCTAACATTGAATAAAAACGTGAATGATACAATTTTTAAGAATTATTCAAGTGAGGAAATGAGCTCTTGACACGAGGCATGAATAAACCATGGTAAACTAGATAAAGTGTGTAAATAATACTTGTTTTTCCATTTTGACGCTAACATGCGGTATGTCGGTGAAGGTGACGTATATTCACAAGATCCACAATATTATAGCCTTTCTATAGTATCGATGAAGCTAAAATTGCTGAATAATCATTATCTTTCATTAAAATGTTTAATTTGCGTATGTATCTTATAGGAAAGTGCCCTTAATAAGATTATAGACAATGAGCATTCCGACCACAATCAAATTATTAAATCGCTTTAAATATTTTGTTCTAAATTAAGGGTAAGCCTGGTCGATGGTATAAAAATATAAAACTAAGAGATCAAGGAAATGACCATTGTCACTATTAGTTTGGTTTTGAATGTATTGTTACATAACATCCTATCATTTGACAGTATAATAAATAAATAAGGAGCATTACCAGACATTTTATACATTATTTTATTATTATTTCGCGTGAATAGAATGCCGTTACCGAGAAAAAAGTTTTCTGCTTTTGATGCTTTAGATGGAACGCTTCATGTATATATTGCACTTTACCATCGTTATGTAATTACATCTCACACAAAATTGCATAACACATAAGCAAAGAAAAATTAAACTGCAACTTCTGTAGCATCTATTTCTCAGTGTAAGTATTCAAAATAATAATTATCCATTTCTATTTGTTCTTACAGAATTAAGTCCGGCAGGTAACCCACCTAAACGTTCTTGGATTGCGCGCAAGTGGTCGGGCTCAACCTCGCGCTCACAAGGAAGTAACCAACCTGAGTTGGGTGAGTTATTTTTTTTTAAATTAACTCGTTTCAGATACACTGTAAAAAATTTCTTGGGGAATTTTCCCCTAAATTGCGTTGACGCTCTTTTCCACACATTTTATGCAATTTTCGCTAAAGTTTATTAGGGAATATTCCCCAACATTTGATGGGGAAATTTTCCTACGCTGTTATGTAATAATGTCTACATTTTGGGGAAGTTTACCAAAAGTTTCGTAAGGAAAATTCCCCAAAGTTTGTGGAATACATTAAATACATTTCAATTTTTAATAATTAATATTCAATAGTATTAATGAGGTTAAATGAGGACGTTCTTGGTTTTCGCGCAAATGGTCGGGCTCAACCTCGCGCTCGCAAGAAATTAACCAACTTGAATTGGGTAATTAACTTTTTTTTAAGTAACTCATTACAGATACGTCATAAACCAAAAACATTAAATCGTTGCAGTAACGTTATTTAGAAATTTTTATAATTCACAAAATGTAAGCATGCCTAAAATAAAATGTTGCTAGGCTTTATTAACTCACAAAGCAGTCCCTTTGTTTTACCTATTCCAGATCTGTAGTCCGATGAGACAGATTTTGAAGCCAGATTTTGTTATTTTATCAAATTACAATATTTTAGAAAAAGTTCAAATAAGTTGAGAAGATATTTCGAAGTTTTGAAAATATTTGCAAATAATGTATAACTAATTAACTAATATAAAACTAAAGTATTGAGACTCCTGGGAACATTTCAAACGATTATTTATTTCAAGCAATTAATTTCGAGCGAAAAATGAAAAAAGCTTTAGGAACATTTTTAATGATTTAAAAAAAAGTTTTCAAAATATTTAGAACAAAATGTAGATTTTGGGAAATTTTAAACAAAAATATTGCATTCTTATCAAGAATTTTTGAAGGTTTCAAGAGAATAAACAAAATTTTCTTAAAATTTCCAGTAAAATCAGAATTTTTTTTCATTTTGAAAAATTAAATCTCAGAGAATACTTAAAACCACTTCAAAAGATTTCCGAAATTGTCCAAGAAGAAATGAGGAGATTACAAATTTGAAAGTCTCGAAAATATTTCCAAAAATTCAGAAATATTTCAGCATTTCTTCGAAAGTTTCAAAATTTCAATATATCCACTTTCTACTGATAATCACATGTTGACATCGATTTTTAAAACAATTTATTATTATTTTTAGCAATTTTCTCTGAGGACAGAGCTAGAAAGTCGCTGTTTTTTCCAAAATTTTTAACTTATATTTTACTTTTCATTCAGAGTGACGCAATAATCCATTTAATTTAACATAAATAATTGTTCAAACTATTAATTATCATTTGTGACAGTATTCTCTGGAAATAATGCTGAAAAGTTGCAGTTTTTTCTGAAATTTTCCACTTTTGTCCAATTTTAATCAATGTTGTGGTCAGATAAAAGTATTTTCCTTATTATTTTAGAACATATTGCAAAAGAAATGTTAATTTTTAAATTTTTCTGAAAGTTTAAATAACTTTCGAAATCAAAAAAGTTATGCGAATTTCTCCGATTCTCCTAAAGTCTGAAAGTTGAAAATCCATTTTTAGTAGAAAATTGTCTTTTTCTTTGTGAGATAATCTTCATGTTTAAGAATTCTTCTATGCGGTTAAAAGTTCAAGTATTGCAGTTAAATATTTATAATTTGAGTTGAACATTCATCTTTTAAATTGGAAATAAAATTGCTTGGTTCAAAGTTAAAATCTTTTGTTAAATATTAATTTTTTGGTTGAAGATTCATCATCTAAATTAAAAATTAATTTTTTCTTGTTGAAATATAAGCTATTTTATTAAAGATTTCGTTTTCTCTTGGATAAAAAAATTCATCTCGTTGGTCAAAAATTCAATTATTCTAGTTGAAGATTCATGATTTCGGTTGAGAATTCATCTTTCCGGTTTAAAATGCAACTATTCCAGTTAGAGATTTCCAATTTCGGTTGAAAATTTGTCACTTTGTTTGGAAATTGTACTAATTCCTTGAAAATCCATTTCTTTCTTGAAAATTAATTTTTTCAACTGAAAGTTTACCTATTGCAATTTTTGTAAAAAATTGATATTTTTCAGTGCAAGATTTAAGTATTTGTTTTAAAATTAATTAATTTTGCAATGTTTTGCTCTGTTATGTTAAAGGATGTTTAGAATGAACGTCATGAATTAAAATAAATGTTTGCTTTTTGCGGTAAATATAAATATGTTACTTTAAGTTGACCGGGAAAATTAAAAAACCGGGAAAAAAGGAAATTTGAAATTCTCCGCCGAATCGCCACCCTGTTTATTGAATGGATTTAATACATAAGTGATACCATATTTAATTAACTACATGTAATATTTGTTCTTGCAGCTTCAGATGAAGTTCTTGAATTGCCCGATCTTGAAAGGTATCGCTATAGCGAACGTGCGCGGGCTACGGTTGAACACGTAGGCTTCGGTGAAACATATAGAGTAGGAGTAGTCGGTGGTTGGATCATGTCATATATCGGTAGCAATGGATATCTGCGTAGACTGGTGAATTACAATATGGAAACGAGTACATTTCAACATATTAGAATATCAAAAGAAGAAATCACGCTATCTCAAAGAATAGACGACAGGGAATACGAACAGTACTTCGGAAAAACAATTGCGGAATGTCGCATCCTAGACTTAGAGTTACAAGTTTTCAAGGCCAAGAGACCTAGCTTTCCAACACCTCCATGGTCTCCAGTGCATGAAGTTCCCAGAAAACCCGGTAAAAGTTCGGTACACCCTGCGTCATAAAAAAAAACCTTCTTGTCAAATCTGTGCGAATGCACGCTCATTGGGTACATTTTTATGTGAAAATATACTGACATGAGAGAAGAAACAAAACCTTACCCAAAGCTTCCGCTGCATTGGCTCCGCATTTTTTCAGCTTTGACGCAGTCCTGGATCAACTCTGGTCCATCTATGGTTCAAGAATAATTGAATCATTATTGTATTTAACACTTTCATACCAATGCCTCTTTTGAATGAATAATATATTTAGCACTGAATACATAATTGTTCATTTTGAATTCTTTTTCCAATACCTTATTCTTCTTTATTCATAATGTCTCCACCTTATATACCTTTCTTGCAAAATCGATTCCCCATATCTCTAATCCATATTCCAATGCCGGCCAGACCAGCGTATCAAAAAACATCATTACATTTTTCAACTTTATGATCTCCATGTGTGGCAATTAGATACCCTTACGAAAAGATATGACAGGGAAAAAATGACAGGTGTGTCATTTTTTCCCTGTCATTTTTTGTCTGTCATTTTTTCGCGACCACAAGAAAATGACAGGGAAACGACAGGCAAAATGACAGGAAAACGACAGCCGAAAATGACTGGCCCTAATTGGCTATAATCTATAATAATATTGTGTAGAATTATAAATTCTCGACGACTTGCAGACTTATTTAAACTTTCCTGTAAAGCTTAAAAAATCATTAGTATGAGAAAATTATTATGGGAATTTTCATGATGAAACACCTTTCTGTAGCCTGTTGCTAATTCCGAATTATCTTGAAACACATAAATTGTGGAATGTGTTCGACTTGCCATTTTAATGCCTTCTTATCCTTACAAAGGACTAAACTTCAGTACCACGGGCAACAATTTCAGATTATTTTCAACTTTCTTCATCCCTCAAGTTCAGTGCGTGCTCCTAATTCCATGATCCAACAAAGAATGGTCTCGTCACGCGCATCTAAAAAAAAGTGAACCAATCAAAGGGTCCGTAGGCTGCGTGTTGCGGAACCATTCTTTGTTGGATCATGGGATTGGAGCACGCAGTCAACCCAGTCAATTTGTTAAGGGAATGAAGAAAGTTGAAAATAGTCTGAAATTTTTGCCCGTGGTACTTAAGTTTAGCACTTTGTAATGATAAGAAGTATTTAAAATGGCAAATCGGACACATTCCACAATTGATGTGTTGGAAAGATAATTCAGAATTATCAACAGGCTACAGAAAGGTGTTTCATCATGAAAATTCCCATAATAATTTTCTCTTGCTAATGATCTTTTAAGCTTTACAGGAAAGTTTAAATAAGTCTGCAAGTCGTCGAGAATTTATAATTCTACACAATATTATTATAAATTATAGCCAATTAGGGCCAGTCGTTTTAGGCTGTCGTTTTCCTGTCATTTTGCCTGTCGTTTCCCTGTCATTTTCTTGTGGTCGCGAAAAAATGACAGACAAAAAATGTCAGGGAAAAAATGGCACACCTGTCATTTTTTCCCTGTCATATCTTTTCGTAAGGGTAACGAGACTGATGCTGTAAAACATTTTATTTTGATTTTATACATACCTATTTATCATCAACTTCAATATCCACCCCTCGTCTATCCCCACAACGTTTCAGCGTATCTTCCATTATTTAAAACAGTGCTGCAAGTCTTCTTCTGTCAAATCCTGAAGGACGCGTGCCGCTTTCTTTTTCACAGCTTCAACGAACTCCAATCGTGTTCCTTTTAATGTGAATTTCATTATAGGAAACAGAAGACACACGGCGCAAGATTCGGCGAATAAGGTGGATGGTCTAACACTGCGATGCTGTACTTGGCTAGAAACCTTTTGAAAGACAATGCGGAATGAGTCGGCGCACTGTCTTGGTGGAGAACCCATGACTTGTCCCTCCACAATTCGGGCCGATTTTTCCTTATTCTTTCACGGAGTTCAGCAAAAACGTGGAGTTAGTAATGTTGATTAATAGTTTGACCTTCATAAAACCAGTGAATGTATTATTATGCATATAGTATATTCATAGTATTGTAAATCCTCGTCATAATTTTCAAAACAGAAATGGTTAAAAATCATCAACATTCCCTAAAGGGCGATGGAGTATCCAAGAAAATCTCATTACAGTTATAACGTTTGTGAGGCTCAAAATTAGAAAATATGCATCTATTTGAAGCATAGAAAAAATGCGAAGATAGAAGGACCGGTGCTGTCATTATATTTCTCAGGAAAAGCGGTAAATTCTTTTTCGAAAGGAGAACATTTGAATAAATTATTTTATAATTTCCATAAATAATGTTATCCTTTTCTATAAGAATAGAAAGATAGCAAAAGCCCTGCAAATCCAGCCTTTCTTTAATTTCGAATAGATAAACTGTATATTATTACATTATTTATATGAAAATATACAAATAAAGAAGATATATAACAAACATAACCTCAAAAAACTGTTCAATAACAATATTAATGTACGTTTTACAAATATTTTTGTTCGTATATACCTGAATATTGTCAATTTTTGGATCCGCTTTAAAGCACCAAAATTTCAAATTGTTTAGAACGTTTGCAATAATTAAAGCAGAGCACGAAGGAATAGTAAGGAGTGGTATCACCCTATGTGTTTGGCGAGCAGAGGTGGAACGCGCGACGTGCAAGAATTCAATAATGCTTGTACGAATGAAAACTTGGATGCAAGATCGTGCACATACGCAGAGCTGTTTTCGCAGCCACGTGTTATACCCACTCCCAAACGTTATATTTTGATATCTCCATGCATATGTAGGTTATGTTCGTTTTTTTATGTTCGTTCAATACACAAGTTCAAAACTTTCAACGCGTGTTGACATCGTTGACATGGCAACCGCCATGCCAGCGCGCATTTGCACGATCTTGCATACAAGTTTTCATTCGTGGCAAGGGTTAACGAATTCTTGGACGTCGCTCGTCCCACTTCCCACTTACAGGGATACTACTCCTTACTATACCTTCGTCAAGCAAAGATATTTCGCGAGGTCATTGCTTGTCACCTTGTGTGTTTTGGTTTACGACACACGGAACACTGTGGAACCTGGATCGCCGCGATTACTTTCAAAGTTGCAAACGCGGCTTATGCTTTACAAGTTACTAGGCGATGCTAGTAACAAAACGTTTTTCCGCTTTCTTCCGCTCGCGTTGAGACTCTTGCGAAACTTTCTGCCGCACGAGGTTGAGGTCACCATTTACGTGGATGATGTTCTGCTGTACGTCATCACGGCTAACATACGAGAGGCTCAGGGTGGTGTCCCATGGCAGCGTCAATCTTAGCGCAAAACGTCAAATCACTAGATACATCAACCAATGATATTCTCCTAGTAATCCACAGAAACACAGTCATTGGCTGTAATGTCTAGTGATTTGAAGTTTTGCGTTTTGCGCCAAGATTGACGCTGCCATGGGACATCACCCTCAGGACCTGCTGCTCCGCGTTCTTGCGTTGCTCTCTCCTTGGCTTGGACTTTCCATATCGGTGCCCAAGTGTCAGCTCAGTCTTTTCTCCAGGGCTAGAGCCGACCTGGGGATATCTAAGAAGCCACAAGCAAAAAGAAGAAGAATGCAGCTTAAGTGTGAAAAAATGGTTACAAATGAATCATTCAAAGTATTGCCCATCGTTAGCTACAACTTTTTCCCATCTTTCTGGTAGAACTCGAATACGCTTACGGTAAAAGTGTTCATCTTTTGAGGCAACGTCGTCACCGCATGGCCGCCTCGGATCCTTGCCGGCGCATGGTTGCCTAGCAGTAACGGAGCATTTCAAAGTCGATTGTTTTTGACACAGCAATCGGTCCAGAGCTGCCTCTCACCGCTAGTCGCAGAATCAATCCTTGTGAGGTCCCCTTCTGGTCACAGTTTCGGTGTGAACTAGCAGACTGTGTAACGTCGTGTGACTTTTCGGAAGTCCGGCGACGCCATCTTAGAGCGGGAACAATTTGAATTTCAATTCAAATTATAATAGAACTGACATATAATAAATGGAATGGGTTTGTTGTATGTACGCTAAGGATGGCTATTCATCAATAACATAAATTCAATTAGGTTAATTATTGAATACTATAAATAATTCGGCTATTTGGCAAAAAAACTTAACCCTCTTCTTCAAAATTTAATTTTTTTTTTTGAAAATTCGAATAGCTTCTTGAGAATCCATTTTTTTCTGAACATTAAAGTTAACATAAAGAACATTAAAACATTAAAGAAAAAGACTCCTCTCGTTTAAAAAATCAACTTCTTGGTTAAAGATTCATATTTTTGATTTCAAACATCAACCGTTTTGTATGTACTTTTTTTGTTGTTATGAAATTTAAACCATTTGTTAGAAAACTAAATTATTTGGTAAAAATGAACCTTCTTCGTTGAAAATTCCTGTTTCTTGTTTGACAATTTTTATTTTTCATTGAAATTTGATCTTTTTTGTTTGAAAATTCATGTATTTTGTTGAAATCTTGAAAATTTAGTAGAAAATTTAACTATTTGGTTAGAAATTTACTTTTTTATTGTAAATTCATGTTTTTTGGCAGACTCTTTTTTTGTGAAGAATTAATTTTTCAACTGAAAATCTTACTATTCCATTTTTCATTGAAAACTAATATTTTTAATTAAAAACTGATGCTACCTATTCGAGAATTCTTTTTCTTTGGTAGAAAGTGATCTTCTTTTTAGATATTTGGTGGCAAATTTAACTATTTTGTTCGAGATTCGTTTTCTTTTTAAATTAATTTAAATAAATTTTCAAATTAAATAAATTAAAAATTAAATTAATTAGAAAATTAATCTTTTTTTCCTTTTAGGTTGAAGATTCTGTTATCTGCTTAAAAATTCAAATATTTTTTTGAAAAATCAAATAACTTACTAAAAATTCACTTTTCGTTGTTTGAGTATTAATTTTTTCAACTGAAAATGCAACTATTACATTTTTTAACTTATATTTTAGAATTAAAATTTGGTAATTTCTAGTCCTAAATTAATGCGTTTTGTTTAAAATTTGTCCTTTTTTTGCAGAAAATTAATCTGTTTGTCAGAATATTCATCTTTTTGGTAGCGGTCGATATATCGGTGATGGTACAGGACGAAAAAGCGATGAAGGGCTTAACTATCAGTATAAGCGAAGTACATAGATACGAAAAAGTTGAATCTAAATGAATACAAGACAAATATAATGGTATTTCTAAAAGGAAGGGAATAAATCAAGAATGAGGTACGAAATGGCAGGAAATAAAGTTAGAAGAAGTGAAGAGGCGCGGCTATTAAATAACGAGACTGACGCTGCTACAGAAGAAGTACGCACGCGCCAAACATCAGCGGCCGTCTTCTGTTTAGCCGGAAGCTTGCTCTCTCGAATGCAGTACCTCTCGCTTCTGTAACCAAATCCGTATGGCCGTAGCTTTCGTACACATTACAGATGTTCTTTTTTTTCGCTGGAAAAATGTTGAGTGAAACAATAGAGCAACGAATTGTTGTGATATTTCACATGAAGTTTGGAAAAACCGCTACTGAAACTTATAATGTATTGCAAAAAATGCATGACAATGAAAGTTTGTTGCGTGCAAGTCTTTTTAAGCGGTTTAAGGATTTTTCAAGATGGTCGAGAAGACGTTGAAGATGATTCACGCCCGGGTCACCCTTCTAAAGCAATGATGATTGTTTTTTTCCATATTCATGGGATTGTGTCCATTCACTGGTTTCCAGAAGGTCAAGCTATTAATCAACATTAGTACCTTCACGTTCTTGCTGAACCCCGTGAAAGAATAAGGACAAAACTGCCCGAATTGTGGAAGGACAAGTCATGGGTTCTCCATCGAGACAATGCGCCGGCTAAATCCGCATTGTCTGTCTAGCCCAGTACACCATTGCAGTGTTAGACCATCCGCCTTATTCGCCGAATCTTGCGCCGTGTGATTTCTATCTGTTTCCCAAGGCATATATATTGAAGGTGATGATAAATATGTATGTGTGAAATCAAAATAAAATGTTTTACAGCTCCAGTCTTGTTATTTAATAGTCACACATGGATATCATAAACCTCATTTAAGAGAATGGGAAACAAAGCGACAGAATTGATCAAACTGATGTAGGTAATGCAAAGAAGAGGGTTAAAAAAAGATCGGAAAAAGAGAATTATGTTTTTTGATACGCTGGTATGGCCGGTATTGGGATATGGATCAGCGATATGGGGAAGAGCTTCCGCGAGAAAGGTATATAAGGTGGACATATTATGAATGAAGAAGAATAAGGTATTGGAAAAAGAATTAGAAATGAGCAATTATGTATTTAGTGTTGAATATTTCATTTATTCATAAGATGCATTGGTATGAAAGTGTTGAATAAAATAATAAGGATTCAATTCTTCTTGAACCAGAAATGGACCAGAGTTGATCCAGGAGTGCGCCTAAGCTGAAAAATGCGGAGCCAAAGTGGAGGAAGCCTTGGATAAGGTTTATTTTCTTCTCTCATGACAGTATATTTGCACACAAAAGCGTGCATTCGCACAGAAATGACAACAAGATTTTTTTTTATTAAGCAGGGTGCACCGAACTCTTACGGAGTTTTCTGGGAACTTCAAGCACTGGAGACCTTGGAGGCGTGGGGCTTGGTGGGATACGTCTCTTGACGTTAAAAACTTGTAATTCTAGCCCTAGGATGCGAAATTCCAAGATTGCTTGACAAAAGTACTCTTCGTAATCCCTGTCGTCTATTCTTTGAGACAGCGTGATTTTTGCTTTTGAAATTCTAATGTGTTGAAATCTATTCGTATCTATATTGTAAGACACCAATTGACGCAGATATCCACATGGCCGTAGCTAAGGGGGGGGGGGCATTTTGGGCCAATGCTCTACCTTAAAATACCAACGCCTGTAACCACCGCTGCCCTACCTTAAATTCAACTCTAGCTACGGCCCTGGATATCCATCCGTACCGGTATATGACATGATCCAACCATCGACTACTCCTACTCTATATGTTTCGCCGAGACCTATTTGTTTAGGCAAACTCTCCAAACGTTGACTATAGCGATAACTGTCAAGATGAGGCAATTCAATAACTTCATCTGAAGCTGCAAGAACGAATATTATATGTAGTGAATTAAATGTGGTATCGCGTATGCATTAAATCCATTTAATAAACAGGGTGGCGATTCGGCGGACAATTTCAAATTCCCGTTCTTTTCCCGGCTTTCCCCGATCAAGTTTTTTAATTTTCCCGGTCAACTAAAAGTAACATATTCATATTGGCCGCAAAACGCAAACATTTATTTCAATTAATGACGTTAATTCTAAACATCCTTTAACATAACAGAGCAAAAAATTGGAAAATTAATTAATTTTGAAAAAAATACTTAGATTTTGCACTGAAAAATATCAATTTTTTGTAAAAAATGGAATAGTTAAACTTTCAGATGAAAAATAAATTAATTTTCAACAAAGAAACGGATTTGCAAGGAAATAATACAATTTTCAACCTAACTGATGATAATCCAATGAATATTCAACTGAAATAGTTGAATTTTCAACAAAAAATTAATTTACACTGGAAAGATGAATTGTCAATCAAAACTTAAATAAATAAATTTTAAGTTAAAAATTTAATGTTTAACCAAGCAGAGGAATTTTCAACTGAACCTATGAAATATTTAATTAGAATAAGTTAAATTTTCAGTTAAGAAAATTACTTTGCACAAAAAAAATAACTTCCAACACAAAAATAAATTTAAAAAAAATTGTTACATTTTCAAACAAAGTGATGAATTTTCAACTAAAATTGTAAATATTTGACTGGAATAATTTAATTTCAAAGCAGACAGATGAATTTTCAGGCTGTGATATAAACTCCCACAATACGGTGTGGGTGAGCACAAGAACAATGGTACAGGGAGAGATTCAATTGAACCGAGGTCAAAATTTTGGGTACGAAGTACCAGTAAATGTCCACAGACGGCGCCAACTGACGTCAACACAAACGTGCCTGTTGACAGTGATAAAAGCCGAACGTGTGTATTATTATACCATTAAGCCTTTTCCCTTCCGGGGTAGGCGTGACTTGCTCGGTTGGAAAGTATAGGTATATAGGTGTGAGGTTGATCGGTATATGGGTACAGGATGGATGGGTATGTAGATGTTATGTATAGATGTTTTAGATTGATCTGGAGTTCTCGTGTTATCATATTCTAAAAAGTTCATTGAGTAGAAGTCGAAATATCGTAACGCCTATTCCCGCACTTCTGATTCGTTGCTCAAGTATCGATTTCGACAATCGATTTCGACAATCGATATTTACCGCGCGGCGATGCATGCGCAGTTGATGGAGGGGCACGAATTGGGAACACTGCAGTGGATAAAGCGACAGTTGAGAAGCACGCGCACGTGTAGTCTTCTGAAAAATTCTCACGAGCATGAGAATATGCTCGAGAATATGTTCAACCTTTATGTTCTTTTAGACTTTAATGAGCATTTTCGGGCATTTTGAATTGGGATTTAAACAATCGTATTTTCTACTTTCATTAATAATAATTACATTGTTTAAATTTCGCGGGAAAATGCATCACTTTAAATTCAACTCAAAACATTAATTTTCTATCAAAAAGACTCATTTTAAACAAATCACACGAATTTTCATCTGCAAAAAATCAATTTTCAACCAAAATTAGAACAGTTGAAATGTCAGAAAAATAAATGTTCAACAGAAAAAAAAATTTTAACAAGATATTTTTTTTTTCATTGAAACAAATGATTTTTTAACAAAAAACGCAATCATTAAATTTTTAGTTGGGACAATCAATTTGCAATAAAAAAAAATGAATTCTCAACAAAATAGTTTAATCTGAAACTAAAAAAGATAAATTTACAAACCAAACATATAATATTTAAAATTTGGAGTTAGAGAAGAATATTTAAAAAAAAACGAGTTTTCAGTAAAATTAATTAATTTTTAACTGAAAATATAAATTTTAAAGCGGAAATGGAATCGTTTTATCTTCATTTGAAAAAAAATTAATTTTCAACTGAAAAGAAATGAAATTTCAACCAAAGAAATTAATTTTTAATCAAAATGATGAATTTTTAAACAAAAATATTGAATTTTGACCAAATAGTAGACTTTTCAATCCAAAAGATGAATTTTCTATCAACAAAAAAAAACGAATTTTCAACTAAATAGTTTTTTTTCCAATGAAAGAAATGAATTCTTAACAAAAAATAGAATAGTTCAAGTGATTTTTCAACTAAAATGATGAATCTTCAATTTAAAAAATTTAATTTTGAACCAAGTACATTTATTTTCAAAAAATAGTTCAATTTTCACCGAAAAAATTAATCTTCAATAAAATTAAAGTAAATTTTAAACGAAATAGTATAATTTTCTACTAAGAAAAAGATGTGTTTTTTGATAACAAAAAAATTATTTTTTAACGACATAATTCAATTTTAAACTAAAAAAGATAAATTTACAAACCAAAAATATAATATTTCAATTTTCAGTTACAGAAGTATATTTAGAAAAAACGAGTTTTCAGCGAAATTAAATGATTTTCAACCAAAAATATAAATTTTCAAGCGAAAATGGAATAGTTGTATCTTCTGTTAGAAAAATTAATTTTCATCCAAAAAGAAACAAATTTTTAACCGAAGAAATTATTTTTAATCACAATGATGAATTTTCAACCGAAAATATGAATTTTTGACCAAATAGTGGATTTTCCAATCCAAAACATGAATTTCCTCTATCAAAAAATAAAAAAGCATTTTCTACCAAACAGTTTTCTTTTTAGCCAAAGAAATTAATTCTTTAAGAAATAGATTCATTACATTTTCTACTGAACAGATAATTTTTTAACGAAAAAGATTACATTTCTATAAAAAAAAGTAAATTTGCCATGAAAAATGGAATAGTTAAAATGAATTGTCAACTAAAATGATGAATGTTCAATTTCAAAAAATTTAATTTTCAACCATATACATGAATTTCAAACTAAAAAGATAAATTTCCCACCAAAAAAAAAGTAGGATAATTTTCAGTTCCTAAAATAAATTTTCAAACAAAAAACAAGCGAATTGTCAACAAAACTGTTAAATTTTCAACCAAGAAGGTGAAATTTCAACTAATGAGAGTACTCTTCTACCAAAAAAGACGGATTTTCAACAAATAGTTGTATTTTAACCTAAAACAGATAAATTTTCAACTAAAAATAGAATACCTATTTAAATTTTCAGCGAAAATATTAATTTCCAATCAAATTAAAGTAAATTTTCAACGAAATAGTATAATTTTTAACCAAGAAGACTACATTTTTATCAAAAAATATAAATTATCGACAAAAAATGGAACAGTTATATTTCCAGCTTAAAAAATTAATTCTAAATAAGAAGAAAACAAATTTCAAATCAAAACGATCTATTTTCAACCGATAATATGAATTTTCTTACAAAAAGGTGAAGTTTTTAACAAAGTACATGAATTTTCAACAAATATTTTTATTTTTTAAGGAATTTCCAACCAAAAAGATGAAGTAGTCACAAAAAAAATTAAATATTCTCCCACAAAATTTGAATTTTCAACAAAATACAGGAATTTATACCAAAAATTTTAATCTTCAACTTAAGAAGATAAATTTTGAACCAAACAAGTACGAGTTAAATTTTCAGTTAAAATAATTAATTATCATCTAGGAAACATTATTGTCAACAAAAGAATTAAATTTTCAACAAAAGAGGGAGATTTTAACTAGAATGATGAATCATCAACCGAATAAATAAATTTTTAACAAAGTAGTTCCACTTCCAACTAAGTAGTTGAATTTTCTACCAAAAAAGATGAATTCTCAACGAAAAACGTGATATATAATCTTTTGCGATGTAGAATTTTAACAGGTGAATTTAGGAGAAATTGTATTCATCCATCGTATCTATTATTAATGATTTGCAATGACTATTAACAAAAGTCAGAGACAAACTTTCGATAACATCGGAGTAGATCCTCGTAAAGATGTATTTAATCATGGACAATTGTATGTGGCGTTTTCGCGAGTTAGGTCTGGGCAAGCATTACGGATTTTCTTAGGAGAACAACGCCAAAGTGATTTGGTTAAAAATTATGTGTTTACGGAATTGTTTAAATAGATTATAGTTGAATACGATATACATAACAATAATATTGAATGTATTTAATTATTATTACACCATTTTTTTCATGATTTTTAGGCATATGTACTTTTATAAGAATCTTAAATAATTGAAAAACTTTAATAAATCAGACGGAATTTTCAAAACTGTTATTAATCGAAATGAGTACACGGAAAAAAATACTTTGTCAATGTAAAAAAAAAATTGATACTTCAACAAAATAAATTTGTAAAGATTGGACTATTAAAAAAAATGGGTTAAATTAACAAAGTTGGCATTGTTAGAAAAATCTTTGTAACAGTGACAAAGTTATTTGTTTATATAATATAATATATAATTATTGAGAAATACGTATGATTTTAATAAATAATGTTTAATGTAACAAATAATCCTGTTTGTCAGAGTAACAAATAACTTTGTTAGTTATGAATTGGTTTCATGGTAACAATGTGAGTTTGTTATTTCAGTCAACAGGTTTTGTTATGGAATTAACAAAGTTGGCATTGCTATTTTAACTATGTTTTATTTGTCAATATAATCATGTCATTTGATAAAACAACATTATTTTCAGTAACAAATTATTAGATTGTTAAAATGACAAAGCCTTTTTTCCCGTGTAAAACGCGCGCGCTTCAGCGCGCGTACGGTCTCGTTTATATAAATGACACGTTCACTCCGCAACACTGCTCCGACCCAGGTTGCTGATCAATCTCTCTAGCGATCACCCCAAATGAGGAGCCTCACAAAATTGTTATGTATGGTTCCCCACTTGGGCCCATTAGTATCCAAGGTCTTTGTTTCAGGCATCATTCACTCTAATGTCACTCTGTTTATAAACTATTTGTCGCCACACATTTCTGTCCTGGCATACTACTCTAGCTTCATTCACGTCCATGCATTTTTTCATGCAGGCTCTTGTATTTCTATGGCTTCTTATGTCTCTTCGTATTAGTGTCTCATTCACAGATTCTAACCATTCTTTCGGTGGTCTACCTCTGGGCATTCTGCCATTTACTTTACCTTTATACACTTGCTTGGTCAGTCGTTCATCTTTCATTCTTTCAAGATGTCCGAACCACCTCAGCTGATTTCTTTCCCATATGTCAACTAGTGTCTCCCCTGTACCACATTCTTTGAGGATTGTCTCGTTTCGTACTTTGTCCATCAGTGTTTTCCCGCATATTATGCGCAGAGGTTTCATGCCGATCGCGTTGATTTTACTCCTGTCCTTTTCTTGACAGGTCCATGTCTCGCTACCGTATAGTACAGTCGGTACGAAAATAGAGTTATGTATGGCCATTTTAGCTTTTTTTGATATGTTTTTATTTGTGAGGATGGACCCTGCTCTACACCGAAAAAACGATATTCTAATTTTAATAATTTTAGACTAAGTTTAAGAATATTTGCAACCTAAATAGGCGCCAAGAATATATTCTTAATGTACGATGGAGGCCCTCTTACCTTAAGAATATATATGCTTGTCTAATTGTAAGAATTCCCCACTAGGTTTAAGAATATATAGTTGCATCCGAAATCTGTGGCAGTAATTGTATATAATAAGTGACGAGCTCGAAGAAATGCAACCAATTCTGAGGATAAATCGCATGTGCACATCTTTAACTCTATCTGCTTCCCTTCGCAGAGAACGTTAAAGTGAGAAAAGTTTGATATTTCACACGCCAACGAATAAATAATGTAGAGAGGTTATGTCTCGGTGTGGTACAACGGTATTCAACCTCACTGTCACATCAGACCTTTCTCACTCTAACTTTTTCTATAAAGAGAAGCAGATGGATGTGCACACGCGATTTATCACTAGAATTTGTTGCATTTCTTCGAGCTTGTCACTTATTACGAACTCAAAAAACTGATCGAAAATCGCGTCTCACAAAACATTAAAAGAAACGATTGAACAGAGCAAGGCGCATTTCGTCCTTTGGTTAGAAGATACTCTTAAATTGAGAATTTCGCTTACTTCATTAAGAATATTACTAAGAATATGCGTGTAAGAATATGACACTCTGAATATTAGAATATCGTTTTTTCGGTGTACCGATAACCTGCTTACCCTTATTTATGCGCCTATCTAATTCCCCATCTATTTTTCCGTCGTTAGTGAATAGACTACCTAGATATACGTACTTGTCAACTTGTTCTAATCTCTCATCATTTAGGACAATGTTGCATATCGTTTTCTCACTTTTTCCCTCAAACACCATGACTTTCGTTTTATTCACGTTAATTTTGAGGTCCATGTTCTTCATGCTTGTATTAAGTTTATTCAACACTCTTTGCAAGTCTTCGACTGATTCTGCCATAACAATCTTGTCATCTGCGAAAGCCAACCCACGTACCTTGACGGTTTCGAGATCTACACCTTTTTCGTCGAAGAGGGCAGTTCTTAGACACTTATCCATGAATATGATAAAAAGCCACGAGGACACAACGCATCCTTGTTTCACGCCTTGCATAATATCGAACCATTCACTATGTTTTCCATTCACCCTTACACTCGCTTTACTACCTGTATATATTGTTTTTATTGCTTGTAGGAGGCCTCCATTCACTCCGTACTCTTTAAGGACTTCCCAAAGTTTACTTCTATTTACCGTGTCGAAAGCTTTTTCTAGATCGATAAATGCACAGAAGACTTTCTTCCCTACTCTCAAACTTGTTTCTGCGACCTGTCTTAGGCTAAATGTTTGATCTGTACATGATCCATCCGGGCATAAATCCACTTTGGACTTCCCATATTTTCTCTTCTGTAATTTCCATTACCCTACGGATAAGTATTTTTGAGTATATTTTACTTACGGTACTTAGTAGGCTGATACCTCTGTAATTACTGCAGTTGCTTTTATCTCCTTTTCTTTTGTATATTGGTACGATAATCGCTTTTCTCCAATCGTCTGGGACTTCTCCTGTCTCAAAAGATAAATTTATTAATTCGCACAACCTGTGAGGTATGTACTCGCCACCGTATTTAAGCAGTTCAGC
>CAKNXH010061922.1:0-155182 GCA_932178445.1 Andricus quercusramuli | reverse complement strand
CACCTCCTAATAGTTCTTTAAAAGAATCTTTTAAAGCGTCTACTATCCCGTCTATATCATATAGCATTTCGCCTTTACTGTTTCTCATGCTAGCAAACTCTGTACTTTTACTTTCCTTCAACTGTTTATATAATAGTTTCATAATTCCTTCAAAGCAGTTTTTTATTTTATTCTCTTCTTCTGTTCTGATTTTCTCTTTACTCTCTTTGACTAGTCGTTTAACTTTCCTATTTTTGTGTCTGTAATCATTTTTAAGTCTAGTTCTCTCCTCATCGCTAAGACCAGTCATGTTCAGCGTTTTATTGTGCGCTTCTTTCTTTTCTTTTTGGACTGCCGCAATTTCATCGTTCCACCACGCATCGCCAGACTTTCTTCCTACAACCGCCGTACCACATACTTCGGTCGCAGTTTTGACAATGACATCCCGTAATAAAGTCCACGCGCCCTCTATATCTTTATTGCTTATAAGCGCTTCCCACGTTGCCCTATCTATGCGTTCAGTTAACCTCTTTTGAAACTCTGTTTGCACTTCTTGTCTCTGTAAATTTTCAATTTTTATTCGTGTTTGTTTCGTTTTCTTTGTTTTCTTTGTTCTCCATCCCCGCCCTAAGTTTATTTTTCAGACTAAAGGTAATGATCAGAATTGCATTCGGAACCCCTCATGACTCTTGTATCTTTAACTAGTTCTCTTAATCTTTCATCCGCAATAACAAAGTCAATTATGCTGTGGCTATTTCCTTTATGCCAGGTGTACATGTGGATCATTTTATGTCTAAACCAAGTATTTGTAATAAATAGGCCCTTTTCTAAGCATAAGCTAACTAGCTTTTCCCCGTTATAATTTTTTCTTGTTGGATCTCCAAAATTACCTAGCACCCTTTCTGTATCTGTATCCTGACGTTGTACACCGACCCATCCGTTCATATCTCCTAGCAGAATTATTCTTTCACCTTGATCGCAAATACTTATTGTATCATTTAGAGTGTCCCAGAAGGCGTCCTTAACTTTCCTCGAATCGCTATCGACTGGTGCGTAGCACGCTATGATAAATAATCTTCTGATTCCTACCTTCATTCTAGCCCACAGCAATCTGGGTGATACAAAATTATGCTCTATGAGATGGTGACTTGCTTTTTCATTCATAATTAAACCGACCCCTTGACTACGATGCGATTCGCTATCTACTCCTGACCATATTTCACAACCGCCTTCCAACACCTCATTTCCTATGTTTATAAATTCGCGAACCTTTTTTTTCGTCTCAGGTACACAAAGAATATCTAATTTCCTTACGTGCATAGTTTCTCGTAGTTCTCTTATCTTAAGATCATTCACTCCTCTAGCATTCCAAACACCCAGTCGCCATTCATCGCCCGAAACACGACCTTTACGTTTACCGTGTGCATGCCTTTGGTCAATCCGAGTTTCAGTCCATTCCGAGGCTACTTTATTGTTTGTAGTATTCATGTTTAGATTGTACTCCCAACTATCACCTGTATGCGCGAGATTTGTTTTGTGAATCGAAATCATGTCCGAATTAAGCAGTGATTTGTTTTATGGTGGAGTCAAGCTGTAACGTCAGTCCCACCAAAACTTCTGTTACTGGGGGGGGGGGGGTAAGGACACGAGAAAGGAAGCCGAGAGTCTCAATAGGTTGGTGATTTATGCCGAGAAGGTCACCAGCCTTCAGCAGCGTTTTATTAGATAGGAGTTGATATGCTCCCATAGGCCGATCGCCGGCCGACCTCTAAAACATGAGCCAATAACTCTTTTTTTTTTTTTTTTTTTTTTTAAATTAAAAGTTTCACTTTAGTTAAGCGGTTATAAAATCTTTTATGGAATAAATCTACACACATAAAAGGAGTTCATAGAAAAAAAATGAAAATTTTAAAAATATTACAAAAATAAAGAAAACTGGTTTTCAAATTAAATATATGTAGGTAAGAAATAATTTGAAAAGATTCTTTCGCAGCAATGTTTATTGACAACTTTCGACAAAAGAAAAAATAATTTTTCTTACATTTTTTACTACATTGTAACAGATTTTTCATCAATAGTACTTTGTTAGAAAAATGGTCCAAGAATGCTGAAGATTTATTAATATTTACTAATAAAATAAAATAAATTTTGATTTTGTATTAAAGATTTTATATAATTTCACATCTGAGATATTAACTAAAAGATAACTCTTTCAATTGTCAAACTGCCTAACTCCAAGACAATATGTAATTTTCACAAATTTAATTAAACTCGCTGAAAAAGGCCACCATAGTGTGACGAAATGTTTGAAGCAACTTAATTGTTTTCAATTCACCTGACCCTAAAGCCAACAACTTACATCAACAATTCCTATAAAATTTATTATTGGCGATCAGACAATCTTCCAGTAATTATTTAATTAAGAGAACTCAAGAAGAGAATCGAATTCTTTTTTGCATTATTCGCTGTTGCAAAAACTGAAGTTTTGAAAAAAAACTGTTACCTTCGTAATCTTACGCTATACCAATAAAAGTACACGTACTTATGACACTTTGAACAAATAGGATGTGCTAGTAATCACAGAAATGTTTACTGACACCGAAATGATTGGAGGCCAAGCGTAGTAGTTTCTGCTGCCACCACGACTTTTTCAACTGAGCAGGCGTCACCAAGCGATTGAGAGACGAAGAGATCATCCTTTTCTCCCTTCCTTCACCAATGCGAGACAACTGAGCAGTTGAAGAAGCCGCAGTCCAGTAACATCCCCGCTTTCGTGATTAGCTCATAAAAAATGAAGATCACCAACTACATTCTAACTCTTACGTTTTCAGTTTATCTGGATTTTGTTGGTAAGTGTAATTTGGCTGATCATAATCATACTTTTTCTACTTATATACACTTTCTGAGGTTCGTGACTCTGGTCCTTTTATCTTTTTAAACTTCTGCGAGTTTTTGCAAGTAGAAATTTTTTGTTGTTTAATAGAAAAAACAGAGAGAAATATAATCGGTTTTTTTTCAAATTTTTTGCCAAATGCACAAAGAGATCCATATGGTTGCAATGTTTCATATATAACTGTGTTGTAACACGAGGCCTAAATAAACTAAGATAAAATGGATTAAGTGTGTAAATAAATCTTGTTCCTCCATTTTCACGTAAACATGCGCTATGTCGGTGAAGGTGACGTATATTTACAAGATCCACCATATTATAGCCTTCCTATTGTATAAATAAAGTTTAATTGTTATGCAATCGCGATCTTTTATTCAAATTTTCTAGCTGGCAATGTGAATTCGGACAATAAGAATTTCTACAACAAATGAATTATCAAACCGCTTTGAATATTTTATTTTGAATTAAGGTTAATTCTGGTGTATAGTATAAAAATATAAAACTAAGAAGAAGCGGTGGAGTCTTTCTTCTCTACAGGCAGGCAAGGGCATAGACTTATAATATTGAATGGTACAATTCGGACATAGTAATGATTTCCTAAAGATTGCACGAAGATTTCGGGTACTTTTAAAAGATTTTAATGATGTCCTACAAATTTTAAAAACATGTAAATAATTTCACAAATATTACCAAATATTTCGCAACGATTTCGAATATGCTTGGAAGATATTACAAAGGCTTCTATTATTTCACAAAGATTCCAGATAGATTTCAAAGATTGAACAAAGCAAGAAAGAATTGAAAGATTCCCTGTTCCGACGATCTGATAAATTCAATCATTCGATTTTAGATGGGGGTAAACCAATACTTAGGTCACCGTCGTCGATTTCTGGGGGGGGGGGGGGCATTGCCCCTGTGCCCTCTGGAGCACCGCCGCTTCTGAAACTGAGAGACCATCAATTTTTTTGATTGATAAGGAGCGTTACCGGATATTTTACACATTATTTTATTATTATTTGGCGTAGATAGAATGCCGGTACCGCCAAACAAGTTTTCTGCTTTTGACGCTTTAGATGGAACGTTTTATGTATACATTGCAATTTATCTTCGATCTGCAATTACAATTAACGATTGATGAGAGCGGTAAGGCGCCCCTGTGACTTCTTACAGAAATAAGCATAATTCATAAGCTTGAAAAAAGCTTGAACAACTGCTGCATGTTCTTCTCAGTGTAGATATTTAAAATTAATAATACTTCCATTCGTATTTGTTCTTACAGAACTAATTCCGTCAGGTGACACACCTAGACGTTCTTGGCTTTCGCGCAAGTTCTCGAGCTCAACCTCGAGTTCGCGTCAAAGTAACCAACCCTCTTCAAGCCAACCTGATTTGGGTAAGTAACTTTATTTTTTTAGTAACTCGTTACACATACGTTACACAGCAAAAACAATTAAATCGTGGCAGTAACGTTATTTAAGAAGTAACTCAAAGTTCTCTAAGAATCACTATAAATGCCGTTCCCCTCCTTAATTTTTGTATTTCACAATAATAAGCATACTTCAAGTTGTTTCCTTGCATGGAAATTCCTCGTCATTGATTTTTCAGTTAATAGCTTTGGACATTCAATTGAGTGGATTAAATTTTGAAAAGAATTATGCAAAATTAGAGTTTTGTATGCGTTTTTAACAAAGAAATGATTAGCAATCCAGGGTAACCAATTTTTACCTACTTTTAAATACTTGAAATCCACTTGTTATCCGCGTGCAATTCACTTTTTATCTGATTTTAATCCACTTCTAATCTATTCGTAATCATTTTGTGATTAACTTAAAATCCATTTGTGATACGAAGTAATCAATTTACAATCCTGATCAATCCAACAATTTACGCAATCCGATGTAATGCGCCCGTAATCTGGGGCAATGCATGCGTGATCAGGATTGATAAACGTTTATCCACTTTTAATATATTTGCAATCTACATCAGCCATTCCCAACTCGGGAAAATTCCCTTTGGTCACACATGTTCCGCGTTCACTACTCTTTCGCTTAGAGAGCGGGAGTGGTGGTAAACGCTTGCGAGAATCTCTCTTCTTTAACGTACGCTGCACCGTATATATGAAATTCTGTTGGGGTGGTTGGGGGCGACATGCTGGACTACTATCAGACCAAAGTTGCGAAATTATTCTTTCATACTTCATGAACCTAATAACATAATTATACACGCTGGCACGACAAAGATATGTTATATTGAAACTTGCGTAGAATATGTTTAGTTATTGATACTTCTTAGTTCATCGCCGAATGTCGCACAATGCGCATATTTCCGGCGCATAATCTCGCCCATTAATTCATTTTGTAATTGTATAATTCAAAAATTCGCAAAAGAAAAAATAAAAAATGGAAAATATTCTCTTTCGAAGTTGATATAAAATATTATCAGACTTGGTCTGCATTTCATCATCACGATCATCATTTTGAGATACGGTAAATAGGCAATAGCAGAAATTGTTTAAAAATTACTTTTTCAATTAATGGGGATAGAAAATGAAAGAAATTGTTTAAGAATCGCGTTTTCAATTCTCAGGGTCGAAGTAGGAAAGGTAGAAGGAGGTAACTGCCAAACTGGCAAATGTGCAAGGGAGCGAAAACACTTTGTGTAACATCAGAATGGCAATTAAAGACAAAATACTTCTTCTGAGCTAACATACTGGCAAATATTAATCGGCGCAAAAAATTCACTTTACTAAAAAGAATCTTCCTGTTATGAGTAAATATCTTTGATCATGTTGGGTTAACCTTTTTTTTTGTACCCTCTCCGAGTCGAATTGACACAGTGATAAGAAATGAAATACTTATTCAAAAAATGAACTGATCATCCGTTCCCGAGATGTCGAGTTACTGAATATAAGTGAAAAAATCATTTAGTTCCAAAACACGTCCCCGAGATGTTGAGTTGGTGAATATAGGGCACAAAGTTTTATCGAAAAAAGTTATTAATTTCCGAGAAAATTAATTTTCAGTGAGACAGTGTCACAATCTGACAGACTATTTTTCGCTATGTTGTGACCAAAGAATTAATTTATTTCTAATGGATATGATGATGTAACTTCAAGGTGCTGCTAAGATAAAAAATACGATTTCGAACAAATTCTTAAGACACGATGTGTATTTGAATTGTTGAGAATTTTCTCCTGGTCGCCTGGGTCAAATTGGCTGACTCTTTTGAATTTATATAATTCATGACGAGCATTCGCACTGATAAGTCGCTCCAAACATTGAAAAAATTCTTAATCCGAATTCTTTCAATTTACGATCATCTTTATCCGGTATTAAACGAAACAACTCTTCGGCATACAATTTCCTACGCTTGAAACGAGAGTCGTCTTGCAAAGCAAATAATTCTGGTTCAGAAATGTGAAAGCCTTTGAATCTTTCCTGTAATTCGTTTTCGATATTGAGACGGGCTGCAGCATATCGTTTAAAATTCATATAAGAGAATTCTTCTTTTATTTACTTACAGCTTGGGAAATGCTTCAAATTATTCTGCTGCAATTCACACGTGAATTCATACAAGGACTTACGAAGATTTTTCACGTGTTCCATCAATTGTGAAACACTTTGATTTTTGTATTGCATGAAAGGATTAAAAATATTCAAGTGTTTTGTTATGTCAGTGACAAATCCGAGTTCACTCTGAAATAACGGATCCAGAAACTTTTCTTGGAATTCTAAACATTCTTTCGTTTTAACATTTTCAGCCAAAAACACGGAAATAACTTTTATAAATCCGAAAAAAATCTCTAAGCATCTCCCAGCACTTAGCCACCTGGCATCACAGTGCAAACGAAGGTCACCGTAACAGAATTATAATTATTTTAAAAATTCTTTGAAAAGTCTGTGGTTGAACGAATTATACCCCCCCCCCCTTTTTTATTGCGTTCGTTGTCTTGAACACTATTCGCATAGTTTCTTTTGCCTTCAATGCCTTTCTACACAGTGCTTCTTAGTGGATAAGGCAATGAATGAGCATGCAAATTATACCTTCAATAAACCATACAGTCCAGATATATGTGATCTGTCATTGCTTTCGCTCCGTCAGTGACAATTGCTGAACACTTATTGAAGCCCGCGAATGGATTTACTGTTTTCACAAAAGCTTCGTAAACATCGGACCCTTTCGTCGTTTTATGCAAAGGAACACTTTCTACCATTTCCTCGCGTGTACTGAAATCGTCAAAAATCATGCGTACAAATATCATTAGCTGACTGATGTCTGTGTTATCGCAACTTTCATAAGGCAGAATGCGCAAAATTTAAAGTGTGTCAAAAGAAGCATTAATTGTTCGACTGCGTTGATACCTAAATCTCTTACACTTCGCTGAACGGAAGAACATGAAAGAGCAACATCAGGGCCGGATTGGCAATGCGGGAATTCGGGAAAAATCCCGGTGGGCCGCCCGGTATGCAATGCTTGTGTAGCTTAAATTCATAATTAATAAAGACGGGGGGGGGGCGGTCTGGTGTATATTTCCCGGGCCGCTTTTTCATCCCAATTCGGCCCTGAGCAACATGTTTGAATTTGCGGACAGATTTGTGCAATTCGAAGCATTCTGACATTACAATGGCACACTGCTTCATCATGCTACCTTGAGTAAAGCAACATTTTTTACGCGCGATTTTCAATGAAATTTCGTACGATGCTCGATGAGCCCGACGCATCATTTTTGAGGGCCCGATGATGACACTGAGCCGCTGGGCGACTGTGACACCGATGACAAAATGGGGACGACATACTCTCTGTTCATCCTGCGATGATTATTGTGAGGTTGATTCTGGAATACTGGACTGTATTTCGGAAGACAATCGCACGGATGATTCAAGAGGGAAGTCCAGCTTTCAATGAGTACTTACATGCATCGTTCTTCTTGCGTAACGTTGTTCTAGATTCTGGAAATGTTCGGTGCGAGCCTCTTCTCCTTTGAATACATAATCTGCATCTCTACTATGTTTACTCAAATAGTACGTTTTTGCATTATCTGCCTCTTGTAATTTGTTTAACACACATTAAACGAGTAAATAAAAAAAATTTGTCATCACGAGTCGACGGCAAATACAGGCACAAGTTTTCCAACTTCCAACCTTCTACCTTGTTTGTTTTTAAATTGCTATCTCTCCGTGCCAGTACATTTGGTGTTGAAGGATTTAAAGAAATGTCAGGTAAACTCAATTTTGTAGGGCGTCAGGAGAATGAAAAAAATATTCTTAATTGAAAAATTAATTCCAAACAGATACTTGGAAGTTCAATATTTGTGTTATTGAGAAAAATATTTTAAAAGAATTAAGTGTTAAATCAAAATATTATAAACAATTCATTTGAACAGACTTTTTTCAAAATTTCAATCAAGATCAATCAACATTTGAAAATGAGATTTTACATGATACTTTGTAGCTCAGCCATTTTAAATACTTATTTATCACTGATGTGTTTCGAATGAAAGTGTTTTGATTACCTTCCATCGCGCCTTCCACTTAAGCTTTTCGAAACTTCATCTAAACTGACGTATGCAAACTTTTAACATTTTTTTACCCTCTCTCACCTGTAAAACTTTTCCTTTTTCATAGCATTTCTACCGTAGGATACACCTGACTGCAGTTAAAAAAATATCCTGCCTCAAAATTACCTGCCCTGACAATATGCATGTAATATTTAATTAGACATAAAAAAAAAAAAAAAATTGATCAGCATTTCGAACTCGAAAGTTCATTGCCTCACTACCCGATTCGGGTAGTGTTTCTAGGTGGATAAATACTACCAGTGTGGGTCCACCACACCCACGACATATTAGACATATTAGAATTTATTGATACTGCATAGGATTGAGGTTCTTTTACTATATTTCGATTCTATGACTTACCTTTCTACGTTGTGTATAATGTTAACAGATTGTTGTACTGCAAAAAGCATCAGCCAACATTTGTGTATATATGAAAAACGATGTAAAAACGGCGATATTAAAATATTTAATAAAGCACAACAAAGAAACACTTTGTGAACTTCTCTTTTAAATTATATTCATTGAAAAGAAATGTAAACATACTGCAATAAAGTAATTAAGACTCTACTCACTATCAAAATTTTATGTTGAAAAGTCAGTGTCGTCCCCCAGCACCCCAACAGATATTTCGTATCTACGGTGCAGTGCACGTCACAGAGGGGAGATTCTCGCACACGTCTACTACCCGAAGGGAATTTCCCCGAGTTGGGTATGTCTGATCTAGATGGTATCCATTTTAAATACACTTGTAATCCTCGTGCAATCCATTTACAATACACTTGTGGTCCACGTGTAATTCGCTTAAATTCTACTCGTAATTTCAAGTAATCTATTCTCAATGATTCGTAAACCAAGAGCTCAAGTAATCGAACTAAATATAAGTATTACGGGAGATCAGGCGTAATACACTTGCAAGTCATCTTGAACCTGCTTTTAATCTGACGTAATCCATGTGTAATCTACTTGTAACGTGCGGGTATACTTGGGTCACAAAAAACTATGAGGGGTCTCGAGTACTGGTCGCAAATCGTGTCCGGGATACCTGGTGCATGAAAAACTGCGTAACGCTTTTGCGCCGTGATCAAGAAAACGCCCGTGATACTTGGGGCAGGAAAAACTACGGGGCGCTCTAATGTACTGATCAGAAATCGTGTCCGGGACACCTCGCGTACGAAAAACTGCGTAGCGCACGCGAGTCGTGATCGAGAACACGCCCGGGATACTTGGGGCACGAAAAACTACGGGGCGCTCTCGAGTACTGGTCAAAAATCATGTCTGGGATACGTGGTGCGTGGAAAGCCACGTGGCGGTTGCAATTCAATTATTTTGAAGTCTGCTTTAACTGGCACTGAGCTCAATGAAACAAGACATTTATATTCAGAGGGAAACCTAATCAGGATATACTTCAGAAGAAAACAGGAACATAATAAAATCGAGAGGATGAAAGAGACAAAAAGTTGACTCTTTTTTTCTTAATAATTTGTTGCTTCTCTTTCACTCACTGAAATATATGTCTCGCTTTTGCTCACAAAATATTTCAGTTTTTTATCCTCGCGATTCACGGGAGTTTCTCTTTTTCTCTTACGTGCTCAATTTGCATTTCTTTCTCCCTCAGTCATTTTCTCCCTACTCCTGTTTTTCTCCTGTTCTCTTGGTGCATGGCAGGGGTATTGCTAGAAAATTAATAAGCAGGGCGAAATACAATCATTAATTTTCAATGAAAAGCATTCATGCTAGCCTTGAATCCTCCGTGCATAGAATGAATGCCACAACTATTCATATTCAATAATTCAGAATAAAGCTTCAAATACTGTTTTAACACTTGGAACAAATCATCAAACATTTTAAAATTAATGTTTGGGCCATCCATTCGAATTTGGATAACTTTGTCCAAGCTCTTTCCTGCACAGCTGTTTTGATTCCTTCACGAAGGTCTGCGGCCCGCATGTGGCCTGAGAAAATCGAATCCAGATATCTTGTAGCAACTTCATTTGACTCATCGTACCAGCACCTTATTGTCAAATCCATCCGCTGACGCTGTGCAATTATATTTAAATATTCATCGAAGCCCACTAGAAGATAAGAACAGGTGTCGACAATCGATTTCGGTTAATTTTTTAAATAAGGCGCAATACCGTACGCAATAGTGTATTTCACTTTATCTTCTTGCCACTACAATCTTTTTATTATTTTACTGCCTGTAAATATACGCAGAGGAATATGATGAACGATGGTATAAAGACGGAGCTTTCGTTACTTCTTCTTTCTGTGAAGATAATTTCATGACAGTAGTTCATCCACTAATGTTTGGAGAGCTTTTCTACAAGTGCTCTTCCGGAGATAGGTCGCAATTGTCCGAGATTTTAACATTTTGCAATAGCAATTGCAATTTAAATTAATAATAGTACTTGGCAGGGAAATACGAAATCTGACTGATAGTATTGCGAGTCATATGAATTTGTGTCGAGAATTCGAGACCAAGTTAGGTGAAAATGCGGAAATTCTTACGAGAATAATTCTCCAATGATATTATCCAATATAATTCTTTGCTCTAAACGAAATATATGTTATTTCAAAATTGATTTGAGGATAGGTACACTACTGCAACAAATACAAGACAAGTCGTTTTCCAATTTTCGGCTACCGTTGAGTTTAGTTCACCTGTTGCTTTTTGGCGTCAGCCTTGTTAACTGGAATAGATTTTGGTGAATTCTTTGTGTAACCCAGTGCAGTAGTATCCGTCAAACAAAGGAACAATGAAGAAAATAAATACAGTCCATTACTTTAATTTCAGTTAAAACACTTATCATAGAATGAAAGATATAAATATTTTTCCAATTACGTCCGATAAGAGTATTTTTCCTATTCCTTTAGAACATATTGTCATAATAATTCAAATAAAATCGTAGAAGAAATATTGAAAATAATTATACTGTATATTTAAAGGAAGTAGTAGATAATACACACCTTTGTACATACTAAAATTGAATATTGAAATCCCTCAGAAATAAAAATCTAATCACTCTCATCACTCGCTGAGCCATGTGGTTCCGAGTTTAATTGAAGTTATATAGCTTCGACTCGATTTTCAAAGTTGAAAGCTCGAATTTCTGCGCATGCCCAAGATAAACGATGTGAGAGAACATTTTAAAAGTTTTCAAAACATTGTTGATCATAAAGCAGACTAATTTTCTAACGCAAAATGTAAATTATGGCTTATTCAATGGATTTAATACATGAGTGATACAATATTTAATTAACTACTTATACTATTTGTTCTTGCAGTTCCAAATGAAGTTATTGAATTACCTGATCTTCATCGTTATCGTGTACGTTCTGATACTGGAAGTCTCACTTCACCAATACGTATTCACGAAACATATAGAGTAGGAGTAGTCAATGGTTGGATCATGGCATATATCGATATGAATGGATATCTGCGTGAATTTTTGAGTGTCAATACGGATTTGCATATGTATCAAACAATTAGAATATTAAAAGAAGATATCACGCAGTGCCAAAGAATAGAGTACACGGATTACCAAGAATATTTCGGAAAAACAATTTTGGAATGTCGCAACCTAGGGTTAGAACTACAAGTTTTTGACGCCACGAAACCCCCCCGTCTAAGGCCACCAACGCCTCCAAGGTCTCCAGTGCATGAAGTTCCCAGAAAACCCCGTAAAAGTTGGGTGCACCCTATTCAATGAAAAAACCTTTTTGTTTAATCTATGTAATTGCGCGCTCATTGGGTACATTTTTTATGAAAGTATTGGGATCTGAAATCATGAGGTCACATCGTCACGTGACAGGCAATATGGTGGAAACAACGAGGTCACTTTTGAAATAATACACGCGATACCAGCAGTTTTAAAGTGTTTTTTGCGATAATTACGATTGAAATAATGCTAAGCATTAGTGACATTTGCGAATTTACTGCTTCTACACTGTTTTCTAGAAATTTGATAGAAGGAGAAAAGGTTTTACATGATGGACACATTTTATTCTGTGGCAAAATGCCCAACGAGTTGAACAACAAAACCAATATCAATTTCATTGCATTTTGTTTGCAATCTTCATATCTTAAAGGAACGCCTCGCGAAATTAAAGGGAAAATAAGCTTCCAGGGCATTATAAAATCTATGAAATGTAGTTGCAAGGCCGGTTTGAGTGAAAAGTGCAAACATGTGGTTGCAGTTTTATTGCATTTGCATAAGTATCTAACTATCTATCATAAATATGCTTTGTATAATCAAAAAGTATTTTATTTAATATTATAATGATAAAATTTATACTTAGGAATTATCAATTTGCATAATTCAAGAAAATTATACCCTGTTTTGACAAAAAACCTGATTTCCTAATTTGGAGGTTATGTTGTGCTGTCATAACAAACCAAAGAAATCCGAATTTATTTTGCCAAACTCATTATTTTCTCTGTTTATATCTATGAAAGCGTGTTTTATAATGATCCTTTTTAGATTAATTTTGCAAAATTGATTTTAAATATATATTTTTTATTATAGTACTGATATAAGGATTTTATAGCTAGTATCTTGCACGGATATGAAATGTTTGTGGAACACTCCACAAGTAAAAACACTTGAAGATTATAATTTAGCCCCGCTAAGAAATCAATCGTTTCTTTAAATCCGCTTTTGTGACAATCACTTTCACACAACTTTTTTTACTATCAGGAAATTGATGGAAGCGCACATCTTAATTTTTACAGGCTTTGCTTGAGCATCTATAAACAGAACAAAATCTTTCACTTTTCGTTTTCCTGGGACTGAATTTCATTCCCAGATCGTCTACTTTAACTTTATCAGACATTTTTTTATTAAACCACCTTACCAATAATAAATTTTGCTCAATTTTAATCAGAATAAAATTTAATTTCAGCGCATTAGTAATGTGGCCGTTTAAAACTGACCTCGTTGTTTTAGTACTACATTTGGCCACCAGATAGCGTATCGCTGTATTTCAGATCCCAATACTGCCATGAGAGGAGAAACTAAACCTTACCCAAGCCTTTCTCCACTTCCGCTCCGCATTTTTCCAGCTTTTGCGCAGCTCTGGTACAACTCTGGTCCATCTCTGATTCAAGAATGATTTAATCCGTATTATTGTATTTAACACTTTCATAATAAAACTTTTTTGGGATAAATACAATATTTATCATTGAATACATAATTGATTAGATTTAATTCCTTTTGCAATCCCCTATTCTTCTTTAATTATAATATGACCATCTCATATACCTTTCTTGCAAACAATCTTTCTCATATCTCTGGTCCATAGCCCAATACCGCAAAGTGGGGAAAAAAGGTACCCGTGTACAAATCAGTTTTTCGCCTATACTATTTATCCGATTTCAACGTTTTATTTAAAATAAATGCTCTTTAAATTTTGAAAAGATTTGTGTGATAAGATTTTTTTCTGACTGTTCAAAAATTTGTTACTTAACAACAAAATTATTGTGTTTCTGACAAATTGATGAGAAAAAGTAATTTTTTGGAATTGGCAACGTTTAACACATTGCAATCAACAGATTTTGTAGTGATCCCTTAATTTCGGAAAACTGATAGCTCAATCTTCCCAAATGACGATCAGCAGAACGGAACAAAAAGTGCAGCAAGTCTTCGTGCATCTTGATTAGAGATGATTCTCTTGTATTATTTTCTTGACCGCTTTTCAGGTCTTTATTTTGCGCTCCTAATGACGCGCTTCCAATGACCAATTGGTATCACCAATTAAAATGATTGAAAAATAGTTGCAATGGGAATTAGTTTATAACACTTGCTCAAATAATGCATAAATGTTGTCTATTTGCTAAGTATCATAGCAAAGAATCATCAGAAAGGCATTCTTAGTTTATTCCGTACACAAAAATTGAGCTCATTCATTTTAACCCCACTAAAAAAGCCTTCATAGTAACCTACATGGGAAACCACATAGGAACCTTGGTGGGAAACCATATGGGATCCTATGTGATACTCCTTTTTCAATTTAAGATATGGGATAGGATGGGAAGTGACAAGTGGAATCATATAGCAGGGGTCCCCAGCGAGGAGAAATTTCTCGAGTTCAGCTGTTTCAACCCACTAATGCCCAAAGTGACCAAAATTTTTCACCGATTTCGACTGGATAACTTTTGATGAAAACGCACTAGAAAAAAAAATGAAATACATATTCTGATGCTTTCGGGATCGCTCTTTCCGAATCTGGTGACGAAATTGACAAAAAAATTTTCCTTATGCCCTTTTTTTTGCCATTTTTTGAAAAAAGTCCATTTTTTTCAGCTTTTTTTTCCTTTAATCATAAAAATGACCCTGATAACGTTGTCACATGGTGCTGAAAAGTATTCAAATTTGTTCATCGATAATTTTCCTTGAAATATATGCACTTAAAAAAATTTTTGGAAATCGATGATTCCAATATGACGACCATTTAAATGTGACATAATGAGTTTTCTGACACCGTGTGTCAGATTCGGAATCTACGGAAAATTTCATCTAAGAATACATGAACTCAAAATTCAATTTTTGGGCCTTACGTACACTATTGCATACTCATGTATATTTTTAGGCCTCTTGGGGTCAAGACTATGTTTAATAATGGAAATATCTCATTTCCCATTGGAAATTCAGAATCTACGGGAAATTTCACGATAGAATACCTATTTTTCAATTCGAACATTTGGGCCTTATGTACACTTTTGCGGCTACTCGAAACTTTTTGTAGTCTTACGGGACTCAAATAATCTTCAATGATGCAAAAATTCATAGATTCATAATCTACGTGAGATTTCAAGTAAAAATAGGTATTTCCCGAATTCTGAATTGGGTCTTATCTACTTTTCGGACAGTACCGACAATGCCGATCCACTTCTGGCATTCGGAATGAAATCATGAATCTCGTCATAAAACACTAGAATCACTCAGGTTCATGTTGGATACAATTCATAATTCACATTTTTGGGCCCATTTTAATTTTGGTTAGAAATATCTGGTTAACGAACTTAACCTTCATTTCAAGACCCTTAAAAAGTTTACCAAAGGCTGACTCGATTGGACGAATCCTTCAAAAGTTAGCGTGGCGACAAAATTCAGGTAACCATACAGACATACAGACATACAGACAGACAGACAGACACCGACAAAATTTTATGATTTTCGGACTCTGGGAGTGCCGGAACATAAAGATCCGTTAAAAACCAGAGATCGAAAATTTGGACGAATAAAATACAGTCTCATGAATGAGAATGTAAAAATCAGTAAGAAAAAGCACGAAATAGGTGTCGTCCAAAATCGTCAGAAGTTCTGACGATTCCTTAACATACTGACTATTCCTGACGAGTCTGACGATTTTTGAATATATGCTAATGCACATCCTACCAGGTAGCCCATCGGCTAGGACCGCAGGTAGGCCAACCCAAAAGGATTAAAAATTGAAAATAAATTGTTTTCAATGTTGCATATACACGGAGGAAAATCTGTTGCGAGTATCGCATCGGACGCTATTGCTCTTGTCGCAAGCGAGTTTTCGATGCAGATAATGTAAAAGAAGATTGCAATCATCGGTCGGTAACCGTGCTGCCTTAGTACCAAAGTGTCCAATGCGAAAAGGGCATGCGCTCTGACGCGCTGAACGCACCAATACTTCCATGCTGAAAACGCACGGAGTAGTCGGTGCGAAAATAGTACCGGTCGCGAGCGATTTTAAGATTTTCGGACTGCGCATGCTTGCGGTTACCATGGGCAACAAGTAGACATGTTCAGTGTTGTTGTTTGTGGTTGATTCTCGTGGACGGACGATTATGGTCAGTGATTTTTCGTGATATCAGTACGGTGTTTTTATGTGAAAAAATGTGTGTTTTTGTGAAAGCAAGTGAACATTATCAACTGTTGCTTGCATGACATCTCAATAATAAGGTAGGAGTTTATACATTTTCGCTTGTCGCCTATGGTAACCGCAAGCATGCGCAGTTCAAAAATCTTCGAAACGCTCGGGACGGGTACTATTTCCGCACGGACTACTCCGTGCGTTTTCAGTATGGTAGTATTGGTGCGTTCAGCGCATCGGTGTGCATGCCTTCTTCGTACCGCTTTTCGGCGTTATTCCAACTAGAGATTCTCATACCGGAATCGCACGAATCGAGGCGATTTTATTATGGCACACGTGCTACACTTTCCGCATAGTACGTTCCCATGCAATACTCGCAACAGATTTCTCTCCGTGTAAAGATTCAAAAGTTAGAAATTCAAAATCTACGGTGACGATATATACATATTATTAATCAAATATAAGTAAAAAGAGAATATGAATAAATAAATATAAATAACCTGGGAAATATAAAAGGGATTAGGTCTGATGGAATTCCATTTTTGGACCCCTAATAAAAGGATTATCCTACCAACCCAAGCTCTGACGATTTCTGAACATTTCTCACGAATTCTGACTTTTCCTGGCGATTTCTGTCGATAAATGTAACAAAAGTGGTCAGAAATGGTCAGAAGTCCTGACTTTTTTTCTGACGATTCCTGACTTTTTTTTAGTAGGGGGCGCGCGACGGCCATCATCATTTCGCAAAGATATCATTTTCAACAACTGAGCGTGCTTTTTAAACTTCCTATCTCAACTTGAACGTATTAACATCATTATAAAATTGATTAAAATTCATTAGAAAATTAGAGATGTATTGAAATATTCAAAATTAGGAAAATTCGATCAAACATTAGAGTTGGATTTCTACAAATACTTCAACGAATTTCTGAACAGCAATTCTTAATGTTATGGAACTAAAATTACAAATTGGAGTTACAAAATGTAAAAAGTATTTCATACGGTATTTAAAATTAAAATTAAGAATTATAATTTTGCCAACAATGTCATTTAAAGAAAAACTTACTCAAAATTCAAATTTGGATTCTTCAAAATATTATTTGAATAAAAAAGAAACATTTTTGATTAATTGAAACTATTTAGATAGCCAAACAAAGTATAAAATTAAGTTTTTAAATAAACAAAAATATCCAGGATCTGATTAGACCACTATTATGGAATCATTTATATATGCAGGATGAACGCACGCATGCGTCGCAGATAGGCTTTTATACGCAGTCATACGTGAAGTACTTCGTGATGGCGATATGAGACGCATTACGCACGCACTCTACCTACCCATCACAGCATGGCGGCAGCTGATGGCGGCATGCGTGCGTTATGACTCGTAACAGAAACACCAGCAGGAGGCTCATATTTGGGGTCGTTGTCTAGGTCATCTGAAAAAAGATATGTTTGAAATTATCAATTTACACTAAGAACCCGAAAAAATTGTATGTAAATGAAGTTTCAATTCTTTTAATAAATGAATTCGTGACAAAACTACCATCACCCTCTTTTCGCGCCAAGTTTCTTCTTTCATCAGCGGGTGGTATTTCGTCATTAAATTTGAAATCCATGACATTATTTTCCTGTACAAAGCAGCTGTTCCGTGAACATCGTCTGAAAATATAATATTAAGATTGAGTGGTAAAGATTAAGTGTATATATTGCAAGAAGTTTTTAAGTGTAAACTGAAAAATATGAAAAAACAACTTACTGGGGTTTCGCCGAAGCCGTACCTAACCTCCAAGCGTAAAGACTAAACCACTCACACGAGCGGCTTGAAGAAACTTACTATCCAGCCAAGATCTGAGTCTAGATTAATAGCTATACTAAGCCATACATTCTTTACGGGGACACCACAGCTACCATCAATTTCCTGGAAGTTTGTGCCACCCGAAAAATGAAGCTGTCGATCAAAGTCGACAAACGACAAACAGACAGCTATTCAACACCAGATCAGTCGACAACAGGTGTTGACAATCAGGGAAGCCCAATATAGCTGCGACAGAATGATCAGCGTACTGAAAGTTCATATTTCAATTATGTTAATACTTACCTGGAATTTTAGAATACATTGAATTATTTCTTTAACTTATATTCCAAAGTAAAAGTGTCTTTGGAAACAATATTATCAGACATATACTCGAATATAATCTCTTAGTTGATTTCAAGTTTTTTGAAACTATATTCATAGATTTTCTGAGTCATTGGACAAAAGGCCTTCGGCCATAGAATCTTTTTTATTCATATATACACTTCGGGATCACACTGCAATATAAGCAATATATTGCTGTGTGATTTTCCGATCAGTGGTACGCAGTAACATATAGCCTCTCACATAACCCCACGATATTAAAATTTTTACCTTGAAGGTTCCATCGCCATATATTTTGTGCGCTTCGTTTAACGCAGTGGTGGCTTCATCGCTCATAAAAATATGATCCACACTGCCGTCTGTGGCTTCAATCATGCCACGAAAAATGTGACCCGCTTCGTTTAACGCAGTGGTGGCTTCATCGCTCATAAAAATATGAGCCACACTGCCGACTGTCGCTTCAATCACGCCACGATAAATGCGACCCGCTTCGTTTAACACAGTGGTGGCTTCAATGCTCATAAAAATATGAGCCATACTGCCATCTGGCGCGTCAATCACGCCACGATAAATGTGACCAACTGGGGCATAATTGTCCAAGGTCGACCCCAAATCTCGTAGATTTTGTGGAATGAGAGGCCTGCCCTGTGGCCTATCAACACATTATGAAATTATTGAAACCTGATACCAGAAAGGAATGTTTCCCGAAAATCATCAACTGCAGGGCGTTCTGAACTGAAATTTAATTATCCTGATAATTTTTCGAAGGTCTTGTCATTCTAAGTAGTGAACCTGGTAGTCCAGCTTCTTAAAATACATTTTCCCTAAAAATGATGTGTTCACGATATAAATTTAAGATTCTCTAATCGTTTTTTGATGGTCTAGCCAACCTTAAAATTAAACCTAGTAGTATTGATGTTCAAAATATATCTCCGAGGACGGTATGTTCACAATAGATATTTGCAATTACTTGACCTTTTCTCCAAGGCCTCGTCTCTCTAAGGAGTAACCTTGGTGTAATCCAGGTATTCAGAGAACATCTCCGAAGATAGTGTATTCACAATACGAATTTAATATTCTTCTAAGAAGTGAAACTGGTAGTCCAGGTTCGTATCATGATTGTGTCCGCCCGATTCGAAGGTGGCAGCTTCATTTTCGACATTGATTCTGAATTTACATCCACCTGGGTCGGAGTAGTTTTGCGGAGTGAACGTGTCATTTGAATAAATTGCACGAAAACTCCAGATCAATCTAAAACATCTATACTCATCTACCTTATACCATATAACTTTCCAACAGAGCAACTCACGCCTACCCCGAAAGGGAAATGGCTTAATGGTATAATAAAATAATAATGTCTATCTGTGTATCTTTTTATGTGCGGATAACGGGAATCGGTATGCAGCTAATACCCGTCATAATGAATTTTTGAACTATTCAAGCGTTGCCCTTGCGCACAACGCGAAATTTTATTTCACGATCTGACAAGAATTTCCGAGAATCTGTATGGGCCTGGTTGCAGCTGCCAGGGCTATAAGCTTATAACCCTGGTCGCCGCGATGTGGTGGCGCTGCTATTAGTTTATTTTTAGCGCCGGCGGTCCGCGCCCGCCAGTCAGTCCACTAGGACTTTTACTACAACTATTTTTAATTTTTCCTGATGCGCCCATTTCTTATATTTTTTATTCAGAAATAAAAATATAACCTGATTTATGAGTTCTGAATGTTAATGAAAAAGAGAATTTCAGAAGGTGGATATTATTAAAAATTATGAGAACAATTTTAAGAGGAATAATAATATTTATTCTATGTACAAAAAAAAAAAATGGATGGACACTAGTAAACACTAGGGAAAAACTTGAGGTGATTTTTAATCACTCGGAAAGGCTTTTTGCAATAAACTTGGTATTGGCCGAGTGTCGGTTGATTCGGCTGGCGGTGGTCTTGCCCACAGAGCTTGTGCAATTGGTATTGCAGCAGGGCATGATGGAATTTGTCTTTCCCGTACGAAAGGTCGTACAGAAGCGATAGGCCGATTGACCATCTGAAAAACGGGTTGACCATATACATACCAATTTTCTGAAATATAAAAAACTGTTAATCATACATTTTTATGGTTTAAGATGATTCTCGAAAAATCTTCGTTTACAATTTACTGGTTTTACAAGTTTTTTTCTCCTTCCTAGTTACGTCGTCATGGAATTTTGTTCGACGAATTGCTCTGAATGAAATTGAAATAGAAGAAGCATTGCTGACTACCATTTCTCGAATCGTTTTAAAATTGTAAACTTTAGAATTTTTATAATTCAAATTTACACCCTTAGTTTTGCAAACCTTATGAGTTTTTCTATCTGGAGAGGTTATGTTGTGGGCATTAAATTTAGGCCCACCAGATACAAAAGTGTCAATATAACTTTCTTTACCACACATGATTCAGGGACTGTCACACCTCAATCCTGCACTAGCTCAGTAGCTAGTTCTCATTGTAATTTTCCTTTTAAGTATCTTATGCTTCCCCATTTCGCATGCAGCTCCCTGCTGCGAATGGTACCCCGCTCTTGGTACACACATTCAACCACAATAAAGTGCGAGAGATAAACGTTATCAACGTTTTCAACTTTCAAAATTGACTTCTTTTAACACTCTTGTGTTTCAGCACCTTTGTTCCAGCACCGCGTATACACCTTATGGTTTTGAAAGTTACGAGAAACGATTTGTCCAATTTAAACTCGTCATTACTTTGTATGATTTTAAAAATGAGGTCCCAAAGGATATGAAAACATAAATCACGTGTTGGACGAAAGGATAAACCACTAGAACATTTTGGAAAAAATCCGAGTTAAATTTTATGCCAGAATAATCTTCAGGGCTGTCGACAAAATTCATTAGATATTCAAAAATAGCTGTAAACGCTTTTTTCACATACTCAATAATATTTGCAGACTCTGAAGGCTCCACTGTTATAATACCGCGACCCATCCCATTTAATAATAAAAATACTCTCTCTCCTACCTTCATGTGTACCACCACCCAATTAAATATGCTACTGCGGTGTAAACTGTGACTGCTAAAGCAACTGCTGATGTAGCAGCTCTTTTTCGAGTAATTGCTGCTGCAGCATCTGCTGGTGCAGCCGCAGATGAGAGCGATACATCGCCTCCATGGCTGCAGTCCTCTCGCCCATATCCGCCTCCTCTCCCTCCTGCTCCTCCTCCTTTAAACCCTCCACGTCAACTTCGTCCTCCTCCTGCTCCTCCTCCAAACCTTCCACGACAACCTCTTCCCCTTCATCGTCCTCGATATCCTCATACACCTCTTCCTAATTTTCTGCATCCATTTCTCTCTCTGAAACAATTTCAAAAATTGTAAAATTAATTCTCACAGTTGACGAAAACTGTTTAAAAAAATAATTGGATAGATTATAAAAATAACTACCTTCTTCAATATCCTCTGCTTCCATTTTGATCTCGATTTCATTAGGAACACCTTGTTCCTGGCAACGATTTTAGGCCTCATCGGGGTCTGTAAAGGAAAAAAATATAGATTACAATTGTTATGACTGTATTACAATTTACTGGGTAAACTATTTATCTTGGTTTACTCTTGAATTAAATAGATCGCGATAAATTAAACTTTCTGTGTCTAAATTGTATTGTAAAGTTTTGGGATATCAAGAAAAGGGGTTAGGAAGCGCTTATGTACCCATAAATTTTCACATATACGAAAAAATTTTCAAAAATTATTATTTTTTATTAAATTTTGAAAGTTTATTGACATACATATAAACGTTTCTTAGTCCTTTTACTTCATTTAACCAAATTTTCAGTTAGACATCTCATTTCGTGTAGAATTGGTGTAATAAAAAAAATGTCGGTAGAGTAGGAATGGGATAGGTATCACATGCCTTTAGCAATAATCACAATTAAAGTTTAAAAGTCAATTAGTGTATTTTGAAGACTTTTGGCACAAGCAATACACTTCGCGTTTGCTTTTCATAACAATAATAATATTAACAATTAATGGAAAAAATAAATCAAAATAAAATTACTTTTTTTCAAATTATTATTTAATTACGATTCATTATTTACTATTGTTATTCATTTTTGCAAACGTTTAACGGCATGTGACACTTATCCGATTCCTACTGCACCAATATTTTTCTATTATACCAATCCCACACGAAAAGATATAGCGAGCTGAAAGTTTGGGAAGATAAAGAAAAATATTATTATCGATTATTTGAAACTATTGAAAATCGAATTCAATTAAAAAATATATTAAAAATTATAGATAAAGTTAATCATAATAAAAATGAATTAATAATATAAAAAAATTTGTAACAAAAAATTGTAAATGACGGTTAAAACTTACAGACTGCACATCCTCATTTTCTGTAGTTTCATCGTCATTCCTATCCTCATCATCAGCCTCGGCGTCATTCGGGTCATCGGCACCACTCAAATCGGGAAAGTACCTTGTCTTGATTGGCCGCCTCCGTTCCTCGAATTCTACTGTGCTGGCTTCGGAAGCAGCATCGGATTCATCCGATTCGGATGATGAGGATGGCAGGGCTTGATGACTCCCATTCATGGAGTCATCCGATAAAATCAGATCGTATTCATCGATACGATTGTCCCGATTGAAGTTCTGGGCTACACAACACAAGAAAATTAATTATAATGATAAAATAATTTTAACTATATTATTCACTTATTTCTTTTACTTATTTCACTTTAGTATTCTTATTGCAAAATTCTTACCGTTTATTCTGGCAAGGATTCGCGTATCTACTTCTTAAATTTTTTTTCTAAGACATCTCTGCGCAATACGCAGAGAGTCTCTATTATCTAAAAATAAAAAGCACTTAGACACTTTGTTTGTGCTACACTTTTTGTAAATATATCGCAACATTCTCAACAGGTCGCGTTTGTCCAATTTTCCGGACACGATATCGAGAACAGTGCGGAGCTCCTGCGAGTGTGACATGTTGAAACAATACTGACCATCTACACGACGATCACCAGTATTCATGTGAAAAGAAAATCCATCCCTAATCATCATTCTATCGTGAACTGAGTGTAAATCAAAATATCCAACAAGACACCGAAGTCCCTCAATTGGAAGACATGACTAACTATTGGTCATATGTTTGGGGAACAACTAACAGAAGTAATTTGGACACTGCGTGGTTGCAACTAGAGAAAGCAATAACCCTGAAATGGAGCTGACGAACATCACAGCTTTAGATGTTTCAGCGGTTTTCAAAAAAGCATGTAACTGGAAAGCTCCAGGTCCGGACATGGTGCACAATTTCTGGTACAAGTACCTGAATAGTGTGCATCTTGCGTTGGCACGGTGTTTTCAGAAGATCATCGAACATCCAGATCTGATGCCAGGCTTTATGCTGCAAGGTACTGCGTATATGTTGCCTAAAAAACCAGACGCCCAAAATCCATCTGAATTTCGACCAATAGCCTGTCTTCCAACAATATATAAATGTCTTACAGCTGTCATAGCAGATAAGATATATTCTCACTGCGACGAGAATGACATCCTTACAGAAGAACAAAAGGGATGTTGTAAAAACTCCCAAGGCAGTAAAGATCTAGTCACCATAGACGCTGTTGCCATGACGCAAGCTCGTAAACACCAAAGGAACTTGCACATGGCATACATTGACTACAAGCAAGCGTGTCCTTCCATACCACATGACTATTTGCTTGAAGTCTTAAAAGTATTCAAAATTTGTCCACGCATGATTGACTTCCTGAGTCGTCCGATGATGCTTTGGGGTACAAGAATCAAGTATTTTGATCATGGATAACCAAGGATGACTAGATCAATACGAACTAAGACGGCTATGTTCCAAGGAGACTCCTTCAGTGCATTATGGTTCTGTTTAGCGTTGAACCCACTGAGAAAAACTTTAAATAGCATGTCTCATGGGTTCCGAGTGAATGATAATGAGGATGGTTATCAAGTGACCCATCTTCTATACATGGATGACCTGAAGCTATGCGCTAGTTCGGACGAGAAACTGCAGCAAGTGATTGATGTTACAAAGCAGTTTTCCAATGATATCAACATGGAGTTTGGACTAGATAAATGCCGAACAGTGCATTTAACGATAGTTAAGAAAAGCCTAACGACTGCCTTCACTACAAGACTCAGATTGTTTCTGAACAGTTCTCTTAACTCGGCAAACAAGATCAGGGAAATCAACACCTATGCCATCCCTGTTTTCACGTACTCCTTTGGGCTCATAAAGTGTTCGAACACTGACCTCGAACGATTAAACAGAATCATCCGCGTAGAAATGACGAAACACCGAATGCACCACAGTAATTCAGCGATTGAAAGGGTAGTTCTACCACGACATAGAGGGGGCAGAGGCATTGTAGATTTCAGAAAACTGTGTGAGTCACAAGTTACACAGTTGCGGGACTATTTTAACAGCAATCGAGATGTTACGGTTTACAACACCATCTGTAAAGCGGATTTTGACTACACGCTCTTGAGTTTGTCCTCAGAGGAGGCCTTGTATATCAGGGCAGAAACCATAGAGGAATTAGAAACGCAATGGAGACAGAAAGCCACCTACGGCGAACACCCCAAAACGTTAGATCAATATCAAGTGGATAGTGATGCATCCAATATTTGGCTGAGAAAGGGAGTCCTGTATCCAGAAACGGAAGGATTCGTCATTGCGATTCAGGATAGGGTTGTTAGCACCAAGAATGATCGCAAACACGTGTTACATCAAGATGTGGTTGACCGGTGCTGATTATGTGGAGATACCAACGAATCCATCGAGCACATTATTGATGGTTGTCGCATAATGGCTCAAAGAGAATATACGCACAGACATAATGATATGGCGGGCATTGTGCATCAACAACTTTCCCTAAACCCAAGACTCTTAACAGAATGGATGCCTTTCTATAGATACATTCCAATGTCCGTTTTAGAAAATAAAGATTACATCTTATATTGGGATGTGACTATCCAGGCCGATCATTACATCGGAGCCAATCGACCTGACATCGTGATGCGAGAGAAAAAAGGTGCAAGAGTCTACATCATCGACATTGCTTGTCCGCTTAACCGAAATTTGCAGGCAACCTATACAACCAAGATTCATAAGTATAGCGAGCTAAGGCATGAAGTAAAGGCAATATGGAGGAATGTGAAAAATACATCTATTCATCCTATTGTGATTTCGGATACAGGCAATGTACACGCAAGATTCTCTAAACATTTTGAACATTTAGGAGTCAGTAGGGTACTGGCGGCAGCTCAGAAGGCGGTTTTATTAAACACCTGTCGCATTGTAAGAAACTTCCTAGACCATCAGGAAGCAAGTGACGAAGAACCCATGGCGCGATACACGGTAGCTCTAAGAAAGCATCCAGAGGCGAGTGTTGTCACCTTCAACACTCACGGCCGCTGTGTATAACAACGGCAAAGAAAAACTGCATCCTCATCTCATCAGTCACTTGACCTAGTCCGTGGCTATGGTGAAAAACCGGGTTCACCCGAGAATCCCATTATTGCAATTATTATTAATTATTATAAATGATTAATAATAAATCATTAAGTATTTATTATTTATTCACAAATAATACCTGTCACCAATAATAACAATAATAATAACAATGATTATTTTGTAATAGTCGCTGAACGTGACACAGGATAGTGACTGAATTCATAGTTAATTACTCATGTTTGCAAAATGTTTTGCATTTTTGTGCAGCAATGGGGGGCAACTTTTGCAAATTAATATTTTCAAACGAATTGCCGACCCGGTCGAAATTTCATGTTTTCGCATGCTTTTGTTGTTGCAAAAATTGACTTCCCCAAAAAACTTGTAACTTGCTAATCTTACGCTGCGCCAATAAAAGTACACGTGCTCATAAAACTTAAACGCATCTAATGTGATAAGAATGACAGAAATGTTTACCGACACCAAAATAAATAGCGATATTTTTTCCCAGCTTCAGTTCTTGACAAACAAGTGATTTCTTCATGCTTTCGTCTTAACGTGAAAAACAGGAAATTTCTATAAGTGATACTCAAACACATAGAGCCTATTTACAACGTGACAGGGCTAGTTTTTCCGACAACGTAGCACAAACTGACACGTTCGGCCACCACTTATTGGCGTCGATTCTAAATAGAACATCTGTTACACTGCTAGCTTGGCTAGTTCATAGACGAAAAATGAAGATCATAAGCTGCATTCAAATTTTAACATTTTCTGTTTATCTGGATTTTGCTGGTAAGTGTAATTTGAATGACCATACTTATAATTTTTTCACTCATATAAATGTCGTGAAGGTCTGAACGTTCAAATTAATGAAATTGTTTACGAATGGCCTTGTAAACCAGGGAAAGTGGTCAAATGTTGATTTATTTATATGAGAAATAATGTATCATTGAAACAGAATTACAATGCATATTTTAAATTGCATTTGGAACAATATTTATAGGTAAAATAGAAAGGGGAAAAATATTTCGTTCATTTGAACGTTCGCACATGAGACGAAGCTTCATTTTTAAAAATATTTTCGTTAAAGATAATTTTCTACCATAAACGTTTCTTCATATATTTCCATTTTTCAGAATATATTCAATCAACCCAATAATTTTCCGTTCATATTATAAGCAATTTTCGTAATTTAAATTAATAATAATCAGTTATGGTTAACGTAGTTCCTATTCACACCGAAAATACTAATATCTAAAGAAGGTTTCTGAAAACTTTCATTGGTCAAGCTAGCATTTCCACAATGTAAATTCCCACAATTCTTGTTATCAGAATTTTGTTTTTTTTTTGCCTTTTTTGGGTTGTATCGCCGAATTTTGGATCCACTCAGATAGCACCTCCACTATTTAAAATTGAACAAAATTAAACATCAAGCAAGTCAGAATGTTTTTTTTGCTCTTAAACGCGCCAACAATCAATTTCCAAAAAGCACCCCTATTATAAATAAAACTACCCCTATGTGAAAACTTAAACTCAGAAAAAAAACAAAGTAAACCAGGTTTTTGGGTTTCTTTTGGGCTCTCAAATGCACGAGAAAGAATTCCAAAAACCATCACCCGATGTGCAAAAAAACACCCCATAGCCAAAAATAAAATCTGCAGAAAACAAAGTTCATCAGAATTTTGGGCTTATTTTGGGCTCTGGAATAAACAAAAAAAAAATCAAAAACCACCCTATGTACAGAAAACCACCCTCTTGGTAAGAACTTAAACCTGGAGAAAAAATACAAAGTAGTGTTGGCTTTTCTTTGGCTCTCGAATGCTTGAAATTTTTTTTGCAAAAACCACACCCACATTTAAAAAATAAACCACTTATCTATGAGTTCGAATTTGAATTTTCACGGAGCCCAAAAAACAGAGAATCTATTCACCCTATAAAATTCCGAGAACAGATACCATTTCAGCAAAGTCTTAATGATGATGTACTAAAGATTTGGTTTCTAGAGTCAAGGGTTAGAACCCAAAAATCAAAGTAGGTATTTTGAAGAAACACAAAAATCAGAGACTCTATTTACACAGTAAAATTCTAAAAAAAGATTATTTTTTGACAAATTCACGTCCTGCCTAGTACCAACAAATCAACAAATCGAGCTGTTCAGCACCGTGTTCTCCCTGCAATGCTAGAGATCCATTTATTTTAAGTTCACGATTAACTTTTGTGCGTTGCAAAATCTGCAACGTATTCAAAATTAAAAAGGATACATTTATATTTGTTCTTACAGAATTAAGTTCGTCAGGTGACTCATCTAGACGTTCTTGGTTCGGGCGCAAGAAGTCCGGCTCGAGCTCGGGCTCGAGCTCTGAATCGCACCGCCCTGACCAACCCTCTTCAAGCCAACCCGAGTCAGGTAAGTAACTTTGCTTTTTAAGTAACTCGTCAGAGATACGTTACACAGCAAACAAACTCGTTGCGATTATGTTACTGAAATAAGTAACTTCAAGTTCCCTAAAAATTACTACAATTTTGGCGCTTGCTCCCATTATTTTTTATAATTTACAACACATTAAGATAAGAACCTTATCATGATCTCTACTTTAAATCTACTACAATCAACTATAATAATCTCGCAACAATTTTTATCATATTGATTCGACGCTTTATTAGTATACGTCAGTTTAGAATCTCGTGAAATTATTTCCAACAGAAAGTTGGTTCCTTGCATGGAAATTCTTTTCCCTCGATTTTATAGTTATTAATTCTGGACATACGATTGAAAGAAGGGAATTTTAAGAAGAAAAATTGTTTGAATTGGGTTTTAACAGAGAAATGTTCGGCAATCCAGAGTAATCCATTTTAATCTACTTTTATATTCTTAAAATCCACTCTCCACCGACTTTTAATTCACTTTTCATCTACTTGTAGTCCGTTTGCAATCCACTTGTAATCTAGATGTAACATACGAGTAATCAGGTGTAATCACAATACATAAGCTCAAATAAATGAAACTGCAACTTCTGTAGCATATCTTTCTCAGTCTAAGTATTTTAATTTAAAATTTATCTATTTCTATCTTGTTCTTACTGATTTCGGTTTTCCAGGTGAACCGCTCATACTTTACCCGCACTCGCACCACAGCTTCGACTCAACTTTTGGCCGGTACGGGCGTAAGTAATTTTGTTTTTTGTGTGATTCGTCACAGATACGTTACACAGCAAAAGAATTAACTCGTTGCAGTTACGAACAGGTAACTTTAAGTTCTCTGGAAGTTAATAAAAATATTGCCTCCCCCCGATGCCTTAAGCTTCTGTAATTTACGAAATATAAACATAATAAATATAAAACGTATAATCACCATATTTCAAGATAAAAGCAAGAATACGTTTGAAGACAATAAAAACACAACCCTAATGATTATTGCAACTTTAAGTCTTCAGCAATCAACTATAATAATCTCGCAACAATTTCTGTCATGTCAACGTGATGCTTTATTAGCATATTTCAATGAAAAATCTCATAAAATTCTTTTTAATTGATTTTCCATTTAATAATTCTCGACATTTGATTAAGTGGAGTTAATTTGGAAGAGCATGATGCAAAATTATAGTTTCATATATGAAATTCTGAAATAGTCTGATATTTAAGGCCTTTAAAATAAATTGAAAAAACTATGGAAAACCTTATCAAAACTTAACTAGGAACATTTTTTTAATCATAATACATAAGCTTGAATGAATGAAACTGCAACTTCTGTGGCATGTTTTTCTTACTGTAGGAATTCAAAATTGATAATTCATTCATTTCTATTTGTTCTTATAGATTTCAGTTCTCCAGCTGACTTACCTCCACATTATTGGCTCCTGCACCAGAGCTCTAGCTCAAGTCTTGACCAGCGCCGGCGTAAGTAATTTTGTATTTCATGCAACTCGCCACGGATACGTTACACAGCAAAAAAATTAACTCGTTTCAGTATGGGTCTTAAACAAGTAACTTGAAGTTTTCTAAAAGTTTCTAAAATTTTTTCCCCTCACGACCTTCAATTTTTGTATCTTACAAAAAAATAAGCATACTGGAATGGAAGCTTCTAATGTGTCCCCTAAGGGTTTACATTTTTCTTGTATCTCTTCCCTATTCGTTTACACACACACCCACGCACTTTCTTGGTGATGGGAGGGGAACCTACAGTTTAAGGTGGGTTCTGCACCACCAAGAGCAACAGCCTTAAGTACTTAGAGAACCTGTTTCTCTAGAGGTACCGGTCCCACGACTCTCCGGAGATAAACGACTCCCTTGCTAGGCAAGTGTTCACCGCATGGGCCACCGATGCTCTTCCAGAGTGCGAGGCGGGAATCGAACCCGCAAGCCGACGGAGTGGGTCCAAAGCCTACGCCTCAACCCCCACGACCATCGTCCCACTTAAATAAGCATACTAAAAATTGAAGTTATCAACACTATATTTCGAGATGCGAGCTTGAATACGTTTGAATATAATAAACCCAAAACCCTTATGATTATCACAACTCTAAATCTTTAACTATTACCTATAATAATCTCGCAACAATTTCTATCAGGGCAATGAGACTCTTTATCAGTATACGCCAGTTAGAAATCTCGTAATATTCTTTCCAACATAAAGTTGTTTCCTTTCATTAAAATTCTTTATAATTCATTCTCCAGTTAATAATTTTGGTCATTCGATTAAAAGGAGTAAACTTTAAAAAGCATGATGCAAAATTATACTTTTGTATGTGAAATTCTGAAATAGTGTAATCATCAAGACCTTCGAAATAATTCGAAAAGACTACGAAAAACCTTATTGAAACTTGAGTAGAAGCATTTTTTTAATTGGGTTTCAACAGAGAAATGAATGACAATCCGGAGTAATCCATACTTACTTACTTTTATATACTCAAAATCCACTTCCTACCCACTCATTGTTCACTTTTCGTCAAGTTGTAATCCGCTTGTAATTCATTTGTAATCTAGATGTAATATACGTGTAATCACAATAAATGAGCCTGAATAAATGAAACTGTAACTTCTGTATCACGTTCTTCTCAGTGTGAGTATTTAAAATTCAAAATGCATCTGTTAATATTTGTTGTTACAGAATTAAGTTTCCAACCTGACACACCTAGACGTTTTCGGATCTCGCGCCAGTTCTCAGGCTCAACCCCGGAATCGAGCCAAAGTAATCCACATCCTCCGATGCAATCTTTTATGGGTGAGTATTTTTTAAGCTAAAGCAAACTATTTCTCCAGCACAAAATATAAATTAAGATTTATCACATTAAATAAATAAGTGATGCAATGTTTAATTACCCACCTATAATATTTGTTACTGCAGATTCAACCAAAGTTATTGAATTACCTAATCTTCATCATTATCAGGGTACTCGGAGTTATCCTTTAGAAATACCTTTCTGCCGAAGATATCGTGTAGCAGTAGTCGATGGTTGGATTATGGCAAGAATCGATGATTCTCGTTTGCGTCAAATAGTGTCTGTTATTCCCGGGACGTTTTTATCTGAGAACATTAGAATATTTAAAGAAGATATCCAGGAATTGCAAGTACTAGGGGAAACGGATTATAGTGAATACTTCGGAAAACTTTACTGGGAATGTCATAACCTAAACATTTTTTATGCCATCAGACCCGAGCCAATGCGCCAAGGTCCCCGAAGACCCCAAAAAACAAGTGATAGTACAGTGTACCCCATTGATTAAAAGAAAACTGTTTTGTCAAATCTGTCTTAATGCACCCTCTTCGGGTACATTTCGGTGTGAAAATATACTGACCTGAGAGAACCTAAACCTGAACCAATTCTTTCTCCACTTTGGCGATATTTCAACACTTCCATATCAACACCTTTTTTGAATAAAGAAAGGTGTTGGTATGGAACAACTGATAATTTTGAATTCCTTTTTAATACCTTATTCTTATTTAATTATAATGTGTCCACCTTATATACCTTTCTTGCAAACTCTCTTCTCCATATCTGTGGTTGATAGCATAATATCGCCCAAACTAGGGCAGGGCTTACGACGTTCAGCAGGTGGTGGCTGCCACGACACGTGCACGGCTGCCACGAAGTTTTTCAGTCATTTTTTTCTTCGGTTTCCAGAAATCCTGGAAAGGGTTAGAGTCGCTTCGTAGAACGACAAGTTCGACGAAAATTTATGAGGGCCTGTTTGACCTAGTTTCGCGGCTGCCACTGGCAGTCTTTTCAGCCACTCGCTGCCTTCTGGAGAGCCCTGTACTGGGTATAAAAAAAATCATTTTTCTTAAATGGGCTCTATAATCACCATTTGCTTTCAAGGTATGTTTCAAACATTTAAACACTTCTACTTCTTCTCGCTTCATTTTCTCGTATATAATTGTTTATTCTTTATTCTCCCCTCTCCTTTTCGGAACCTCATTATCTTTGTCTTGTATTTATTTAGATTCAACTTTTTTGTATTTATGTATTTTTCTAATTCTGAAGTCAAGCCTGCCATAGCACGCATGTCCCTACTTTCTCGCTTTGTATTGCATTCCCAAACGCTGCTTCTGCGGCTAGTACCTAATACTTATCTACTATTTAGAATATTTACAGTTTACTTATATCTACTTCCTCTTCTATTTACATTCATTCCTTCTCCATTCATCTTCCTCCTTCCTTCTCTTATTCTCCATCTTAACGAACACCCCCGTCATCCAGACTACTACCCTTTTGTCACTTCTTTCATGCATCAATACGTTCATGCTTATCCTTTCCTTTTCACCTGTAACCAATCCTTCAGACGGTGTCCTACCCTTGCATCCCCCTTCCTACACATTTCACACATCCTCTTGTCCCTTGGAAGCAGAGGCTATTAAAACCCTCCATTCAATCAGAGTTCATCCTCGCTGTAATTTCCTGACTATGTGTCCTAGATGCTCGGGGTGTGCATGACACGCTCTGCAGCTATCATCGGAAATGTCTTGGCATAAAATGTGGCGACGGAATGCTAGAGTGGAAATGAGACCGTCTCTACATGCCAAAATGAAACCCTCCGTGCCCGACTTGAATCCAGGTGATTTAAGGAAAGCAAACGTTAGCATGCTCTTGTTCTTGTGCATAACCTTTTGTGATCCAATATCAAGAGATCTGAGCTCGTCTTTTGTCCATGGAACCGCTCCGAATGAATAGAGTACTACCGGGACGGTAAGCATGTTCGTTGTCGATACTTCGTTCCCCGCCGACAGTTCGGAAGACCAAATCTGCCGGTTGAGACGTTTGTATCGGGTTCGGAGAGAATCCTTCATAAATGTCGCGTCCTGAATGCGGCCTTGTGACACGCCCAGGTACGTATAGGTCTCTCTAGCGCTGAGGTGGCGTATAGCGCTTCAAGTAATCATTGGCGCATTTTCTAACCCAAATTCCATTCCAATCTTCTGAGTGTATTTTTCGACAATCCTTAGAGTGAGGTGTAGTTGCTCCCTATTTTAAGTATAGAAGGTTACCGGCACGAACCCCCGGCTTGTCGCCATGACTGTAAGTGACAATAAATGTTGCACTTTTTTCTTAAATTTCAAGTGTTTCATTGAGTTTGCACCCTTCTCGGCCTTCCCGCCTCCTTATCTCCTCTCCTCGATATTACCTCCGTAATAAGGTAGGCTGTGGAAAAACAACGAAATATTATTGTATTACTCCTATAGAGAAAATAATCGCGTCATTATGCCAAAGATCTGGTACAAATTCTTATAAGATTTAATGAAACTCACTGAGCCAACAACTTACATCAACAATTTCTTAGAAAATGTATTTAAGATCTTTTCATTACCTCTACAGTTGCGGGATTAAGTAGATTTCGATCTCAAATCATATCACTATTTTCAGAGAGCTTCAAAGAAGCACTATTCAAATTTTGATTCCCCTGTCTATTTTTCCTGTGAAGCTGTGTCGAGTCAAAAAGAATAATTAAACATTGATGCTTTATTATATAGAATATATTTATTCGTTTGTCAATTCAAACCGTTCTATCTTTGAAATTACGTATTAACTTTAGAGAGATAGCGTCCATTATGAAAATTATTGGTCTCGAAATCTGCCGGCGATGAACAAGGTACCTGGACTAAAGATGCTTGGCATCCCCGCTTTACTCCACTCGTTTAGGATGGTTCAATGGACGAAGGACGAGTTCAATTCCTCCGTTCCGCATTTAAACATCTCACGCCGTCAAGGCGGACGCAGACTTATGAATCTCCAATGTCTTCATAATCAAATTGTTACACAAGAAAACCACCAATTGTTCGAACAATGGTAGTTTCGGTTTTTCTGCTGTCTCTCCAAAGAATGACAGCTCTCAGTCCTTTCTCTTCCGACAGTTTAGTTCGAATATTGGCGCGAAGCGCTTCCCTCTCTCTATTAGTGCTAAGTTGCGTCACGCACGTCGTGACGAGCTGGCCCTGGGACAAGGTCTAGTCCCGCAGTCAGTTCGTCAGTTGTTCAACGACCGATGCCTAGTAAGCATCTCGCTCCACCCACAGTGCAGGCCATCAGCGCGCATACCCTTCAGTTCACGGAAGGATCGCCGTTCCGTGCCTTGATCTGTCGGTAGTTACCGAGATAGTTTGCATCTAGTGCGGTCTCCTTTTCTCGGAAGGGATCTCTCGCAGCAGTGTATTTTTTTTCTTCACCCTTTGATCTCGAGAGGGAATAGAGACAATTTGTTATTGGAAAAAGTCCGTAGTTTCTCCTTATTTGAAATGAACCCCCCTTACAACGGAACAGAAATAAGTCCCACCAAGGCTCCGGGAGGATGTCCGAGAAGCTTCTAAGATGTCATCGCTTCTTTCAGGTATATCGGGGGCAAATTGGTGTAAATTTAAGGATCAATCTCACTCTCACCATCATTCATGTAGGATTAGGGATAAAAATACCCGGCGTCCCTTCTACGTCAGAATCCTTCCTCACGATCCTCTCCATAGGATCGGGGGGCAACTTGGTGTTAATTTAAAAATCATTCTCACTCTCATGATCCTCCCTGTAGATCAGGGATTAAATTGCCTAGCGTCTCTTCTAAGTCGGGGTCCTTTATCGGGATCCTCTCCGTAGGATCCGAGAACCTAATTCCGAACTTCCGCAATCCAGCTCCTCACCGGAGAACCCGGATACCCAATCCGCTCTCGGGGTAACAGGGGACGTACCGCTGGAGGAGGCCCTCAAATTTTTAGGGGCCTTATCTCCCACATCAAAACTCCTCTCTCCTATCGCAGGCACTCCGAACCGACGCAAATCGAACGAGGAGGATGTGTTGGAGCTGTTGACCTCTTCAATCTGGCCTTCACCACCCAGGCCATGAAAACTCCTGCAAGGGAACCAGGGTGAGTTCGAATACCAACACCTACCCCTGGGTAGGAGAGCGGGATACTCCGGCCTTCCAAGGGCGAAGTTGCGGGACCTACGGTTCACTCTTCTCCGGGGTCCACGGCTGGAACCCCTCTCGATGAGAGAGCTAGTCACGAAGACCTGGGCCAGCTCCCATATAGAAACCCCGAACCAGGAGTCTTCGAGTATCACTCTAGGGACAAGAGTTTCGATGGACAGACATCAGGAAGTTCCACGAAGGCTGGTATCTCCACAACAGACGCCGAAGAAGCGGCGGGCGAACTCCTTGAATTTCCGCCTTCGTGCCGGTTCCCCTTCGCCGTCCCCTACACAACTCCGATCGGTGGTAGTCCGTATAGGCGAGCGCTCTCCCAAAACCACAGCCAATAGTCGACGAACTAGCTCCTCGGCCACCACGAAGCGCGTCAAGGCTCGCCGGAGCCTGTTTTGGCCATGTTAAGTTCGACCTTTAGTCGTCAGACCTCTTCTCACGATCCTATTCATAGGATCGGAGACCAATGAGGGTGCAGTAAACCTGATCGCCCCTCGCGATCCTCACCGTAGGATTAGAGGCCCGGCCCTTCACGAACCTAGCCCGACATCAGCGAAGTTCCATTTTCCCTTTATTGGTCTAGACATCTTCTTTCGATCCTCTCCGTAGGACGGAGACCAACGAGAATGCAGTAAGCCTGAACCCTCCTCAAAATCCTCACTGCAGGATTGGAGGCTCTGTTCTTTGCGTTCCTAACACTTCGCCAGCGAAGTCACCTTCCTTTTGTTGGCTCAAATTAATGAGGTATTCTTATTACCTACCATAACAAATAGTTGGCGCCGAACGTTGGAGCACCTTTTTCTTCAAACGGTTGGATATCTGAAGACATCCCGATCCCCGGCCGGTCAGCCAGGCATCCAATGACTAGCTGGACTCCAAACAAACGATGCTCCAGTTATAGCCTAAGAAAGAGCTTATGGCCCTTGATACTGTCACGCGTAAGATCATGCATATGCATAAGAGCTTTCATGTCAATTCTTTCGCCCGCGATTATACATCTCATGCCGTCAAGGCGGATGTGGGCTTATGAATCTTCAATGTCTTCATAATCAAATTGTTCTCATTACAGCTCACATCGTGGCAAATGGCCCAGATCCACTCCTAAAAATTGTCAGGAAACACGAGATGATTGGCAAAGAAGCGTTCCTTTACAAAGCCCCGGAGTAAGCATCTGAGACACTTCGCCTGAATTTTTAAAATAAAAAGTGGGAAAAGTGAATTACTTCATCTAGATATCTCACTTCTAAAAGCCGATGTGAAGAAAGCAGAAGTTGTGAAATATAGCAACATAATTTTTCTTTAATATTTTTTTTCATGAAATTCACAGTTTGCGATCATTATTTAATAATAACATTAATAAGGAATTACCACTATCAATATGCAAATAACAATTGCAAATAACAATAGCGAGACGGTGCCACACTTTCTTGATGAAATATAACGACTGAGATAGCTGCAACGTGATTTCGCAGAAGAAATATTTTTTTCCCGTTTATTAGAATATTAATAATAATATAAAATTTTAACTAATGTTTATTTTTCGCTACAAATACGACTTCTACGAGATATTTAGCCGCTTTCAATCAAAATCAAGTTTCTTTTTGCTGTTAAGTACGTTATGAAAAATAATTGTTCATAAAAATTTGCTGAAAACTTGAACTGAATATTTAACTGCCTGAAGTGCATCTGCAATAACTATAGGATTTTTGGCGAGAAACACGAATCTGAAATTTTTTGATCGATATCTAGAATAGTTTTCGAGATACCGATTTCTTTATCTTAAAATTATTGACTTTTGTTTTTGATCAACATAATTTCTGAATCGATATCTCGAATAGTTTTCGAGATATCGATTTTTTCTGTTAAATTGAATAATCGAATGACATAGGTCTCACCCCTATCCCTTTCCAATGTCTAGTGGGGTACGAGAAAGCACCCCTGTGACTGGGCACATGAACAATGCAAGGCCACACCCCTACCCCTTTTCCAACGCTTCGTGGGGGCGGGAAGGCACTCGTGTGACTGGTCACAGAAATAATATAAGGTCACACCCCTACCCCTTTTCCAAGGAGAAAACGAATATTATTCTCAGAATGTTCAGTTTTGACGTTCTATTTGTTCAAGTAATAAATTCCACAGCGGAAAATTTAAACATCAGGCCTTGAAACGTTCTGCAGAATTTAATCCTGAGCATTCCTAGAAAAAATTCAAATCGGTCAAGAATTGTAAGGTATAGTGGATTATGAACAGTATTCTACCATAATTGTATATTATGAAAGTAGTCCTAAGGAATCCGGAGTAATCCTAGGTAATCTGAGGTAATCTTATTTTGTAACAAAATTTGATGTATTTGAATTTTTTTTTTTTTGTTGCAAAAATTGACTTCTATAACAAACTTTTAACTACGTAATTTTGCGCTACGCCAATGAAATTACACGTGCTCATAAAACGTAAACAAATCTAATGTGATAAGAATCACAGCAGTGGCGGCTTAAGGGGGCGGTGGGGCCGGTCCGCCCCGGGTGCCAAGCCATGCTACGCCGCCACTGAATCACAGAAAGGTTTACAGACACCAAAATAATAAACGATATTTTTCCCCAGCTTTAGTTCTTGACAAACACGTGATTTTTTCATGCTTCCGTGTCAACAGGAAAAACAGAAATTTCTATAAGTAATAGTTAAACACATAGAGCCTATCAACTACGTGTCAGGGACAGTTTTCGCCACCGCAGCACAAACTGATACGCTTGGCAACAATTTAGCGGCGACGGTTCTAAATAGAACATCTGTTACACTGCTAGCTTGGCTAGTTGATAGACAAAAAATGAAGTTCATAAGCTGCATTCAATTTCTAACATTTTTTGTTTATCTTGATTTTGTTGGTAAGTGTAATTTGGATGACCACGCTTATAATTTTTTTCATATAAATTTGCTTAAAGTTCTGAACGTTTATATGAACGAAGCTTCATTTTTAAAAAGATTTTCATAAGAAATAATTCTTCACCATGAAATTTTCTTCATATTTTTTCATTGTTCAAAATCTATTGAATCAAGCAATCAAATCGATAACTTATCGTTCTTATTATAAGCATTTTTTGTAATTTAAACGAATAATCGGTTATGGTTAACGTAGTTCCTATTTTCCTTTTCTAGTTTATTTTTAAAAATCAACGTGGCCTTCTCTCCCCCCCCCCCCCCCCCCACCCTAAAGGAACCACGTGGTTCACAAAAGGTCGATTTTATTCACACTACTTTATGTTCTAAAGCTTCATCAAATTAATTAAGAAATAAAAAAAAAGTAATTCGATAAACCAAAGAGTTGTTAATTTTTTCAAGACTTTACGAAAATCATGAATGTTACCATTCAATTTTAAGAAAGAAACATTCCAGTGAGAAAGTTGTTGACTTACATCGAAAGAAGTTTTCTGAAAAGTTTCAGAGACCATGTTAGCACTTACAAATACGAAATTCCCGAATTTATTTTTACCAGAATTTTAGGTTGGTTTTTGCTTTTTTTGAGTTGTACCGCCGAATTTTGGATCCACTCAGCCAGTACCTCCGCTATTTAATGTTTAAAGAAATTGAAAATCAATCACGTCAGAATTTTTGCCTTTTTTGGGCTCGTAATCGCGCTAACAACCAATTTCCAAGAAAGCGACCCCACTATTAATAAAACTACCCCCTATGTAAAAAACTAAACTCGGAAAAAGTACACCAACATTTCGGGCTTCTTCTGGACTCTCGAATGTACAAAAAATAATTCCAAAAACCATCCCCCTATTTGCAAAAAAAACACAAATCGCCAAAAATAAAATCTGAAAAAACAAATTGCATCAAAATTTTGGGCTTATTTTGGGCTCTTGAATGAACAGAATTTTTTTTCGGAAATCACCCGATGTACAAGAAACCACCCCCTTAATAAAAACTTAAACCTGGAAAAGACAAAATAGAAAGCGGTGTTGGACTTTTCTTTGGTTCTCGAATTCTTGAATTTGTTTTGCAAAAACCGCACCCACATTCAAAAAAGCAACCACTTGTCTATAAGTTCGAATTTTCATGAAGACCAAAAACGAGAGAATTCATTCACCCTATAAAGTTCCGAGAAAAAATAACTTTCCAACAAATCCGTACTGGTCCAACAATCAAAGTTGGTATTTTGAAGAAACAGAAAAATCAGAGACTTTATTTACATAGCAAAATTCTAAAAAATATTATTTTTTGACAAAGTCACATCTGCGTGGCACCAGCAAATCAACAAATCGAGCCGTTCAGCAACTTGTTATCCCTGAAGTGCTAGAGATCCATTTGTTTTAAGTTCACGATTGACTTTTGTGCGTTCCAAAACCTGCAACGTCACAACACACTGGGTGTTTTTTTTTCAACTTGAGACATCGAAATATCTCAAGAAATACGCATCCTATGGAAAAAATATCCGTAATAAAAACTTTTCATTTTCCAGGGGGAAAAGCGAGTTTGAAGAAATTGATCGTAACCCCCTAGAATCAGGGTTTTTTTTGCGAATCGGAAAAAAAATCGAGTGAAACTTACCTGTTTCATTAAGGAGATTCTGAATCTGAGACCAAAAATTGGGGTAGCAATTTGAAATTACAAAGTTATTCCCACTCCTGCCTCCTGGGGGGTGAGGTAGATTTTTTCAAAGTCGCTTTTCCCCCTCGAAAATAAACAGTTTTTGTTACGGATATTTTTTTAATAAGGTGCGTATTTTTTGAGATATTTCGATGTCTCAAGTTAAAAAACATCTAGTATAATCTAGAATAAATGTAACTGGTACTTCAGTAGCATGTTTTGCTCAGTGCAAGTATTAAAAATTAATTATACATACATTTATATTTGCTCTTGCAGAATTGAGTTCATCAGGTGACCCACCTAAACGTTCTTGGTTCTCGCGCCAGAAGTCCGTCTTGAGCTCGGGCTCGAACTCGGACACGAACTTGGGACCGAACTCGGGCGCGAGCTCTGGGTCAAACCGCCGTGACCGACCCTCTTGGAGCCATTATGAGTCAGGTCAGTAACTACTTTGAATCTTCAACAATCAACTATAATAATCTCGCAATAATTTTTATCACATTAATGTGACGCTTCATTAGTATACGTCAGTCTAAAAGCTCATGAAATTATCTTTAACAGAAAGTTGTTTCCTTGTATAGAAATTTTTTTCCCTCGCTTTTACAGTTAATAATTTTGGACAATCGTTTAAAATGAGGAAATTTTAAGAAGCATGAATCAAAATTATAATTTTATATGTGAAATTCTAAAATAGTGTATTTTTTTAGGCCTTCAAAACAGATTGAAAAGATTATGAAAAACCTCATCGAAACTTCAGTAGAAACATTTTTTAAATTGTTTTTTAACAGAGAAATGATTAGCACTCCAGAGTAATCCTTTTTCACTCACTTTTATATCCATAAAATCCATTTTCCACCGACTTGTCATTCACTTTACATCCACTTGTAATCCGTTTGAAATCCATTTATAATCTAGATGTATTATATGTTTAATCACGTGTTATCACAATTCAATAAGCTTAAATAAATAAAACTGCACCTTCTGTAGCATGTCTTTCCCAGTGCAAGTGATCAAAATTTAAAATGTATCCATTTCTATTTGTTGTTACAGCTTTCGGATTTCCGGGTGACTCATCCAGACATGATTGGCTAGCGCACCACAGCTCTAGCTCAACTGTTGGCTCGCACCCGCGTAAGCAATTTTGTTTTTTCTAAAACTTGTCACGGATAGGTTACACAGCAAAAAATTAACTCGTTGTAGTTACGAACAAGTAACTTTGAGTACATCAAAAGTTAATACAAAATTCCCCCCCCCCCCCAAGACCTAAAGTTTTTGTAATTTACGATATATAAGCATACTAAAAATAAGACGTATCAACATCATATTTCGAGATGAGAGCAAGAAAACGTTTGAAGACAATAAAAAAAATACCCTTATGATTATTACAACTTTAAATCTGTAGCAATCAGCTATAATAATCTCGCAATAATTTCCATCATGTCAATGTGAGGCTTTATTCGCATATGTCATTTAAAAATCTCATTAAATTCTCTTCAACATAAAGTTGCTTCCTTGCATATTGATGGTATTTTAAGCCTTTGGAATAAATTTAAAAGACTATGGAAAACCTTATCAAAACTTAACTAGGAACATTTTTTTAATCATAATACATAAGCTTGAATGAATGAAACTGCAACTCCTGTGAAATGTTTTTCTCACTGTAAGATTTCAAAATTAATAATTTATCCATTTCTATTTGTTCTTACAGATTTCAGGTCGCCAGGTGACCCACCTAATCCTGATTGGCTCTTGCACCAGAGATCTAGCTCACGTTTACACCGGCGCTGGCGTAAGTAATTTCATATTTTATTTACCTCGTCATAGATTCGTTACACAGGAAAAAAATTAACTACCTGCAGTTATGTGACTTAAACAAGTAATTTTGAGTTTTCTAAAAGTTACTAAAATTTTTCCCCTCACGACCTTCAATTTTTGTAACTTGCGAAATATAAGCATACTAAAAATAAAACGTATCAACAATATATTTCGAGTTGAAAGCAAGATTACGTTTGAATATAATAAACACAAAAACCCGATGATTATTACAACTTTAAATCTTTAAGAATCAACTTTAATAATCTGGCAACGATTTCTTTCAGGTCAATGAGTCGTTTTATTAGTATGCGTCAGTTAAAAATCTCGTAGAATTCTCTTCAACATAAAGCTGCTTCGTTGCATGAAAATTCTTTATCATTGATTTTCCAGTTATCAATTTTGATGGTTCGATTAAAAGGAGTGAACTTTGAAGGGCATTATGCAAAATTATAGTTTCATATGCGAAATTTTGAAATAGTGTCATCATCAAGGCCTTTGAAATAAAATCTCTTAAACTGAACCAGTGAAATTGTCACTGGTTGAATCAGTATTTTGAATTATCACTGGTGAACCAGTGATTTTTCCACTCTGACTGGACGAACCAGTATGTGATTCAACTAAAATAGCGCTACTGATTCTACCAGTGACGCCAAGTGATAGATTGAACCAGTGATATAGCGCTCCAGGCGGGCAAGACATGAACCTCCAGTCGTCTGGTATGCGCGCGTCGCCGGTCAGGTCTGGCCACTTGGGTTTTACTTTAAGCGACGTAACACGTTGAAATAACGACAGGTCTTTCCACAATTAGGCGCAACATATTATATCCCCTTATATTGCATCCCGGCCTTCATTTATTTTTGTGAGAATAAAGTGAGGTTTTTAAACATAATTTTACAACAGTTACCACAAAAGTGTGATAAATGATAAGTGCCATACCTAAACAGCTGACAGACGACAAGGCGTACGACCAGATGACTGCTGGCACTGAGAAACCAGTGAACCTCACTGATTAAACCAGTGCCGATACTCCACTGAATGAACCAGTGAATTCTCACTGATTTTCAGTGAAACACTTCTGGCTATTTCAACCATTGAGATCTCACTGGAAATCAGTGAGATTTCACTGGTCCATTTTAAGAGAGAATCGGAAAGACTACGAAAAAGCTTATCAAAACTCAAGTAATCTAGATGTAATATACGTGTAATCACAATACATGAGCCTAGATAAATGAGACTGTAACTTCTGTAGCATGTCTTCCTCAGTGTCAGTATTCAAAATAAGAAATGTATCCATTAATATTTGTTGTCACAGAATTGAGTTTGCCACCCGACACACCTAGAAGTTCTTCGACTTCGCGCCAGTAATCGGGCTCAACCTCGGCCTCGCGCCCAACAGACGAACCTCCTTCAATGCAATCTTTTATACGTAAGTAACCTTGTTTTTTAAGTAACTCGTAATTTTACTCGTTGCATGCACTTTACTTAAACAAGTGATTGCAAGTTCTCTAATAATTACTAAAAATTTTGCCGTTTCCCACCTCTTTGAATTTCCGCGATTTACAAAAAATATGCATCCATAAAATAAAATATATCTACGCTATATTTCGAGATGAGATGAACAATACGGATTGAATTTTGAGAAGCACGATGCAAAATTACAGGTTTATTGACGCATTGAATCTATTTCACCTGCTTCGTATACGAAAACAGTAGACTAACGAAGTTCGCTAATATATTTGTGATGGAAATCATTTTAAAATTAATTAAACACTCAATGAATTTTAAGAGAACATTCAAAGAGATTTCAAAACATTTTTAATGCTTAAGCAAACTATTTTTCTAGCACAAAATATAAAGTACGATTTATTACATTAATTAGATAGGTGATACAATATTTAATTGCCAACTTATAACATTTGTTATTGCAGATTCAACTGAAGTTATTGAATCACCTGATCTTCTTTACTATCAGGGGACTCGAAGTTTTCCTCTCCGTATAGAACTTGGCCATGCATATCATGTAGGAGTAGTCGATGGTTGGATTATGGCATACGTCTATGGTACTCGGTTGCGCCAATTAGTGTCTGTTAATCACGAGACGCATTTAAATCAACACATTAGAATATTAAAAAGCAATATCCAGACTGTGCAAATACTAGGGGAATCGGATTATAGTGGATACTTCGGAAGCCATTTCTGGGAATGTCATAACCTACAAATTTTTAATGCCATCAGACCCGAGCGAATGCCCCTAGGGCCCCCAAGACCCCAAAAACGCAGAGATAGTACAGTGTACCCCATTTAGTAAAAGAAAACTGTCTTGTCAAATCTATCTTAATGGACCCTCTTTGGGTACATTTCGGTTTGAAAATATACTGACATGAGAGGAGAACCTAAACCTGAACCAATTCTTTTCCCAGTTTGGCGATAATTCAAGCCTTAATATTAAATTCAACACTTCCGCACCAACAGCTTTTTTGGGTAAAGAGAAGATTCAGTATTGAATAAATGATAACTTTGAATTCCTTTTCCAATTTTTGACAAAATAATTAAATTTTTATCCAAAGATATACATTTTGTAACTAAAATGATGAATCATTGAGAGGAAAAACTAATTTTTCACTAAGATCATAAATCTGAAACAATAAAAAATGTACTTTTAACAAAGGAGTTTTAACCAAGTTGAATTTCAAACGAAAAACATGGTTTTTTAACCAAAAAGATGATGTAACTACCAAAAAATAGGAATTTATAACGAAAAAGTACATTTCTAACCAAATGGTTTAATTTTCTTTACTATACAGTCCGTTTTAGAGACCTTTATGACTGAATTGAGCTAATTTTTCTAAACCGAGTACAGTCTTCAAATTTCCTAGGTAAGGGTCGAGGAGCAAGCAGGACGCCCACTAAGCTCTGCCTTGCAAACTGATGAAAAATTATTATAATGAAATAAACGATTAGGGTAGATTTTTTGACTTTTTTCTCTCCGAAAACACATAATACGTGTTCCAAACAATTTTGCCTAAGTCATACACACCTACCCTTCGTAGTATAGCAAAATAATATAGCAGCACATTTTTTCTTAAATATTTTGTTCATAAAATGCACTACTATACCATTAAGCCATTTCCCTTTCGGCGAGCCTCTAGGGGTAAGCGTGACACTACCCGATTCGGGTAGTGTTTCTAGGCCATAAAATGCACAATTTGCAATTATTAGTTAATAATAATATTAATTAAGAATTATCACTATCAATATGTAAACAACAATTGGGAGTCGGTTCCACACTTTCTTTATGAAATATAACTACTGAGATAGCTGGAACATGATTTAACAGAAGAAATAATTTTTTCCCGTTTATTGTAATATTAGCAATTATGTTAAATGTTCACTAGTGGTTATTTTCCACTCCGAATACTACTTCTACGAGATATTTAGGCACTTTCAAACAAGATAAAGTTATTTATTGCAGTTGAGCACCTTATAAAAAGTAATTGTTTATAACAATTAGCTAAAATCTTGAACTGAATATTTATGTGCCTGAAGTGTATTTCCAATTAATTCTGATGGATAGCGACTTCTCTTAAGTCTTTGCTTTGGAGAAAACAAATACTATTCGTAAAATGTTCAATTTTGACATTCTATTTGTTCAAATAATAAATTCCACAGGGTAAAATTAAATAGTTCAATTTATTCAAAAAAAAAAGATCTTCTCTCTTCACTCCGCTGGGATTCGAACATCAGATCAACTGATTTCCGGTCAGATGCTCTAACCATTGAGCTACAGAGGGATCAGAGTAAGAATCGATTCTTCTGATATACGCTAATTTTAGCAAGGTCTTACACAAATCATTATTTTAATTAGAATCTGTATTATCATCAGAGATGGTAATTTATCGATCCGTTGAGAAATCCAATCACACATACTGTGAATAATGGAAATCTACAATGTCGATCACAGTTGAATCCTCAAATACAGAAAAATTATTTCGTCATGGTGTTCGAATCCCAGCGGAGTGATCGATAAATTACCATCTCTGATGATAATAAAGATTCCAATTAAAATTAAAAAAAAGTCTCCAGTCCTTCTGCAGAATTTAATCCTAAGCATTTCTAAAAAAAATCAGAACAGATCAAGAATTGTGAGGCATAGTGAATGATGAACAGTAAAGCAATTTCTCCCACTCCTCCGTTTGAAATTGACCTATTTTGTTAACTACATGTTTTTTGAAATTTTTTCATTTTATTGAAATCGTATATTATCCAGTAATCCTAAGGAATCCTGAGGAATCTTAGGTAATCTGAGGTAATCTCAATTTATCGTCAAAACCATAGTAAACGTACAATAAAAGTACATGTACTTATAGAACATAAGCAAATCTAATGTGATAAGAATCACAGAAATGTCTACCGATACTAAACAAATGAACGATATTTTTTCCCAGCTTTAGTTCTTAACAAACACGTGATTTTTTCATGCTTCCGTGTTAACCAGAGAAACAGAAATTTCTAGAAGTCATACTTAAAGACATAGAGCCTATCAATAACTTTTCCGGAAGAGTTTTCGCTTTCGCAGCACACACTCATACGCTTGGCAACAATTCAGTGGCTTCGGTTCTAAATAAGAATATCTGTTATACTACTACCATTTGCTTGCTCATAGAAAAAATGAAGATCACCAGTTACATCCAAATTCTTACTTATTCGGTTTACCTGGATTTTGTTGGTAAGTTTTAATACATGTCATTTTTACCAGGAATCTGTATCATCATCGGAGATGATAACTATCAATCAGAATAGAAATCTTTTCACACACCGTGTGAAGAGAGCAAAATTTATTAAAACATAAAATCTTGCAAAATAAGGCGTGTTACAGATAAAGGATTCTTCTTCGATCTCTCTAGTAGTTTGGTGTTAGAGCACCTGACCGGCAACCAGTTGACCTAGCATTCTGTTAGAGGAGATAACTTTGATCGATATTGTAGATTTCCAATTTCACGGTGTGCGAAAAGATTTATATTCTTATTGATTGTTACCCTCTCCGATGATAATACGTATTCCTAGTAAAATTTACATGAAAATACCTGCAAATATGGACTAACGACGCGTTAAGGCGGGAAGGCACCATGTGTCTGGTCACAGAAATAATGTTCTATATTTATTATGCATAATTCTTATAATTTTAACGAAATTTTGATTATTTTCTTAGACGATGCCAACTTTCGCGGGTTAACCTACTGCGCTTAGGTTGCGCAGTGCGTTTATTGGTCAAAAAATAAATCTGCTTGAAGTTCTGAACGTTCCAATGAATGAATTTTTTAACTTGGTCTAACTGAGGCAATTTTCAGAATTTTTCGATTTTATTCAAACTAAATTAAGGGTTAGAATCCAACAATCAAAGATGGTATTTTGAAGAAACATGTGTTGTCCCTGAAGTGCTAGAGATCCATTTATTTTAAGTTCACGATTGACTGTTGTGCGTTGCAAAATCTGCAACGTCACAATGTATAAGCTTGAATAAATGTAACTGCTACTTGTGTGGCATTTTTTTCAGTGCAAGTATTCAAAATTAATAATTCATACATTTATAATTGTTCTTACAGAATTGAGTTCTCCAGGTGACCCACCCAGCCCTGATTGGTTCTCGCACCAGAGCACTAGCTCTACTTTTGTCCCGCGCCGGCGTAAGTAATTTTGTATTTTATTTAGCTTGTCACAGATTCGTTACACAACAGAAAAATTAACTCGTTACAGTTATTGAACTTGAACAAGTAACTTTAAGTTTTCTAAAAGATACTACAATTTTTTTCCTTCGCGACCTTTAATTTTTGTATCTTACAACAAATAAGCATACTATAAATTAAACGCATCAACGCTATATTTTTAGATGAGAGCAAGAATAAGTTTGAATATAATGGACATAAAGTTGTTTCCTTGCATGGAAATTCTTTATTATTGATTTAGCAGTTATTAATTTTGGTAATTCGATCAAAAGGAGTTAACTTTAAAAGGCATAATGCAAAAAATATAGTTTCATATGCGAAATTTTTTAATGATGTAATCATGAAGGCCTTTGAAATAAATCGAAAATATTCCGAAAAACCTTATCAAATTGCAAGTAGAAACATTTTTTAATTGGTTTATAACATAGAAATAAATGACAGTCCGGGGAAAACCACGTTAACTTACTTTCGTATACTCAAAATCCACTTTCGACCCACTCGTAATTCACTTTTCATCAACTTGTGATCTACATGTAATACGTGTAATCACAATACATGAGCCTGAATGAATTAAACTGTATTTCTGTAGCATGTCCGTCTCAGTGTAAGGATTCAACATTCAAAATGCATCGATTAATATTTGTTCTTACAGAATTAAGTTTGCAACCTGAAACACCTAAACGTTCTTGGATCAAGCGCCAGTTCTCGCGCCATTTCTCGGGCCAGATCTCGGGCTCAACCACGAACTCGCGCCAAAGTAACAGACGGCGGTAATTCAAGCTTTATTATTATATTCAACACTTCCATAATAATACCTTTCTTGAATAAAGAAAAGATTCAGTATTGAATCAATGAGAATTTCGAATTCCTTTTTCAATGCCTTATTCTTCATTACTCATAATGTGTCCACCTTATATACCTTTCTTGCAAACTCTCATCTCCACATCTCTGGTCGATAGCCCAATATCGACCATACTAAAGTATTTAAAAAAATGCACTTTTCTTGAATGAGCTCTATGATCCCCATTTGTTTTTAAGGCATGTGTCAAATATTTAAACTCTTATGCTTCTTCTCGCTTTATTTTCAGCTATTTTATTGTTCATTCTTCATTCTTTCCCCTCATTTTCGAAACCTCATCATCTTCGTCTTGTATTCATTTAAATTCAACTTTTTCGTATCTATGTATTTCTGTAATTCTGAAGTCAAGCCTATCATCGCTTTTTCACTCTCTACTTTTGCCGTTATATTCTCCGCTATCAAATATTGAATCATAAAGCAGAAAAATAAATTTAGATAGATAGATAAACGTTTATTTTTTTACCAACAGAACTTGCGTTGCATTCCCAAACGCTGCTTCTGCGGCTAATGCCTAACACTTATCTACTATTTACAATATTTACAGTTTACTTATATTTACTTTCTCTTCTATTTACGATTATTCCTTCTCCATTCATCTTCCTCCTTCCTTCTCTTCTTCTCCATCTTAACGAATACACCTGTCATCCATACTACTGCCTGTTTGTCCCCTCTTTCATACATCAATACCTTCATGCTAATCCCACTCCTTTCCACCTGCTGGTTATCCTCCAAATGGTGTTCCAGCCTTGCATCCCCCTTCCTGCACAATTCACACATCCTCTTCTCCCTAGGAAGCCAGAGGCTATTGAAACCCTCCATTCAAGAATTGATCAAAAATGTTCTAAAAGTGTAAGAACAACCTTACAGAACATAAAGATGGTTCAGAACTCGAAATTAATTACTCAATACTTGATAATTCATCCCTTTTATAATTTCTTCCAAAAACTACCCTTAAACGTAAATTTATGTGGTGGAACGTATAAATACTTATATAAAATGCGTCAAAAATAATAATATTCAGAAAAAACTGTTCATCAATATTCATCAATATCTCGTAACTGAAAATTTCCTGTAAATATTAAAACAAGTTCAAACAATAAAAAGATGATTCAGACCTTTAGATTGCGTACACCATGAGAGGTAAGAAATTTTTAGATACTATATTTAGCTGCAAATATTTATTAAAATGATAAAAGAACATTTAATAATTATCATTTTAAAGTTGAAATGGAATTTAAACTCCGACAGTTCCAGATTATTGAGGTACTCGAATAATAGATTCCCGATTTTTTGCTTCACGAAATTAAAGTACCGCATTTTTTTGCTAGTCGAATTCAAAGTTCCAGATTATTTTGCTACGCGATTAATAGATTCCCGATTTTTTTGTTACTTGAAAATTGAAGTACTGAATTTTTTGCTACTTAAATTTATATTCATAGATTATTCTGCCACATGGATAATAGATTCCCGATTTTTTTGCTTCACGAAATTGAACTACCGGATTTTTTTGAGACTCGAATTCGAAGTCCCACATTATTTTCTTACTCGATTATTATATTCCTAATGTTTTTGCTCCTCGAAATTGAAGTACTTGATTTTTACTACTTGAATTCCATTCAATCAATTTCAATAGAAACGTTTTTTACACTGTAGGGGATAGTGGGGTTTGGTGTCTGCGGGGCATGGCGACTCTTGCCAATAATGCTCGCGTTTGTTTATTTTCATATTAATGTTTTTACGTAAAATAGCTTTTTTTGGTACTCAAAAAGCTAATTTATGTTTAAAAAACTAATATTAAACTAAAGAAATAGATCATTATTAGCAAGAGTCACCGTGCCCCGCACTGATGCCATACCCCACTTTCCCCTATTTTTGTATTTGTTCAATCACTGAGTTTGAAGTTTTCGCGCCCCTTTCCGATTGCTGCGCCGAGTTGTGGCGAATTTAGGCAACAATGTCATTCGGTATCAGCTGATTGGTCTCTGAGAGAATAGACGTTTTCGAGCCTTTCAGCTGTTCTCGACTATTCCGTTGTTGATCGATTTATATGTTTATTGCGATTTACCTCACATCATGTAAAATGGGTCCTATTTGTGGAAGACCGAATTTCTACCTCATTCCATTTTATAAAATTATAGTCACCTCGTTGTTCTTGTGTTAAGTGTTGACATATAGCTTTATGCTATTTTGGATCTAATCTGATATTATTCATATGTTCTTAAACTCTGATTCTTAAAAAGTCAGGAATCGTCACAAATGGTCATAAGTTATGTAGATTTCTGATCATCCCGAATATTCCTGACGAGCCTGACTATGTCTGAAGGTATGGTAATTCACCACCTATCAGATAGCACATCGGCTAGGACCGCAGGTAGGCCAACTGACAAGGATAAACAATTTTCAATACATTTTTTTCAATGATGCATATCCAGATTCAAAAGTGAGAAATTAAAAATCTGCAGGATGCGAAGATTTCAAATGCCTAACAATTTTCCTTAAAAATTTAAAATTAGGACAAATATAATGTATCTTGTAAAGGGAGAATGTGTATAAATAAATTTAAATTAATGAATAACATAAATAACCTGGGAAATGAAGAAGGGATTAGGTTTTATGGCATTCTATTCTTGGACCCCTGATGATAGAATTATACTTCGAACCCGATCTCTGACGATTTCTGAACATTTTCTCATGAATTCTGACTTTTCATGACGACTTCTGTCGAGAAACGTAACAAAAATGGTCAGAAATGGTCAGAAGTCCTGAATTTTTGTCTGAAGTTTCCTGACTTTGTGTTTAGTGGGGAACCAACGTTTTTTTGAATCTATTTTGGAACAGTCCAATACATTTTTCAGGAAAAATTAGTTTGGGTCAAAATTCAGAACCCCTTTGGAATTTTTGTTCTACATTATTCTTATCCTGTTAGAGCTAGCTTCAAATTTAGCCTCATGAAAAAGTAAAATTGGACCAATAAGACAAACTTTTAGACGGGGACAATTGACCCGTAGAATTTGTTCAAAATCATTGACTTTACTTGTTATAGGCCAGTAGGCCCAGATTGAGAACCATTAAGAGGCGATGAGTCACGGTGATGGTAATGGTGTCGCTCGACGAGCTTGCTTTCCCTTTTATGACTAATAAGGGCCACTTAATTCCTTTCACAAGCATTTTGGCTTTCTCTCTATTTTTCGTCGCGTAATTTCGACTTTGAAAAATAAAATCGCGGGTAATTAATGCTATTTAATTTCCTTGTTTCTCACTAATTCTTTCTGTGGCAAAAAGATTTTATAAACAACATGGCATTATCTAAAGAAGGGTCTTTTAATTAATTTATGTATTGGGTTTTAACTAAGGTTTTATTTACCATTGCATTTATCCTTATATTTATTCTTGTGATAATTTGTAAATAGATTCATTTCACTTTAATTTCTATAGCGAATATATTCTTACAATAATTTGTAAATAGATTTAATTTTAACTCTTATAATTGGATTTATTTAAATTGAGTTAGCCTTTTAATTTGTAAACAGATTTTCTATTAATTTCATTGTCACTAGATTTGTTTTTCCAAGGGTAGCCAATTTTAATGCTTGTTTTTTGCCATACTTTTTCTTCTGTATAATTGTAAAATTGATTTAGGAATTTAGGTTAATTTATTAACTTAATGTCATCTATACTATTAGTTTAAAAATTGTATTTTTAATATTAAACAGTTAGTAAAATAGTATTAAAATGGCGCGAGACGCTCGAGATCGAAAGAAGGTAGCATGGTGTACAGTGTCCCCACCGCTCCGTTGCGAATCCGTTGCGGGAGTCAGGGGCCAAGCAGAGGCCCGCAGCCGCTCCCTTCTTTGATCGGGGCGTTCCGCCGCTCGCAAATAAATACCGTCGCTCTGGGTAAAATCATCACTCACGTCTCAGCACCAGCTCGTGCTCCGACTAAAAACCTTTTCATATTTGGCGATAGCTACTCAGGGCCTCCTCTGCTATGTGTAAACTATAGTCAAATAAATTCGAAATTAACTTCAAATTAATCTCGCTTCTTCCACCTTCCTCTCACTATCCCTCGTTCTCTCTCTCTTGCAGTGGCTCTGGGTTTGCCCTTTCGGGTCTTCCAAGTCACTCTTTATCTTTCTCTCTCTCTCTCTATCTCTATTTTTCAGGGGCTCTAGGTTTTCCCTTCCGGGTCTTCGGAGTCACTCTCTATCCCTCTCTCTTTTTCTGTGGCTCTGGGTTCGCAATCCGGGTCTTCGGAGTCACTCTTTATCTCTCTCTTTCTCTATTTTTCAGTGGCTCTGGGTTTGCCCTTCCGGGTCTTCGGAGTCTCTCTTTATCTCTCTCTCTCTTTCTCTATTTTTCAGTGGCTCTGGGTTTGCCCTTCCGGGTCTTCAGAGTCACTCTCTATCCCTCTCTCTCTCTTTTTCTGTGGCTCTTGGTTCGCCTTCCGGGTTCTTCGGTGTCACACTCCATCTCTCTGCTTCCTCTTATGTGGCCTTGGGTGTGCATTCCCGGATCTTCGAGGCCACATTCTGTCTCTCTCTCTCTCTCTTTCAGTGGCTCTGGGTTTGCCCTTCCTGGTCTTTGGAGTTTCTCTCTCTATCTCTCTCCATCTTTCTCTAACTGTCTTCCTCTTCAACTCTAGGGGCAAGCGTAAAAACCTTGTCCACCCCAACAAATGCTTGCGGGGAAAGCACGCCGCCCCCGACGAACAGACAAGCCATCTCCCAATACTAAAAATCAACGGCAGACAGACACAGAGGGGGACGTGACACGCCTGCAACACGCGTCCACTCTCTTTTGATTACCCTTCTCACCTACACCAGGTTATAACCTGGAAGACCAGAGCCTAATAAAAGGCCGTTCCAAACTTGATGAATCTGAAGATGGAACCAAAGTGGTTGAAATGCACTTTAGTAAAAAGGAGTTTGAACATCTATTGGAAACAGTCGAGCAAAAAAGAGGTTAAAGGAAAAGCGGTTCAGCAAAGAATCGTTTATGCCTGGGTTTGGAGAAAGGTAGGTGGCAAAATATTGTCCAGATAAAACTTTTTGCGATGTGTCGCATATCGTGTGTATACGAATTCAAGTCGCACACGATTTTCATGCAACCGGACAGGGGATCATTTGATGGCCATTGTAAATGTGGAGGATCGATTTTTGGGGAGTTCAAAGATCTTGATCAAGAGGTTATTACAGCAGTTTACATGATAGCCGAGGGAACAAAAAAGTGTGATAAAAGGTACTTACGAAATCTGGAAAGGAAGGATATTGCTCGTGAGTTACATGAAAAGAAAATCTGTTCGTCAGTGCATAGGGCAGAAAACGCAAATGAAATTATGGATGAAGAAGATCCGGAACCCGGTTACTTATACTCAGCAGAGGTTTTAAGACATTCTAAGAACGAATATGCCCCAGAGTTACTGGTTCATAAAGACCCTATAATGGCTTTAGCGGGTTTTCAAACAAATGACTTGGAAAATGAAATAAGATTTCGAAGTATAAGTCCGTTCATTGTTCATGTTTGGTCGAATTACCAAATAAAGGTGTTTAAAACATATTGCGAGAATGACGATGCTTGTTTGATTCTTGATGCTACTAGTCAGATAATTCGTAAAATTAAACGAGTTGATGGTACAGATTTAGGCCCTATTGAATTGTATGAACTTCATGGAGAAAAATGCGGATTTAGGAAAAAGTTTTGAGGACCGGAAATTCGAAAGTGATTCCCATACATCCTGGATCGCGTTTAGAAGTTCAGGACTGAGAACTGTAATTTAGGAATCGGGATGCGCGATGAATATTTCGAGCCTCTTTCCCGACTGAGTCGGGAATGATTCCTAAACTATAGGCAGCCACTGCAGCAAAATTCATCCTGGATCCGATTTGCTCGGAATACACGACTCAGTTCCTGTTTTTCGAGTTCCATTTTTTCCCTGTTGTCATTCATGCGAACGTGGGTGAATTTTCAGTGGCTCTAATGTTCAGTGAATCCCACAATACAAATACGATTCAGTTTTTTCTTATGGAGCTTATTAGTTCTGGTGCTCCAATTCGCAAAGAGATAGTGTCAGATATGGCAGGGGCTATATTAAATGCCTTCAAACGAGCATTCACCAAATACGGTACGCTAAACGAATACGCTGATGCTTGCGCGGAAGACTCAGTTCCAAACTGCTATATCCACATTGATTATGCCCACTTCAAAAAGTCATGGGCGGATTACTTAATTGAAAAAGTTAAAAGCAAAAGAATTAAATGATTTTATTTGAAGTCCACTACTCAACTAGTTTTTGCTTTAACTACTAAGCTACTAAAGAGATCGAAGGCAGATACTTTTTTCAGATATACGCGTTTCATTTTTTCGATGATAATACAGATTCCTTCTAATTTAGCTTGTATTCAAAACGTAACTCCATGCATACATCTGCCTTCTATCTCTCTAGTAGCTTAATGGTTAAAGCACCCGAACGGCAATCAGAAGACATGAGGTTCGATTCCCGCCGGAGCAAAGGAGAAAGATCTTTTTTCAAAAATTAAAAAATTTTAATTCATAAGCTTCGATACTTTAATGATCAGAACTTTAAATCTTTAACCATAAACTATAAAAATCTGGCAACAATATTTATCATCACAATGTGACGCTTTATTAATATTTTAATTTAAATCTCATGAAATTCTCTTGAACATAAAGTCGTTTCCTTGCATGGAAATTCTTTTATCATTGATTCTCCAGTTATTAGTTTGGTCATTCGATTAGAATTAGTGACTTGCAAAAAGCATGATGCAAAATTATAGGTTCATATGCGAAATTCTCAGGAAGTGTAATTATCAAGGTCTTTGAAATAAATTGAAAAGACTATGCAAAACCTTATCGAACCTCAAGTAGAAACATTTCTTTCACTGTGTTTTAACAGAGAAGTGGATCACAGTCCGAGGTGATGAATGTTATCCTACATTTATATGTCCTGAAATCCACTTTCAATCCACTCGTAATCTTTTATAATCCTTCCTCGAAGAAGATGTATTCTGAATACCAGAGCTACCAGGTTTACTTCGTTGAAGGACGAGACTTTGAAAAAATGGCCAGGGTGCCTTCTAATTTAATTGTGAACGCACCTTTCTCGAAAAAGATGTATTATAAATACCTGGACTACAAAGTTTACTTCCTAGAACTATGAGACCTTAGAAAAACGGTGACAGTGAGTGAAATATCTGTTCTGAATGCATCTTCCTCAAAGAAGATGTATTCTAAATACCTCTATTACCAGATTAACTTCGTAGAAGGACAAGACTTTGGAAAAATGGTCAGGGTGAACGAAATTTAAATCCTGAACGCACCTTCCTTGAAGAATATGTATTCTGTATACCTGGACTATCAGCTTTACTTCGTAGAAGGCCCAGGCGTTGCAGAAATGACCAGGGTAACTTAAATTTCAGTTCAGAATGCACCTTTCTCGAGGAATATGTATTTTGGACACCAAGGTGACTATGTTTACTTTTCAGAATGGCAAGACCTTCGAAAAACGTTTGAAGAATATCAAATTTCTATCGTGAATACAACTTCCTCGAGCAAGATGTATTTTAAACACCTGGGCTGCCAGGTTCACTTCTTAGAATGACAAGACATTTGAAAAATTATCAGTGTAGCTAATTCACGGTTTTGAACGCCCTGCAGTTTTCAATTTTTGAAAAATATTTCTTTCTGCCAAATTCAAGTTCTGCAAATCGATAATCGATCCTCGATCGAGATTTATTGACGCTTGCAAATAAACAGTCAAAATTTCAATACTTATTTTAAATAAGCGGAACTAGATAAATAATTTTTTTAAATATCTTATTAACAATTTAACTTCAAATGGTTTTTATTGACCATTCTGGTCAGACGATTACGTGATTTCATACTGTATTCAGTAGTTGAAATGTTGTGACAGACAATTCATTAGTTACTTTTAGTTGAATATTCAACGATTTTATTAAAAGTCCATCTGTTTTGTTTAAAATTCAAGAATATTGTTACAACGTGATCCTGTCTGGTTGAAAATTTGCACCAGTCCAGTTTAGGCAGAGTAATCTTTTTCAAAACACGTTTTAATTAGTAATCTTACACTTCACGCATGGAAGTTCACAGGCACATGGCACCTTGAACGAATATGATGTTGCAATAATAACAGAAATGTTTGCTGGCAAGAAGATGATGAACAATATTTTTTCCAGCTTTAGTTCTTGATAGCACGTGATTTTTTCATGCTTTCGCCTTAACGTGAAAAACAGGAAATTTATAGAACTAATATTTGAACACATAGAGCCTATTTAGAACGTGACAGGGCTAGTTTTCGACAACGTAGCACAAACTGACACATTCGGAAACCACTTATTGGCGTCGATTCTAAACAGAACATCTGTTACACTGCTAGCTTGGCTAGTTCATAGAAAACAAATGAAGTTCATAAGCTGCATTCAAATTCTAACATTTTCTGTTTATCTGGATTTTGTTGGTAAGTGTAATTTGCATGACCATACTTATGATTTTTCTACTAATATCCATTTTTTGAGGCTTTCGGCTTTTCTCCGTCGATGTTTTTAACCTTCTGCGAGTTTTTGAAAATAAAATTCAAGTAATTCACGAAATTTGTGGAATTCAAGTAATTGGCGGAATTCACGAAATTCATGGAATTGTCGGAATTCATGGAATCCTGTGAATTGCGTGCATTCGCTGAATTCCGCGAATTTCATGAATTTTATCAATACCTTGAATTCCATAAATTCCGTGAACTCCATACATTTCGTGAATTCCGTCAATTCCTTGAATTCCATAAGCTCCGTGAATTACTTGAATTTTGTTAATTCCTCCAATTCATGGAATTCAGGCCAATCACCCATTTCATGGATTCTAACAAATTCATGGAATTCCACGATGTGAAAGAATTCCATTTATTTCTTGAACTCCGCGAATTCCTTGAATTGTGTGAATTCCTTCAATTCCATGAATTCCCTGAATTCCACAAATTCCATGCACTCCACGAATTCCTTGAATTCCGTGAATTCCTTGAAGTCCATGAATTCCTCGAATTCCATGGACTTGTTGAATTCCATGAATTCCTTGAATTCCGTGAATTTCTTGAATTCCATAAATTGCCTGAATTCCATGAATTCCTTGAAATCCGCTAAATACGTTATTTCCTTGAATTGTGTGAATTCCTTGAATTCCATAAATTCTGTGAATTTTTTGAATTCCTTCAATTCATTCATTTTTTGTTTGATGTTTGAAAGATGAAAAATCTTTTTTTTTTATTACCTACAAATTTAGCTAATCCACGTTTGGCTGAAAATAAGTCTTCTTCAGTTGAAAACTTAACTATTTTGTTGAAAATTTTCGTATTTTTTTCGAAACTTAGTCTCTTGTGATAGAAAATTAATCTTTGTGGTTCAAAATTAATTTCCTTGGTTGAAAATCAGTTTTTCATTGAAAATTAAATTCTATGATTATCAATTTAACTACATTTTTTGTCGAACTTTTTTTTAATAGAAATTCAATCAGCTTTGTTTAAAATTGAACTATCTTGTTGAAAATTTGTCTCTTTTGGTAGAAGATTAACCTTTTTGGATGAAATTTCGTTTCTTGGGTAGACATTTTTTTTTAATTAAAAAATTATTTTTTTAAATAAAAATTAAACCATTCCATTTTTCGTCGAAAATTGTCCTTCTTAAAGACATTTATTCTTTTACGCTGAAAATTCGTATGTTTGGTTACACATTCATTTCATTTGCCTAAAAATTATTTTTCTAACTAAAAATTAAACATTCCTATTTTTTGTTAAAAATGTATGTTTTTTAGCTAAAATTTTATCTTTTTTGGTTGAAGATGCATCATTTTAGTTATAAGTTAATTTCTTTGGTTAAAAATTTAACAAATTATGTTAAAAATTAGTTTTCTTTTTTCATAAAAATGATTTTTTTCACGATGAACGAAGCAATTCCAGTTTTGCTGAAGAATTCTTCCTTTTTAGTTGAAAATTGAACTTTTTTGTTTAAAGCTTGTACTTTTTCAGTCGAAAATTCAATTATTTCAGTACAAAAAACATATATTTGTATTGTAAGTTCAACTTCTTTATCAAAAATTCGTCTTCATGACTTGCATACTCAACATTTTAGATGAGATTTTTTTCTATATTGATTGAAAAATCTTTCTCAGTGGAAAATTCAACTTTTGTGTTGAAAATTCGTATTTTTTGTTTAAAAATTAATAATTGTAATTGAATATGTAATAATAAAATTCCACATTAATAATCTTTAATTTTTGTCAGTTCTATTATGCACACAAGTGTGCCATTTTTTGTCACTGCCCTTCCCCATTGATTCTTTTTCCCCAAGTTTTAAAATGAACATGAGGTCTTGAATGGAAGAAGCTTGGTTTTCATAAATTCCCGGAGAATGTTAAAAAATTTCATAGAATTTAGAATTGTTTAAACATTTTCAAGACAGGAAATCAGTTCTTGAGACGAGGCCTGAATAAACTATGGTGTTGCTTAAATCTCTACCTCTTTGCAACGTCTCGCGGGGAGGACCATTTCGCTGGCCCCCCACCCACGCAAATTCAACTTTTTTTGGGTCGAATATTGAGTGCAGAATTCGTTCCACTTTGTTCAACCAACAGTAGAATTTGAGCAACACCGGAAGCACTTGATGACCCAAAGAAACATTGGTGGGGCAAGCGAAATATTTCGCCATCCCCGACATTATCCAAAATCAACTTTATAAGGAAGCATTATTTCCGTCTTAATTTGTTCAAATTGGTGCAACCAACTTCAACCCCGAAAAACTACTCCCTGTAAGGCAAACATCATGGTGGGGCCAGCGAAATATTTCTCCAGCCCCGACATTGTTCAAAATCAACTTTAAATGGCAAAATTATTTCCGGTTTAATTTGTTAAAATTTGTACAACCAATTTCAACCCCTAAAAACCACCACTGCCAGGCAAGCACCTTGGCCTCGAGATTGTCCAATATCAACTTTATATATGCGCATGATTTCCGTCCTAATTTGTTGAAATTTGTGCAACTAACTTCAACCCATGAAATCCACCCTCTATGCGGCAAACGCCATGGCGGGGCCAGCGAAATATTTCGCCAGCCCTGACAATTCCCAAAATGAACTTTATACGGGCCTAATATTTTCGCTTTAATTTGTTCAAATTAGTGCAACCAACTTTAACACCTGAAACCTACCCCCTATGGGGCAAACATCATGACAGGGCTAGCAAAATATTTCACGAGTCCCACTTTGTCCAAAATCAACTTTAGATGGGCGCATTATTTTCGTCTTGATTTGTTAAAATTTGTATAACCAACTCCAACCCCTAAAAACTACACCCTATGCGGTAAACATCATGGCGGTGCCAGCCAAATATTGCGCCAGCCCCGAGGTCTTCCAAAATCAACTTTATATGGGATCTTTATTTCCGTCTTAATTTGTTCAAATTTGTGCAACCAACTTCAACCCTCAAAAACTACTTCCTATGCGGCAAACACCATGGCGGGGCCAGCGAAATATTTCGCCAGCCCCGGCAATGTCCAAAATGAACTTTATATGTGCCTAATATTTCGTCTGATTTTCTTCAAAATTGTGCAACAAACTTTAACCCCTAAAACTATCTCCTGCGAGGCAAGCATCACGGCCAGCCAGCGAAATATTTTGCCAGTTCCGACATTCTCCAATATTAACTTTATACGGGCGCATTATTTTCGTCCCAATTTGTTCGAATTGGTAGAACCATCTTCAACCCCTAAAAACTATCCCCTATGCAGCAAACATCATGGCGGAGGCAGCAAAATATTTCGCTAGCCACGAAATTGTCCAAGATCGACTTTATAAAGGCGCATTATTTTCATCTGAATTTGTTCAAATTTGTACAACCAACTTCAACCGTCAAAAACTTCCCTCTGTGAGGCAAACCTCTGTGCCGCCAGAAAATGTTAAAAATGAAAATAATCACTTGGATCAACTTCAGAAAATTCTTGGTTCGGTTCACAAGCCCACTTCTTGGAATGTTTTCGTTGAAAGAACTGAAGAAGGATTCTAAGGGTTACTGAATACTATTGTCGGATTTAAAACTCAACCTCGAGTTTTGCCCTGGTGACCTGAGTGACCTGAGTGAGATTTTTAAAATTTTCTGGCTTTTTCACTTGCAGACCTCTGGAAGGTTTTCGCTAAAACAACTAGGGTTGGATTCTAAGTGTTGTTGAATATTATTGTTGGATTCAATTCTTAACCTGGAGTTTTGGGAAGGTGACTTGAGTGATTATTTTCATTTGAACGATTGTCTGCATTTTTTACTTGCAGACCTTAGCAATGTTTTCATTAAAACAACTAGGGGTGGATTATAAGGGTTGTTAAATATTATTGTTGAATATTATTGTTGAATTCACAAATTAGCCTGGAGTTTTGTCAAGGTGACGATAGTAATTATTTTTATTTATAATATTGTCTGGCTTTTTTACTTGGAGAACTTTTGGAATATTCTTGTTAAAATAACTCCGGGTGGATTCTAAGGGCTTTTGAATATTATTATTGATTCTAAAACTTACCCTGTAGTTTTGTGAAGGCGACCCGAGTGACTATTTTCACTTTCTAAGGGTATTTAGGGTTTGAAGTTGGTTGCACAAATTTGAACAAATTAAGACAAAAATCGTACGCTTATATAAAGTTGATTTTGGAGAATGTCGGGGCTGGCGAAATATTTCGCTGGTCGCGCCAAGATGTTTGCCTCACAGGGAAAACTATGTCTATATAGACTAATCAAAGAATTTTTAAATTTGCATGGTACCACCAGATTCCCAAACGAGAACCTTATCAAAGAAATTTTCCATAAAGCTAGTATGAGAGTATGCTCAGCCGAAGTGCAGGGCGGGTGCCCAGTAGATTAATACGGTATACTTGCTAAAATTAAAATCAAGATTAAACACCTAGCTTAGTAATTCCTATCATGTAGAGGAGAAACTCTCCGAAGCTTCAAGAAATAAAAGCGAAACACGATTTAAAGGCCATTATAACAATTTAAAGGCAAAAGGAACAAATGAAAGGAAATAGTGTTTCCAGCTTGAGGCCAAATAATTTATAATAAAATAGAGAATCTTGAATTTAGAGACATTTGAATGTTGCAAAAGGTTTAAGGAATATAATCCCATAAATGATTTAGAATCAGAATGGTGATTTGGTTTGAAGAATATCGCGGAATTGTAAGAAATTGAAAACAATCATAGTGACCTATAACAAGTTTCCCTTTTTTTTAGTATTTGGAGGCATTTTAACCTCTGACAGTTTGTGATGAGTTATCAATATAGGCATTGCTAGGGTTCCTAAAGATAATGATGGATAAATTTATCCCCGATTCTTTGTCGGATCCTATAGTCTGGAACACAAGAAGTCTTTGAAAACTTCATGAATTCCAAAGATTAGCGATTTAATAGATTAGGGTATGTTCAGAACTTAAATTACGTGAAGGAATTTGTGATAAGCTATTAAGAGACTATTTATTGGGTGGGTGAGGTGTGATGTTATTCATTTATTTGTAATAATTTGGTTAATGTACATTTATTTAAAGACTTTCTAGAATTGAGAATTTGGAAAACTGACTTTTATTTCAAAGTTCAAAGAGGAAATTAGAACATGGATTGTTAGAATATAGGTTGACATTAAATATTTACAGTTACTTTGAGGAATTTGAGGAATCTAAGCATTGGATCAAGGGTTTTCAGGATATACTCGGCTTCTTAGAGTATTTATTTTATATATTAATAATTTCTGAAGTATTTATTAATTATTAATTATTAATGATTAATCTGCTAAGATGATCTGAGCCTGCTCGTCAGGGCTGATCCCATTGACGATTTCATGGGCAGAGTATTTTAACGGGATGCAATTCTCGAATGCCCTTTTTTGAATTAGAGAAGGTGGTATGTAAACCTGATACCCAGAATGTCTAAGATCCGGAGATAGAACCAGTCAATTTGCATCGGTCGTATCTGAGCAGATAATCTTGACCAGGTTTTTGACGTTACGAAGGAATTCATGTGGGCCCAAAATAACCCTGTCAATTCTATCTGCCAATGCTAGAAGATCAAATTCCCTCACAATAACTACTCTAATCGAACATTCCAAAGAAACAAGAAAAGGGACAGACGCAGATTCAGGAAATGTTAGAGTCTGATCGACCCCCATTCTGCACCAGGTCATATGTGCTAGACTTGATCGATGATCTTGATTCTGAGAACGCGGTACATACAGCGAAATTGAAAATCGAAACGAATAAGCCTAAAATAAGTTATGAAAATATCAACAAATCGAGCCGTTGAGCAACGTGCGGTCCCTGTAGTGGTAGAGATCCATTCATTTTATGTTCACAATTGACTTTTGTATGTGGCAAAACCTGCAATGTCACAATACGTAAGTTTGAATAAATGTAACTGCAACTTCTGTATCATACTTTTCTCACTGTTGGCATTCAAAATTAGTAATCCATCCATTTCTATTTGTTTTTACAGAATCAAGCTCTCCAGATAACTCACCTTCCTCCTCTTGGCTCTCGCGCCAGAGCTCTAGCTCAACTTTTGACTCGTACCGGCGTAAGTAATTTTTTTATTTTATTTAACTCGTCACAGATACGTTACAGAGCAAAAAAATTAGCTCGTTAGTTATATGACTTGAAAAAGTAACTTCACGTCGTCTAAAAGTTACGAAAAATGTTGCCCCTCAAACTCCCTTAATTTTTGTAATTTACAAATTAAATTGAAAAGGCTATGAAAAGCCTTATCGAAACTTAATTAGAAACATTTTTTGATTGGTTTTTAAGAGATTATTGATTGGCGATCCAGCGTAATCAATTTTCACCTACTTGTATATACTCAAAATCCACTTTAACCGGCTTGTAACTCACTTTTCATCCACTTGTTATTTTCTTGAAATCCAATTGTAATCTAGATGTAATATATCTGTAGTCAGGTGTAATGACAATACGTAGGCTAAATTTAATAAAACTGCAACTTCCATGCAATGTCTTTCTCAGTGCAAGTATTCAAAATTCAAAATGCATTCATTTCTATTTATTCTTACAGAGTCAAGTTCTTCAGGTGGCTCATATCCGCATTATTGGCTCCCGCACGAGGCCTCTGGCTCGACTTTTGATTCGCGCCGGCGTAAGTAATTCTGTTTTCTATATAACTCGTCACAGATACGTTACACAGCAAAAAATCAAGTCCTTGCAGTTACGTGACTTCAACAAGTAACGTTAAGTTCTCTAACAGTTACTTAAAATTTTGCCCGTCACCGCCTTTAATATTTGTAATTCACAAAAAATAAGCATACTGAAAATAAAACGCATCAACGCTATGTTTGGAGATGAGAGCAAAAATACTTTTGAATATAATAAATACAGTCCCCTTTTAATGATCAGAACTTTAAATCTTTAACAATGATGCAAAATTATAGTTTCATATGCGGAACTATGAAATAGTGCAATTATCAAGGCCTTTGAAATAAATTGAAAAGACTACGAAAAACCTTACCGAACCTGAAGTAGAAACATTTCTTTAACTTGTTTTTAACAGAGAAATGAATCACAATCCGGGGTAATCAATATTATCGTACTTTTATGTACCTGAAATCTACTTTCAACCCACTCGTAATTTACTTTGCATCAATTTGTAATCCGCTTGTAATCTAGATGTAATATACGTGCAGTCACGCGTAATCACAATGCATAAGCTTAAATAAATGAAACTTCAAATTCTGTGGCATGTCTTTCTTTGTTTAAGTATTAAAAATTAATAATGCATAGATTTCTATTTGGTCTTACAGATCCAGGTTCGCAAGGTCACTCACGTTCGCCTTCTTGGCTCCCGCGCCAGTTCTCGCGCTCATCCTCGGCATCAACCTCGGGTTCACGCCAAATTGACAATCTTCCTTCACTCGAATCTTTCATAAGTAAGTAACTTTGTTTTTTAAGTTACTTCAAGTTCTTCAAGAGATACTTGAAATTTTGCCCCTTCCCACACATCCTTCAAATTTCGCAATGTACAAAAAATAAACATACATAAAATAAAATTTACCTACGCCATATTTCGAGATGTGGGCAACAATACGTTTAAATATAATCAGCACAAAACCTTTATGATGGTCTCTACTTTAGATGTATAACAATTAACTATAATAATTTCGCAGCAATTTCTATCATGACAATGTGACCCTTTATTAGTATAAGTCGGTTTAAAATCTTATTAAGAGGGGAGCCTCGTTCAGAGGACCAACAAAATTCTTTTTTTGCGGATAAACTCAATCAATAGGAGGCATATCCGAAAATATTTTCTGAAGCTTCAGATCAAAATTCTAAATAGTTCCTCAGCTACGGCCTATGGCCGATTTTCTCGAAACGGTATTTTTTGACACTGCGGGCACAATAACAAGAAATTCTATCCACGGATCTCAATAACTCCGGTCTTTGTTTCAAGGTTATCAGTGTGGCTTCTATTTAAACTAAAAACATTACATTAAAGAAATAAAAACAAATCCTCCTTGCACATTTACTTTAGAGTTTTTTCTAGAAAAACGAACAAAATTTTCCTCATGCTGCCAAATTTTTCACTTTGCCACATTTTTATATTATTTTTAATTCTAATAGAAGGTATTTTAATGCAGTCTCTAAATTGTTCTGGTTCATATGTTTTAAATTAAAAGAGCGACCGCTATTATGCCGGCAGTAGAGGCCCTCCGGCAGCAAGGTGCTGAAAACGACAACGCTTTTTGTCTTGTAAAACACCATTATTGGGCAATAAAAAAAAACTTTCCGTTAGTCGATATCTCTTATAAAACACCTGAAAGGTTACTTAATCAATTTATATGATGTACTCATAACTATCGTAAATTTTTTCGTCCTAAACGAGCAACCCCCCCCCCCCCCCCTCAAATTTTATTCCATATACATTTTTTTCCTTGCATGGAAATTCTTTATTACTGATTTTCATGTTAATAATTTTGGCCGTTCAATTGAGTGGAGTAAATTTCAAGAAGCATGATGCACAATCATAGTTTTATATGCGATTTCAACGAAGAAATTATTGACAATCGAGAGTAATCCATTTTCACCTACTCTTGCGTACACTTGTATTTCAATTTTAGCTATTTGTATTCATGCGTTCCAAGAATTTCGCCGCGCCGCGGTTTTGGATGAGAATCTGTGATAAAAATATTCAAAAGTAATCAAAAAATTGAAAAGCTTTTCAAAAGTTTAAAAAAATGTAGATTCTTTAAGATTAATGAGAAAATATATTTTTAAGAATTTTAAAAGGTTTCAAGATGATTAAAAACACATTGTTTAGAATTCATATGAAAATCAAATAAACATTGCGTTGAAAAATTAATTCTAAAGGAAAATTGAAAAGGAGTTTAGAACATCGTAAGCAATTTCTTGAAATTGCGGGAAAGAATGTAGGATATTTTTAAGCAAACTTTCTCAATGTTGCAGAATTACACAATTTAAAAACATTTCAAAGAATCTAAAACAAAATTTAGATAAAATATAGATAAATGTAGATAAAATACTAAATTTGAATAAATTACTGAATTATATAAATATTCAATAAATAAAAACTTTAATACGATGATTCATTATAATAAATTTAAATTTAAAATTTAAAGATTTTTCCGGGTTTCAATCGTGTGCGAAACTATGAATGTTGCCGACGTTTCGTGAACATTGCAGTTAACTTCTTCAGGACTTACATAAGGAATTACAGAATGTTACAAAAATCCTAATACAAAATGATTAAAAAAACAAACAAATTAATTAAGCAATAAGAAAATACACTCAAGAAAACAAGTCAATACAACCTACTAAAGAAAGAGAGAGAGAAAAACGACCACCATCCAACCCTGCATTTAAGGTATTACAGAACAAATAGGAAGAATTCTCAACAAGCACAACATCCGTACTATTTTTAAGCCACCTGCGAAAAAAGGACAACTTCTAAGCAAACCTAAAGATAAAAAACAACCTTTCAGTGATCCGGGAGTATATAAAATCCCTTGTTCTTATGGCAAAGTTCATATTGTAGAAACCGGGAGGGCTGTGAGCCAACGTGTAAAGGAACATGAGAGTAAAGTCAGGCTAAAACATTTCACGCAATCAGCACTAGCTGAGCATCATATCGAAACAGGACATAGCATTTTATTTGACAAAACAACCGTCATCACAAAGACGTACAATATTTTTCAAAGAAAACATAGAGAAGCAATCGAAATCTTAAAACACCCTAATAAGATCAATAGGGACAATGGATATAATACCAATCCAATTTGGCTTTCCGTCCTCCCGGGTTTTTCAAAAAAGACTTAATTGGCCAATCAAGTTCAACCAGTCCCCACCATGGGGCGCTCTGGTCGATCATAGGCATCGTAGAGAATAGATATATAAGAACAACATAACCTGAAACTTCAGTTTCTGGTCAGCCCTGAAGAAGTGAACTGCAATGTTCACGAAATGTCGGCAACCTTCATAGTTTCGCACACGATTGAATCCCGAAAAATCTTTAAATCTTAAAATTTAAATTTATCATAAATAAAAAATTATTAGTATATAATCTGTTCAACAATTTGAATACATAATAACATTTCAGAGTTATATTTTTTAATTTCTCAACGTTATAAAATTTCCGGAAGTAATAAGAATAGTTTAGAATTGTAAAAGGTTTAAAAGAAATTAAAAAAGCTTCCTCAGGATTTGCGGTAAGATTTGAGATAATCATTATTTAATTTTACAACACATTTCATCACATATTACCAATCTGTTGAAACGTGGTACCCTCTACAGTATACAATACAACCCAACCATGACTCGATTTCAATTCTGTCGCTACACTTCCCCTCCATTGGCCGAAGTCTGGTGAGACTGATGTTGTAGCTAGAATACGGTACAGATGAGACACTATTTGATAAGAATGAAAGTAATTTGTGGAGATGGTTTGGGCGTGTTAAGAGAATGAAAGATGAACGCATGACACATGCGGAATTATAGCCCAATCCAAGAATCCCCCCACCCTTCAGGGGATTTCCTTTTCGGCCTCATTTTTAGCTCATTTTGTGAGCACCGCTTTTCTGAAAAAAAGCTCCGGCTCTTGCAGTCAACCATGTTGCATTAGGCTAACCCCCCAATTCAAAGAATTATGCGGTTACGTCACCAGTATCGCGCAGTGCCACCCACAATAGGCCTCTCTCGGGTGGAGGCACTGGTTCAGTTGGGAGTAGCAATAGGATCGAACCGAGGCGGCGACCAGGCAATGGCCCCGGACAAGCGCGAGAAGATCGATGTAAATGTTCAGACCAACTCAGGAGGGACATCTTTACCTGTTGTAAAAAAAGAAGCTCACCAGCGGGAAGAGCATTCATGCGGAGGTTACATGAACATTGGGTCAATATGCACCCGGAATATGCTCATGAAACGCCTCAGTATTCGAGACATAAGGTATCCTTTTCGCACAAAAACGGTCATGAAGCTCTTTATCTAGAAGATCAACATCCTCCTGCGAATGTACCTCCCGTTCCAGCAAAACCACCTTTGAAGATAGCCGATAATGCCAACATGAGAAGTAGGAGAACAACATTTCACGGAGAAGCCTTTCCCAGGATGGACAAATTTGATGAAGCTAATACTGCTCTCTCCCCGATTTGCTCCCTGAAGATGTTAACTTAAGATGTGAACTTAAAAGATGTTAACAAAAAAGATAATATGCGAGCGTATTGCACAGCTTCAGTTTAAACTTAAAACGGCGAGAAGGCAAGCATCCAATGTTCAGTGCGTGATTAGCTACATAACATCAAATAAAAAATTCACTCTCGAAGTTAGGGCACTTGCTCGAAACTCAAGGAAAGCAAATCACACGCTAAACAAGTGTCTGTTCAATAGAGCGTCATGTTCCGTTAAAAATCCGCCTGGTCGAGAAGAGATTCATGTCTTCTGGAAACAAGTATATGAAGAGACCTTCCAGATAGATGGAGACCGTTCAGATATATCATTCTTTCGTAACTTTTGCTAAAGGCAAATGTTGCAAGGTCCAGAGAAAGAGTGCCCACTAATTACTGACTGCTGAGGAAGTGAAGAAAGTTTTCGCTAGAACTAAGAACTTTTCAGCACCAGAGCCATATAAAATTAACAAATTTTGATGGAAGAAGTTCATTTCTACGCACCAACATCTAGCTCTTATATTTACTACTTTGTTAAACGGAGAAGAACCCATCCCACAGTGGATAGTGGAAGGCCGCACGGCACTGATCCCTAAGACCAGACATTTTTCAAGTCCAAAGAACTACAGAGCCTTAGCTTGTTTGAAAATACATGCTACAAGCTATTCACTGGTATCCTCAAAGAGAGGATATTAACATCTATCGAGCCGGTATGGAGTGCAATAGTTGAACAACTCGGATGCAAGAAAGGGCTATCAGGTTGCAGGGAGAACCTGTTAACAGACAGTTGTATTACACAGGACTCGATCAGGTATCAACGTAATCTGTCCATGGCTTGGATAGACTACCGTAGCGCATTCGATAGCACAAAGCATGATCCACTTATCAAGCTGCTTGAGTACCTGGGGTGCATCCAAAAATAATCAGATGCACCCAAGATTTGTCATAAGAGTTGACAAAAGACAAGTGACTACCAGCTATATCACATTCAAGAGGGGGGTCTTCCAAGGATAAAGGGGTCTTCCTTTCATCTCGCTCTTGCCTCTATCTATTGTGCTCCAAGGCAAAAGCTCTGGATACCTATGTGGCCAGCCGAACAGAAGAGAATATAAGGTTAACCACCTTTAAACATGGTCGACCTCAAACTATTCTTTTTCTTCACAAGAGGACCTAAACATCCTTGTGGCGGCAGTAAATAGGTACTTTACAGCGATTGGCATGAGCTTTGTACTGGACAAGTGTGCCTGCGTCCACCTGCACCAAGGAAGACTAGAAAAAACATCATCGCGTGACGTATCTTGGAATACCGCAAGCGGAAACCCAAAATATGCGTGTGTTAAGAACGGTACCTGAAAAAAGGTGTCGCAAAATTTTCAGAAAAAATTGCGCTTGCGAATTATCTGGGAAGAATAAGATCCAGGCAACCAATATGCTGGCCGTTCCTCTACTGCTCTACACGTTTGGAGCAGTAAAATGGAACGTCGATGACTTGAAGCAACATGACTGAAACACACGCAAGATGATGACAATTCATGGAAGTCATCATTCTATATCTTCAGTACCTCGAATATACCTACGTCGAGATGAAGGAGGTAAAGGTTTGTGAAGCTTGGAGTTTCTTCATCGAAGACCGGTTCTGGCTACAGCCTGCTCAGTTCTAAATAGCACAGATTCTCTTATGCGATTCGTACGTCAACACGAAGTCGTCAACGCTGCGGCGTTTCTATACCGTCCTGCACAAAGGGCTGCAGATGAGCTTGATCTTCCATTTCATACCAGCGTCATTAAACATGTCCTAGCATTACTAACACTTCTGGTGCTCAGAAGTCGTGTACAGGAAGTAGAACATTTGATTCTACTGAGAGAACATGTTGAAAAGCCCTTTCATTGTAAATTCTACGGCATTATACGTAGGGAAGAGCTATCGATGGATCTGTCCAACACGTTTCTCAAGTCTGCTGCATTGAGATCGGAGACTGAGGGATTTCTTTTAGCATGGCAACACGGTGTTATAGACACCTTAGTCTGCCGTGGGTGTATAATGAATGTACCTGTACGCGATACCTACCGCCAAGCGTGTAAACAAGAGCCAGAAACACTTGGACATGTTCTCAGTGGATGCTCAAAGCATGCACGCTACGGGTACATGCGGCTCTAAAAGTTTTATATTACCATCAAGCACTTCTATGGTGTTGATCTATTGCTTGTCTTACCATTCGCCCAGGGGGAACTAAACTTCGTTTCGAAGAATGATCAGTGTAAGATCTACTAGAATTTCTCATTGTCCACTACTCAACGTATCACTGCTACAAAGCCTGATATTGTCCTCCTTGATCTGAAAACGAAGATCATTCACGTGATTGAATTCTCGGCACTAGCCAATGGTAATATCGCGGCAAAGGAGGAAGAAACGGGCAAAATATCAAGCACTTCTATTGGAGCTGAGCAGGATCTACCAAGGCTACAAAGTTCATCTTGCAGTTGTCATAATCGGCTGTCTTGGAGATATGAAGGCTTCATTTCTTGGATAAATTCACAAAATCCTGGCTTGCCAGCGTCAAGCCGGATGAAAAAGGCTGTTCTTTCAGGATCACTCCATCTGGTCCGTCAACACTATTCCTCATAACATTCTATGAAGATTGGCATCTCTAGATAAGTATCCGGAAGTGAAACTTTCATCTTCAACTGTGCCGCCTGCCGCGTAAGGTCATCCGCGGCTATAGACCGGACTCCAAGGAACAGCTTAAGCCAAGGAGCTTACCTGCTGGGATAGAAGAAGCAGGAACGAAGGATGACGTACACGTTCCAGTTGCGTCGGGATTAGTTGGCCTGAGGAACCATCATCATGGCTTCCGAAGCCTGCAACTTCTTATAATAACGATTCTAAAGAGAATATTCAAAAACATTGAAAATTATTTCTTGAAATTTTGAGAAAGAATGTAATAGATGTTAAAGCCAACTTTATTTATTTTGCAGGATTAAAAAATTTGAGAAAATCTTTTCTGGGAAAATTTGAAATTATCATTCATTTGGAACAATTAATTTCAAGCAAAAATTGAAAAAGCTTTTAAAATATTTCAAATGATTTTCTTAAATTTCAACAAAGAATATAGACGATTTGGAGCGAAACACTTGAATGCCTTTTGAAAATTTTTAAAGTTTCCGGAACAATAAATAAACTGGCTTAAGATTTCTGGTGAAATTTGAAATTATTTTTCTTTTTCAAAAATAAATGCTCAGTGAATATTTAGAAAAATTCCAAAAGATTTACGAAATTGTCCGGAAAGATATTAAGAGACTAAAAATATGTTAAGACTTGAAATTATTTTCAAAAATTCAGAAATATTTTTACATTTCTTTTCAATTTTTAAAATTCGAAGTACCCTCTCTTTCTTAAATCCATTAAACTCAACATAAATTATTGTCTAAATTATTTATTATTATCTATAATGCTTTTCTCTCAGATTAATGCTAGAAAGTTTCATATTTTTCTCAAATTTTCCACTCTTTGTCCACTTTAAATTAGAGGTGAGGTAGTCATTCATTCTTGTTACAAAAATATTTTTCAAGCAAATTGACATTATTTTCATTAATACCTTACACGATGCTAGAAATTTTCGGTTTTTCGGAAATTTTAAATTATTTGTGCACTTCTTACCTAAAGTGAATAATCAATGCAACTTAGTAAACATAATTGTTCAAAAAATCCAGTATTGTTCAAAACTATCTTATTTTGGATAATATCCGGAAGGTTGCAATTTTTTCCTATTTTTTCAACATATCATTAACTTTTCATTTGGAGCGACGCGATAATAATCCATTTAGTTTAAGAGAAATAATTGCTTAAACTATTTATTATCGTGCATAACAATATTCTGCACATTGTCCACTTTGTATATATCTTTCTGAAATAAAACAGGTATTTGAAATTTTCTTCACATTTTCATTACGGTCAGAAGCTGAACACTTGACAAAAACCCTTATCTTTCGTTAATTATTATAGGAAAAGATATAGGTATATAATGAAAATTGTTTGAACAATTATGTTTGTTGACTTCCATTAATTGATAACTATAATAAAATAGAATGTCCAAAAAAGGAAATTAATTTTAAGGGAACATTTAAAAAGATATCACACCATTTTTAATCATACCGCAACCTATTTTTCTAACGCGAAATATAAATGATGATTTATCAAAATAATTAAATATATAAGTTATGCAATAATTATTTAACTACTTTTAATATTTGTTCTTGCAGGATCAAAGGAAGTTATTGAATTACCTGATCTTAGTGAGTATCAGGCTACTAAGACGTTTACCTATCATATACGTTACGGCGAATCATATCATGTGGGAGTAGTCGATGGCTGGATCATGTCACGTCTCGATGGATCTCTTGAATTGCGTGAATTGATAACTGTTAATGTCGAAGCGAACCGTGAAGTGGCCAGTAAAATATTCAAAGCTGATATCAGGATTGTTAAGCCACTAGAGGTCAATGAGTTCAAAGGATGCTTCGGAAAACGATTTTCAGAATGTCCCAATATAGAAGTTTTTAAGGCCAAACGACCCGAGCGAAGAGTGGCCGAAAGACCCCGAAACCCCAAAAAGGGTACGGTGTACCCCTCTAATTAAAAAAATAACTTTTGATGAAATCTACTTGAATGCACTCTCTTTGGGTACATTTCATCGTGAAAATATACTGCCATAAGAGAATGAACTAAGCCTTACCCAAGTCTTTCTCCACTTTGGCTCGGCATTTTTCCAGCTTCAGCCCAGTGCTGCTGCAACTCTGGTCCATCTTTGATTCAAGAATGATTTCATCCTTATTATTGTATTTAATACTTCCATACCAATACATTTTTTTAATAAATAACATATTCAGCATTCAATACATAATTCATCATTTCGAATTCCATTTCCAATACCTTATTTCTTCTTGAATTGTAATTTGTCTACCTTATATACCTTCCTCGCAAACTCTCTTTCCCACATTCATGGTCCACACTAGCGTATCAAAAAACCTGATTCTCTTTTCCCGATCTTTTTTCAGTCCTCTTTTTACATTAGCTACATCTGTTTCATTCATTCTGTCGCTTTTTTACCCATTCTGTTAAATGATCTCTATGATTTTCATATGTTTTCAAGGTATACTTCTAATATTTAAACTCTTTTGTTTCTTCCAACTCTATTTTTTGCCATTTTATAGTTCATTCTTCATTCTTTCCCTTCTTTCAGAAATCTCATTACCTTCTCAGTTAATTTTTGACCAAACAGATTAATTCTTAATTAAAAAGGATAAATTTGTAATCCGTAATATATAGTTTCCAATTAAAAAAATTTTGATCCACGGTGATGAACTTTCCACAAAGAAGATTACACAGCCCCACATAAAAAAGGGTCGTTAGCCAGAAACGAGACCCATCATTTCCCCTGGAGTTTGTGTCACTGATCACGAATCTGAAGTCCGTTTTATCGTGTAGTCTTCAGTTTTCACATAAGCTGAAAAGTTTTAAATTTTGAGAATTTTTTTTTTTTTTTTTAATTACGTGATTTTTTAAAATGAAAAAAAGGCAAGAAATACAGTTTCCATATATAAGTTGATCACTCATACTTCTGTCCGAAGTTTACAGGTCCTTAACTAGACAGTTCCATAAAGCTTAGTCCTTGCGCATTTACAAGAAGAAAAAAGCGTAATAGCAATATGTTGCTAGGACGCTTTCTACTTTTAACCGCAGTGCCATGATTGAGCAAGGCTGCAAGCAAACTTGCTGGTGTGAGGAACACTGGAAGCGATGAAAACTGCCTCTCATGGGGATGTGTAGAATGATTCGCATTTCAGTTCACCACAGTAACGAAGCTAGCTAAGACGCGCCGGAGTATGTCTGACGATGAGTTCACATTGTCCTCATCAAAGTCAGAAAGCGCCGATACTTAGGCCTGGGGAGGTATCAGGACGTATGTGGCAAATATGATGTACAAAAGAATCGGCAGATGAAAAATGATAAAATCAAGGATGTGAACGAACGTTGCTTCAACCTCATAATTACGAACCATGATAAAACTTGGGTCCTACACTCAATATTTGGTCCTTGTTATAACAAAAAATCAGTATGCTCAAGTTTCGTATGTAGAAAAAGCGGTCATTATCCCTACTAACCATATGCCTCGTGAAGAAACTGATGAAGATGATCGTGCATGTGATGATGAGGTAGTTAGTGACAAAGATGAAAAAGAAACTGATGATGACTCTTTTTCGCACGACTAGTCTCCAAAGAAACCTTACACGTTTGTGCAGGATCTAGCAGCAATATTGAAAAAAATTCTTGCTATCCAAAGGAGTAACTGCTTCCTTCTATCGTGACCGAGATGAAAGTTTTCATAAGTATTTTTCTGTCAATGAAAAATCTTCATTAGTTTACTGCTATGACACTGAGGGTGTAATGCATGAGTTAAAGCCAAATTGTTATAAAAATGAAGAATGGAGATTTTTCATCGACTAATCTACTCGGAGCTTGAAAGCAATTTTATTTCACAACTCGAATGTTTACGCTTCAGTTTCAGTCGGGCACTCTGTCACGATGTAAGAAAAACACGACAATATCAGAATCTTGCTAGAAGAAATAAAATATGCTGACAACCAGTGGAAAATTTGTGGAGATTTGAAGATTGCAATAATCATACTTGGGCAATAAGGAAGGCTTACGACGAATCCTTGCTTCTTGTGTTTCTGGAACAGTCGAGATCGCGAGAAACATCACAAAGAAACAGAAATGGCCACAAGAAACGAGATGACGCAATTTGTGGAAGCTTTAGAAAAATAAAGAGATTGTTTTAACTATATGGTGCAAAAATTTCACCACATTTCACCTGCAAAACTGAAAGCCGGTATTCTTCATGGGCCATACATTCGAAAGCTACTGACAGATGACATTTTTATTACAAAAATAGGAAAGCATGAAAAAGCAGCGTGGATTTGCTTAAAAAATGTTGTAGTAAATTTCTTAAGGAATCAAAAAATTAAAAATTACAAGCAATTGGTAGCTATATTGCTTCAAGGTTATGAAAAATTGGGTTGTTTCATGAACTTTAAATTGCACTTCTTAAATTCTCTTCTCGATTATTTTCCTGAGAATCTGGGCGATTTCAGTGAAGAGCAAGGTGAAAGGTTTGGTCAGGATATAAAAGAAATGAATGGCTGATACCAAGAAAAATGGGATATCAATATGATGGCCGACTGTTGTTGGATAACACAGGCCGACAAAATTCAAATATGAAAAATTTCACTTTTCACGGATATCAATTTTACTACAAAAATATTTGCCCAGGGAATGAAAGTAGCAAAACTATGTCTATCACAGCTTGTTACACGATCATATAACCCCAGACCCCCGATAAGCTGATTCCCTTAACCCTCGAGCCCGGTAACCTGCAAATCTATAAGCTTAGACCCCTACAACCTGATTTCCTTAACAAATGAGCCCTGTAGACTGCGAGTCTGTAACCCCAGACCCCTAAAACCCAATTTCCTTAACCCCCCGGACGCCTAAAACCCGATTTCCTTAACCCCCCAGCTCTGTAACCTGCGAGCCTATAACCCGAGAACCCCACAACCGGATTTCCTCACCCCCCAAGCCCGGTAACCTGCGAGCCTATAACCCGAGAACCCCACAACCGGATTCCCCACCCCCCAAGCCCGGTAACCTGCGAGCCTATAACCTAAGAGCCCCACAACCCGATTTCCTTAACCCCCGATCCTTGTTACCTACTCCGCTATAGCACTCGGCCACCATAAACTAATTTTCCCAATCGTTGAGTATTGAATCTTTGAGCGTATGAATTTACGTCGACTTTTTGTGGAAACGTTTTCTTTTTATTTCAAAGGATCGCTGAAGAGATGTACGTTTATGACTTGTCGGGTCGTTGTCCTCCCTCTTCGAAGACCAGCAATAGTCTGCCATCATTCTTTCATTCCATCTACCTTGGTAATGTTTTTCTTTCTCATGAAAGTCTTGGTGGAAACGTTCACCCATTTCTTCGCTGAATGCCCGTACATTTTCCGAAAAATAGTTCAAATGCGCTTTCATAATATGTATTTTAGGACTAATGAGACAACCCAGTGCTTTGAAATTCTTTAACATAGTCGAAACAATTGTTTCGTATTTTGGATCTCGGTTGTTTCCCAAAAATTTCTGTGTTAACAGAATGATTAGATTTTCTGAGCACAAGGTAACCTGGAATTTATTTTTGCGATGAAAATTTACAATGAATGAGGTATTATTGGTCGTACAAGACTTGCATGTGATTTAACCGTTAGCCTGCACAGTGCACAAAGTAGAATCACGAAAACGAACAAATGAATATCGCAAAGTGAAATGGCGCTAAAGCGACAGTTATGTTCGGGAAACAAATGAAGATGACAAGAGATTCTTGCGATAATAATAAAATCACAATGAATTGTAAGATTCTAGATTCTACTTAGTGCACTGTTTCACTCTACTGCAAAGACACCTATGCTCTTACAATTCATTGTGATTTTATTATTATCGCAAGAATATCTTGTCATCTTCATTTGTTTCCCGAACATAACTGTCGCTCTAGCGCCATTTCACTTTGCGATATTCATTTGTTCGTTTTCGTGATTCTACTTTGTGCACTGTGCAGGCTAAGGGTTGAATCACATGCAAGTCTTGTACGACAAACAATACCTCACTCGTTGTAAATTTTCATCGCAAAAATGAATAACAGGTTACCTTGTGCTCAGAAAATCGAATCATTCTGTTATGTTTGTGGCAAGTTTGAAACGAAGACTTACCGCCGACCGATTAATGATTCTATCAAAGATATGTTTTTCAAATGTTTTAAGTTTCCTGTGACTAATTTGGATAAGCCGTGGGTTCTAAAATCAATTTGTAATTCTTGTAGAGTAAGTATGCTAAAGTGGGATGATAAAAGCAGCAATACTCTTGTTGTTATCAGACCAACGATCTGGCGTGAGGCATTAGATCACGATAAAGACTGTTATTTTTGCACGTGCAAAACAAGTGGGTTCAATAAGCACAATTTGCATAAAATCAAATATCCTGAAGTGAAAAGTGGGACAGCTGCGGAATTCGGGATTAGAAGTATATCAGATAAAAAATCTGATCAACCAGCAGCAGATTCAATGGATATTGATGCAGGTGAATATAAATTTGAAGATAGTTCTGATGACGAGGGTCCAAAACTTTTTGATCAAGCGGGATTAGATGATTTTATTCGGGATCTCAATCTTCCGAAAGATAAAGCTGAGCTTTGTGCTTCAAGGCTGAAAGAAAGAAATCTATTGTTACCCGGAACAAAAGTGAGTGAGGAGACCCACATGGTTTTTCGAAGGTCTGATCTTTTTAAGAAGTAAACGCAGTAGCTCGGGTGTTTAGAAAACATCTTCCTCGGGGAAATTATGTTCTTAACTGACATCTCAAACATGCTGATCGGTTTTCGAAGGTCTCGTCATTCGAATCAGTAGAGCTGGAAGACTAGTTGTTCAAAATACATCTACCTTTTCTTAATGTCCTGCAATACCTCAGACAAGTTACCCCAAAAAGAGAGTTGAGCTAGTGAAAATTATTCAATATTTTTACGTTCTTTGTGAGATAAACAACATAAATTGGATTATCAACCAGTTCTCATGCAAGTGCTCATCCAAAAAGACGTTTCTATTTAAAATGCACAATTTCATAATTACAATGACAATTTCAAAGTTATGAATTCATGGATTCTAGGAATGAAAAGTATTATCAAAATGAATTCCTAAATTCAAACAAATTTAATTGAAACGTATCAAAAGAGAAAATTCAATCTTCCTTAATGAAACTACGACAGAACTAAAGTCTCAGATTATTTATTGTTTGAAACAAATTGTTGTTAAACAACACATTACATAACAAATTAGTAATAATCCGATCTATACAGGCGACGATGTCTTCGGTCCGGTGTTCTGTCCTGCCGTCGATACTCAGGCGTTTCCGACTGTCGACGATACTCTGGAGTTCTGTATCGTCGACGATACTGTGGTGATCTTGATCGCCTATGGTGTTCAGGGGTCTTAGATCGTCGACGGTAGAAAGGCGTCCTGTATCGTCGACGGGACACAAGTGTTCTTGATCTTCTTTCATACAGGGGCGTTCTCGATCTTTGCCGGGACAGATCGGATTTTCGCAGATTTTCTTTGCTCTGGTTTTCTTTAACGCATCCTGGACCCATCGCTTCTTGCTTAAGTCTATTGAATTCCTTGGATCGTCTAGTCTTTTTGGACTTGATTGGTTTTGGAGAAGGGAGTTTGGACAGTTCTATTATGTCCAAAATCTTTACGGTTTTCGTGGCGGGTTGAGTCGATTGCCTTTTTTCATCAACATCAGACTTCTTTACGGTAGCTAGAAAAAAATTATAATAGGATAGAATCAGTGATGGAAAATGACTTAAAAGACTACGAAATATGTTTTTATTCTCAACTGAAATAAAAGGTATGAGTTTAAAATTTAAAGCTTTTTCGGGTTTCAATCGTGTGCAAAACTATGAATCTTGCCGACATTTTGTGAACATTGCAGTGCACTTCTTCAGGGCTGTTTCAGGTCAGACTTGCAGAAGTGAACTGTTCTGGGTGGCTAGATAAGTTGAACGATAGCAATGGAATTGTATATAGGGTCATTAAGTAACGAAAGTGCTTCTGTTCTGTCATGGAGGGAACGAGAGCAAAGATCGTGTTGATCTTGAAGACAAAACAAAACATTTGCACTTTAGTTTGATCCGCCAATCTAATAAAATAAGTTCGATTTGTGGATTGAAAAAGGCTCGAAATGAAAATTATCTGTAAACAACTGAATCTGATAAAACAAATTCTAAACTTTCAAGTTTAGAAACCAACGTCATATGGCTGAAGTTCGAGAATTCTGAGTGTGACGGTTCCACACTAATTTTCACGAATTTTCAATTTTTCAATTTTATTTTGCATAACAGTGTAGGATGATTTCTATAAAAAACACTGACACTTTCGGTTTTTTGAATTTCGCCTAAAAAAATAAGGGCAAAAAAAATGTTTACAAAAACCTAAATTTTCTACCAAACAGTAATAATTTTTTTGTTTTTTTAATTTCAATTTCGACAGACATTACTCACAAAGTATTAAAAGAGTTGAAAATTAATGTGCCATCATCAAAAGAGTGTCAAATCCGAACGAACCTGCCTTGGAAATGGTATAAATCCACTTATACGGTCAATTTGAAGCTGGAATTTGAAATTTGTGCCAATTTTAAATTCGATATTATTAAAGGTATCACCATCAGTAAATAAAATCAAAAACAGAAAAGGAATTTGGGGTCAAAATTCCAAAATTTTACTTAAAATTGGTTAAATGATATGAAATTAATAGATTTTCATCAACATCGGAAAGATGTAAATTTTCGAGTCTCACAATACGAATTTTGGTTCAAAATTCAAGAATTTAAAATAGCTACCTAAGTTTTGGAAATTCTATATCATTGATAAATTTACATGAAAGTCAGTAAGAGGTGGGGCTTTAAGTAATAGAAGACGAATTTGAGGTTAGAATTAAAAAAGTTGAAACAAATCTTGAAAATTTTATTTCATTGGTGAATTTTCATCAAAGCCTGTAAGAAAACGTTTTTTGAGTCACAAAAGAGGAATTTGCGGCCAAAATTGCAAAAGCTGACATCAATTTTGAAAATGTTATTCATCTGGTATATTTCTGTAAAGGTCAATTCGAGGGGTTTCGTTTCGGGGTAAACATTCGTCTTTTGATACTCGACAAACTCATTCGTTTTAGAATTCATGAAAATCTGCCAAATTAATATCATTTTCAAAATTTTAGGTTAACATTCTGTGTTCAATTACTTGATAAACATCCTCGTACTCGACTTTCATGGAAATCTACAAGTTTAATCATATTTCCTAGATTTGAGTCCACTTTTGGAATTTTGTACTACCTAATGTTAGTGCGCAGACGCACGTGGTATGTAACTCTACTGCGCAGCCATGGGTGCTGCGTAACTCTACTACGCAGACATACTTGCTACCTAATTCAATTGAGCATCCACAAGTTCCATGGAACTCTACTGTGCATATATTAGTACCCTTTAACTTCACTGCGTATCCATCATAAGCGACATGTAACTATACTGCGCATCTGTAAGTTCCATGGAACTCTACTGCGGTGATTTAAGTGCTGTGAAATTCTACAGTGCATACATAAGCACCCCTAACATTGCTGCGGATCCGTAAGTGTCATGAAACTCTGCTGCGCGTGTGTAGAAGTAATGGAATTCTACTGCGCAGCCGTACATGTCGAGTAATTCTACGACGCAAATACGCTTGCCACGTAATTCTTTTGCGCATCCAGAAGTTACATGGAAGTTCACTGCGCATATGTAAGTACTGCGTATCCATAAGTGATGTATGAATGATGCATTCTGAAAGTGATGCATATGAAGGTTCCATGGAACTCTAATGTGCTGATGGAATTCTACTGCGCACACAAAAGTATCCCTAACATTACTGCGCAACCGTAAGCAGGATGAAACTCTACTGCGCATCCGCATGAGCCATTAAACTCTACTGCGCAAGTGTAACTGCTATTTAACTCTACTGTTTACTACCTCGTAACTTTACTGCGCAGCAATAGGTGCCGTGTAACTGTACTGCGCATCCGTAATTCTCAAGGATCCGGGTCCGGACTATTAAGAACTTAAAGGATTCGGGTCCGGACCCGTACTTGAGCATTTAAAAGAAACGGTTGTGGACTTGAACCCTTGAGAACTAGAAGGGTCCGGGTATGGATCAGGACCCTACAGAAATTAAAGGGTCCGAGTTCGGAACCGCACCCTTAAGAATTATAAGTGTCCAGTCCGCACCTGGACTGGTCTAACCTAAAACGTTCCGATCCCTGGTCTTTCCATCTATTTTTTGTTTTTTGTGAGATTGAAGTTTGGAACAATTGAAACAATGCACCATCTAAATTAATTTAGTTCGCTATCTCGGATCATTTATTAATCTGAAGTTAGCAAAATAAACAAGACAGGAACTGGTACTAAAATAGACTATGTTTGAGATCATATTAGAACGTCCAAAAAAGAATCCCAGATAAAAATTAATTCCATGTTTCTACTGTGTTTAACTAAATTCATTGTACGTTCTGTGAAACGTATTATAAACATATCATGTGCGTTTATATTTCTATTGTTGATCCCACGAATTTAAAATTCGTAAAATATACAAATTAAAAAATAGATCAATTAAAAAAATTACGTGCTTCTGGTATCTCAGAGACTTCACATTCGCTTTCGGTAGTGCAATTTTTTTAAATGTGCTGTGCAATTTCTTTCTCTTCTTCAGAGGAATTGCCTGTTGATTCCGAATACCCTTTTTCCTCATCTGACTTTATTGAGTACTCGGTCTCCGAAAACTCTGGCTCTGCCTATGCCTCTGCCTCAACCGCTGATACTTCACCGGATACCATATGCTTCTTAAGGATAGAGGCATTCATCACCTCACACACCTGCACAAATTGTATGAAAAATAATATAAAGATTACGACAATGGCGTATATCACAATTCTTAGCAGATCTTTTCTGGAGAAGGTGTTTAAGCGAATTGGTATCAACACTTTTAAAGCGAAAAAAATGGAAAAACGAAGAAGGTTTTTTCATGGCGTCCTATTCCGGTTTAGTCGTGACTATACTTTTCTCGGACCGGTAACGGGAGTGACGTCGTTTGCGTGTCCTATCCGGCCTGCTTAAAACAAAATTAGGTCAGTCTAGAGGATTTTACTTTTTCTCGAATCTCAAAATGAGACAGAAGGTTTTCTCGCAGGGCTGCAATTCTCCATTATGAGGAATACAAACTGTTACTCCTGTTTTCTTCAAAAATAGCTCAAATTGAAGCCGTTCACATGCACATTTTAGATAAAAAATAAGATTTGATCTATCATAGTGTTCACAATAATATATATGTAGTAACTTACGCTTAGGTACAATGCTGAATTTTTCAGCTTTCGTCGCTAGCAAAATGGCCGCTTGTGCTGGTGTTAATCTGAAAATTTTAACATTTCAATATGAATTTAAATACATTTTTAAGATCACCTGCTTACCTCGACTTGCTGTACAGCAATTTGTGCCACGTTTCTTGTGACTTTTTCGTCACCTCAGATGCTGTACCTTTATTTGCAGCCTTCGCTCTGTCGGTCGCTACTTGGAGTTTTACTGCAATTTGAAGAAAAAATGAATCGTGTTTGGCTACAATCATTCAAGTGTTATACTAAGACAGGCCCTCCAAGCTGCAATATATTTCAACGTGACAAAGTTTCGAGTATATAGTTCGAAGCCTTGTTGCTTATGCGATATATTCGCTACGCACAAAAACCAAATTTCTGTCACCAATGTCCCAATATAGGTCGTCCACAACCTCATTGTTTCTAAAAACTGTCACAAAGGTGATAAACCACTACAAAAAATTAATAAATATATTTTGTCTAACCCCCGCGCAGAAGATGCGACATTCGAGGATCATTGCAAGATGTCGAAGTTATCGATTTCTCGATTGATAACGTCAGCGTGGGGGAACTCGATTTTACACACTAATGAGGGAAGTACATGAAGAAAGTGAGGTTAGGCGTGGCGGAAGTGTTGCCGATACTAGCGCTATTGGGCGCAGACTATAGGTACTGCGTCTGCGATTGCAGAACGCGATTTTCAGAACTTTTAAATAAAATTTCTTTAAGAAATAAAAAGGCAAAAGAAAGAAAATCAAAGTGACGATGTATTACAACTTTTCAACGCCTCTGGAACTACGTGACGAGGCTGCTGAAGCCACGAAGAATTGTGTTCCAAAAAAAAGCACAAATACCGTTTTCATGGCATTGAAAGAGAAAAAGCAATGCAAATCGTATTTTTCTGATTACTTTAATTGTATAAATGGCTTGGGCAGCATCCACTACTATCCATATTTTAGTTAAAAGCCGAAAATTGATATTACAAATCGAATATCTGTGTTATTTTTCTTTTCAAAAAGATACACAAAAATTGCTTAAACAATTTACTTATTTATTTAAAATTGCTATCATTCGTAAAAAATTTCATTCAAAATAACCATTTTGTTTACCAATGATTTATTGATATAATTTGATAAATACATTGCTTTCATTAAAATAAATTATTTATAACGCTGCAACTTATAAACAGTGCGTCCCACAAAAAGAGCACAAAGGACAAAGAGTTTGATTTTTTCTTGAATTGTTATTAATTTCTTCAATCTACAATCAAACTCTTAAATTTAAAAAATAAAAATAACTCAATGTAATTTTTAAACAGAAATTTTAAAATGTGCCGTCGTACTATGTAATTATTCATTTATAGTACATATGAAATTGTCTGAAAAAAATTTCCACTAAATGGATTTTATTTTATTTTTTCATAGAATCGAACGGTGCAATTACTTTTTATGCTATATCTCACAAATTTGAATAATTATTTGTACAATTTTAGGTCAAATGAGGAACAAACATTTTTTCACGTAAAATCATCTCTTGGTAAAAAAAATCATTTTTCGTGAAAAATTATATTTTTCAATTATTTAAAGAAATTTTTTTTTCAAAAATGTGTTTAATCTATTAATCAAAGTCAGTCCTGCAGCAAGTTGTCTAATTCGCAGTCCTCACTCAAATTCTTTTTACGCGAACACGCAGTTTTCAGCTGTAGCACAACGCCAATATTTTTTACCGTGTTTTCAGCGCGAATGATTAGCCGAGGGGCTTCAGCGGTTAGGAATGAGTTTCGTTAGTCTCGTAAAAAGCGTGCGATTAATATAAATAGAAATTGTGTGTGTTACATTATGTTTAAATAAATACATAAGTTGAAAATAATAATATTATACATTTAAAAAATAATCAGGGTGGCCGCTGGACCGGGAAAACCGGGAACTGACCGGGAATTTTTTGGTACCAGGAAAAACCGGGAAATGACAGGCAATTTTCACGGTGACCGGGAATTTTTAAATTTTTCAACGAAATTCGGTTCTGGGCTTGAAAGTCATCGATCAAGAGATCAAAAAACTGGTTCACTAAATGTAAAAGCGTTTACTACTACGAAATATTTCAAATATGTTTTGTATTAAGTCAAAACCTTGTTATATCGTTTCGTTTACAACACGAATTTATGTTGTAAAGTTATATTTTAGTTACTAGGTGGGTTAGTTCAACATTCAATATTTCTGCTAGTTAAAAAACCGATGATTTTTTTCAATTCGTGCTGAAATTTCATGATATTATAATGTTACTTCTAGAAACACGTAAACGCTCTCTCTAAAAGCAATAGTTACTAGGGGTTATATTTAAGTAAAAAAAGTATTTCTAACCTTAAGTTAGGGTAAAAATCGCTTTGTTTGTACTGAATCGGTCAGTATTATGTATATGAACAAAGTTTGTGTTATCTTCAACATAAATTAAAGTTGATATTTTCAGAATATTAAACAAACAGATGTTTTGAAACACTTAAGAGCATGACCGGGAAAATTTTTTTGATGACCAGGAAATGACCGGGAATTTTTTTCACCGAAAAAAGCGGCCACCCTGAATAATGTTTTATTTTTTATTAGAATAAATGGCTAACTTGACAGTCTATGAACCCTTCCTTGACTGTCTTCGAGAATTTAATATTGGATTGTTGAACGACGTATACATTTGCCTGTGATATTTTGTTGATGGACTCTATAAGTGCTTCACTGACTATGCTGGACGCAATCTGAGAAGTATTATAAAATTTCGTTAAATTATTGTGTTGCATTTCTAGAGGATTTTTACTGTGTATTCTATAAAACGCACTTCTTTATTTCCACATCGTCAACAAATATATTTATTTATTGTTTTTTGTATGTTAATAATCGCGGTCATATTGAAATTAATATATTCACTGGTGGAATCGACGGCACCTTCTTTCGAATTTATTAGACAGATGAAGGGCTATTATAATATCAGTGCTATTTTAAAAGAGTATATTTCACTTAAAGACGTAGATGATAAGACCTCATTTATTATCCCAAACAAATACTTATGCACTTAGTGATGTTGAACCAACTTTAGTGTGTGATAGCGTGGTCCAAAAAGTAATAATTATTATAGCCGACGTAGTTGATAAGACTTCATTGATTATCTCGAATCAGTACCCACGTAGATGGTGATGTACAATAAAGTTCATTACGTACTAGGATCATCCGAAAACTACCCACTACTTTTTACGGAAGTTAAACCATACATACATTCTTCCTATTGCTCATAAAACCGCGTTAGAAAACCTAGATAATTTGCCCGAATAATTTATTACATGTTACGTGATATTCAAGCGAGTACCAAACATTTTTCAAAATTTTCCCGCCATCTTGAATTACGAAAATCTGACACTAGATTCAGATTTATAATGAAAACCAAAAGTATACTGTCAAATTAAGAGATTTTTGTGCACCGATGGTTATAGAAAGTGTGAATTCATCTCGCGATTTCAGTGTGAAAAAAATCATAAATAATTCCTGAATAATTCGAATTTTTTCCGTCTTGAAGCACTTCGTATTATTGAAGTTTCACTGTACGTAAACATTTTTAAATTAATTTATTACACGTAAATTTTACCTGCAAGTTCTGCTGGAGTTAGTGCACTCAACACTGTGGCTTCTACGGCTTTAGCGCATGTTCCCAAAATGGAATTATATCGCTCCAGGATTTTTTTGACAATGTTTAAAAATTTCTTTGAGTGACAGCTCTAATGTTTTGCGCTGGCACAAGTGGTATTATTAGAGCGGGCTCTAAAACATTTTCGTACACTTTCGGATGAAGGCGGTGATTTATCCATTTTGAAGTCATGTACTGAAAAAAATGGAACACAAATTGACATGCATGCAAAAAATCAAAATTTTATTCAATATACACGTAATTTTAGAAAAACATACCTGCCGGTAGTGAAACCGACTGTCCGAGTAAGGCAGTTGGAAGCACTCATTCGCAGCACTGGCAACGCCAGCCTTATAAGGCCCAATTATTCTTTTGACAGTAATTTTTTCAGTTTCAGTTTTAATTTTTCGATAGATTTTACTGCGAAGCTGGTAATTAATTTCTGAGCATGCGCAATAATACGCTACATAACCCTATAGGAATTAAACAAACATTGTAGTTTTTGTTATTTTTTTCAGTTTAGGTCGAGGGGCTTCTCACCAAGAAATCAGAAATCTAAACTGTAAAAAATCTGGTTGAAAATTACCACAGCGATCATAAGACAGAAACATGCCACTGATTTCTGATGCAATTTTATCAAAATGTTGTAAAAATAATGCTACAAAGTAAAATTACATACAGACAGCAAATTTACCATAACTTGAATTTCAGGATACTTGAATTTCACCATTCAGTTAAAATGTGAACTAACGGTTGAAAATTCAAAAATATGCATAAGGAACATAACGTTATAATTAGTTTATCATTCGCAAAACACAAAAGTCTAGCAACACCTATACATTTTTTATACAGGGTGTCTAAGAAGTCCCGGGACGGTTGGATATTTCCTCAGGTAAAATATTTTTCAAAAAAGTGAAGGTCATTCCTGAAGTAAATTACAACGAGGAATTCAATGGTGACCTTCATTTTAACCTTGTCAAAAGGTACTTGCACTACAGTTCCCAATGGAATTATTAAATTTTGCAAACGCAACCCCACGATTTTATTCCTTTTGGTTCAAAAAAACTGAGATTAATTTTATTTTTAAAGAATGGTTCAGAGCTTTGCAGTAGGCCTTTCTAGGTCTGAAATCAATATTGGAAGTTTTCAAAATGGGATCAGAAATTTCTGCATCTTCAATCGAAAAAACATGCTATTATTTTGCTTTCGTGAAAAGAAAGGGTGTTCCCGTTTCAAAAATCGTGAATTCTACATCTGTCCACAATTTTCGATTGCTTTAAACACAACGAAACAAAATTCTTTTCTACGAAACCAAAGTAATACCGTATTTTTTCTAAGCCAACCGCTGCAATTTAACGTTCGACATTGACATATTCAAGTTGTTTTACAAAAGCGTGAATTAAACTCAATCTAAAGAAACATGTTTCTTGCACATTCTCACACAAGGAACAGTTTGCCATATTTTTTGAAACAGTGCGATTTTTCATTCGGCTTTGTAACATTTCGATTTTGAAATAGAAAAACCGAACAGAAGATGTAATCCGATTTCAAATTACTGGTTTTCACTGTTTGGAATGACAATAAACAAGTTTTCATTCCCTTAGCTTAAACGATTCGCTTAATATCAGGATTTGATACATTTCCCTATATACTTACATACAAATCTGAATCATCGAATAATTCTTATCGAAAATATGTGACTATCGATTTTAAAATTCGAAAGTGAAGTAGGCCGTACAAACTAGGCAGTCGAATTTACAATTCGGAAAAACAATTTTTAGTACAAACAGGACAAATTGGTCGAATTCAACTAAAGCACTTTTAACAATTTTCATTTACGACATAGCTATTCTTAAGATTTCTTTACGAATTGAAAATTCGAAAATGCGATCGAAGTACAAACAAGAAAATGTCGGCGAATGGCTTTCGAATTACAAATTCAAAAATACTGTTGCAATACAATTTAAAATACAGAAAAGCGAATCTACTTGAACGCAAGACACATTCGTCTAATATCTTGTAAGGACAGTTATTCCATAAGGAATCCTGAACATTCCGCACTCAGCTCCCATTCCTTTGTCATTTTGAAGCTTTTGTTTGCAGAGTTTCCATTACATTTCTACGACGAAGATGAAAAGCTTGTTCGCGGAGCGGCAGTTGAAGGAATTTCTTCACAGTAGTATAACTGTTGTCTTCGAGAGGTTCCTCTAGTATTAATGATAGAGCCCTTGCACAGGTCCTCCACTCCAAGCTTTCTTGTTCGCAGTCCTTGAAGAAAGATCTCTCCTTAGAAGTCATAGACGCTTGAAAGACCACTCCCACGAGAACACACAGCTTCAAATTCTGCCAGTTGAAATGTTGCACTCTCCGAACCAAGTATCAAATTATCTCTTTCATGTTCTGTACTGCCTTTTCTTTCTGTTTCATTTCTAAAATCTCGTGGCAAGCTACAGTTATAGCTCCGCACCTCACATTTGAGTTCATGCCCCGCTTTATCAGAAGCTCTATGTCTTCACTAGACTTATTCAGAATAATTGCCTCTTCCAGTAGTGTGAAGTTGTTCACAGCGATGAAACAGTTGCAGTAAATCAATCGCATTCGCCTGTACACGGGCTTCAGATATTTTAATCTAAGGTATATATAAATGACACAAGCTACAACCTCCTCTTCTCCGAAAGCACCGCTGTAGCCTTCAAAAAGATCTTCAAAGTGATCCTCGATGTAAGAGAGTTTTCTTTCCGTAGCCATCTGCACCAAAGATTTAACGAGTGGCTCGTACTCCAAGTCTTCAAACTCTACATTTCGCACGGAGAACATGATAACTGCAACATGAAAAGAAACAATGAAATTAGTTGGAATAACATTTGAATTTGCATGTATAAAATTATTTCTGAATCAAAAAGTTGCATTTACAATGAAATAGTTCAATATCATGATTATATTTCAGCAATAATTTAAGAGAAAAGACACCAAATTTTTCTTTAAACTCCAATGAAAAACTCTGTGAAAAACGTTAAAATCGCCAGAAACTGTTCAAAAATTGCAAATCGTGTTCAAATTTTAATGATCTTTCTTTCAAAATAGCAAAATAGCAATATTAATTTTTCAAAATGATGAATAATTTAAAATCATCTCAGCGAACTTCAAAATTATTGTTTTTTCTTGAAACCTTTGAAGATCCATAAAAACCATCAAAATTTCATTTCTAAATCCTCCAAAATCTAAATTTCGTTATTTATTTCTCGAAATTTTGTCAAGTTTTAAATTAAGTTTGGATCTTCTGAAAACTATACTTATACTAACTTGGCTTCTGCTTGGTCCGTGGTTTCTGCTTTTGCACCACTGACTTCCGCGCCCTTTGAGATTTTAGAGCCTGCAGTTTTAATTGCTTGAAGCTTTCTTGTATTCTGGAAAAGAATCTCCCCCGCCACGAACGTCTCGTTTGATCTTCTATGTTACGATTACTGGATTCCTGAACTTCATTCCATGCTCTCGACAGGCTACCTCATTGATAATTTTCAATCAAGAAAGGTGAATTTTTAACCAGATATTTAAATTTTCAACCAAAAAGTTGAACTCTACAAATAAGAATAATTTTCTATCCAAAAAGATAACTTTTTAACAAAATATATAATTTGTCTACCAAATAGTTGTATTTTCAACCAAAAAGTAGAATCTTCAACAAACTAGATGAAAACTTTGATACCAAACAGTAACTTTTGAGAAAAAAATGAATTTTCAAGCAAATAGTTCAATTTTCAACCGAGAAGATTATTTTTTTGCCAAAAAAAAATGAATCTTGCACGAAATACATTAAATTTCAATAAAGTTATTTAATTTTAAAGCGAAAAAGACGAATTATATACAAAAACGTCGAATTTTAAGCCAAGTAGTTTAATTTTCGAAACAATTGTTGAATTTTCAAGCAAAAAAAAATGAATTTTCGAAAAAGCAGTAGAATTTTCAACATAAAAGTTCACTTAAAAGAAAAACGGTTTATATTATTCTTTAAAAAGGCAAGTATCAGAAAAAATTGTAACATCTGTTCTCTTAGGTGTTGAAGGAAAAACCTTAAAACAATTCGTGGAAAATTCGAAGAACGAATTATTTATTTTAGGGTTTTTCTTTCAACACTTCAGAGACGGGTGCCCAAATTTTGATCAAAACAGATACTCACCATTTTGCGCTCGATTAACGTTTTCAGCTGTTAATTTGGCAAGATAATTTTTATCTAACTCAGCATCATACAGCGTGCATGACACAAGATCCTCAGAGTTTTCCATGGGAGCAAACATTTTTTGCGGAAAAATGCAAATTTGCACACGCTTACCCACGTGTTCCTTCTCAACTCGAGGCTGAAATTCCATTGATATTCGCGGATTGTGCTTTACATGTGCTTCCAACTTTTTCGTCTGGTGGCACCACCATCCGACGGTGCTATGTAAGGGGTAAATTTCAAAATGTATTATTTATTTATTATCCTTTTTGTGTGTTAACAGTCCATTGTGAGTTAAAGAAAGAACAGTAATATCTCAAACTCAATAAGGGTTTTAATTATAAAATCTCTTCTCAGTAAAGAGCAATTCCATGTTAAATCATCTGAAGAATTTTAGATATTGTTAGTAATTTTGATGAAAATTCTATTATCCGTTCTCTTAGGCATTGAAGGAGAAACGAAGGAAAATGCAAAATATATTCTCACCATGAGAAAGGAAATTCAACTTTAGCGTCTTGAAAACCTGAAAAAACGGGATTTCTATCAATGTCAAAATTATGTATGAAAATACATTTCAGATTTTCGTTATAATAACAAACTTCGATAATTGCAGAATTCTTCTAAAAAATTGTTTTAATTATAATTATATTCATAACAATCTTTAAACTCAGTACTATTATACGTGCTTTGTTTTTCAGTAAAAGCACTGGGAACGACGTCACGAAAAATGATGTCTAGTTTTGTCCTAAACCAATCACAACGCTGTACTGTGATTTAAATAATCATTTGGCCAACGTTGGCATCACTGCACCAGTGCTTCTTCCTATTCCCGAATCTCGCACAGTTATTATCATGACGTCACACCAGTGCTTCCAGTACTTCCAGTGAATTCTACAACACAACCTAACTTTACTGTTCATTTACTGCGCAGAAATAGGTGCCGTGTAACTGTACTGCGCATCCGTATGTCTCAAGGTCTGGGTGCGGACTATTAAGAACTTAAAGAACTCGGGTCTGGACCCGTTCTTAAGCATTCAAATGGCACGGTTGTGGACTCGAACCCTTGAGAACTAGAAGGGTCTGGGTATGGATTAGGAACCTACAGAAATTAAATGGTCCGGGTACGGAACCGCACCCTTAAGAATTATAAGTGTCCAGTCTGCACCCGGGCTGGTCAAACCTAAAACGTTCCGATCCCTGGTCTTTTCATCTATTTTTTGTTTTTTGTAAGATTGAAGTTTGGAACAATTGAAACAATGCACTATCTGAATTAATTTAGTTCGCTATCTCGGATCATTTATCAATCTGAAGTTAGCAAAATAAACAAGACAGGAACTGGTACTGAAATAGACTATTTGTGAGATCATATTAGAATTCCCAAAAAAGAATCCCAGATAAAAATGAATTGCTAGTTTCTACTGTGTTTAACTAAATTCATTTTACGTTCTGTGAAACGTATTATGAACATATCATGTGCGTTTATATTTCTATTCTTGATCCCACGAATTTTCGACACTTCCAAATTATTCGGCCTCGAACCACTTTGTATTATCAAAGTTTCACTGCATACAAATGTGAAATATACAAATTAAAAAATAGATCAATTAAAAAAATTACGTGCTTCTGGGATCTCAGAGACTTCACATTCGCTTCCGGAAGTACAGATTTTTCAAATCTGTTGTGCAATTTGTTCCTCTTCTTCAGAGGAACTGCCTGCTGATTCCGAATACTCTTTTTCCTCATCTGACTTTATTGAGAACTCGGTCTGTCGGTGACAGTCAGAGTCAAACCAAGGTTTGTCACGGTAAAATTTCTCAGTAACATTTTTTCTCACTGACCACATATCTGCATTTTCGGCGCTGTCGATAATAGCTTCGGTAAGGTTTGAATTGAGATGATCTATGTCTAATTCCTCAAACTTACATTCTAGTCTGTGAGATAAGTATAATTCGTTCGAAAATATCTCCCATTTGTCGTCCGACCATCTCAGAAACGTCAAGCTTTTGTTTTTGTTTACATTCAGCGCACTTGAGTGACCAGCTGAGATGGGAGAGCAACAAGAGGAGACTAAGACCGGGAAGTGATCCGAGGTACGTGTGGATTGATCCACCTTCAAGTCATTAAGTATACCTAATGCCTCAGCATTGCACCAAACCAAGTCATTGACACTTTTACCCCCTGCATTAACAAAAGTAAAGTGGGCTGGATTGTCGCTCCGCGATCTACCATTTAAAAGATAAAAATCATTTGACTCTATCAGTTCTACCAATCCCAGCCCCCTCCTGTTGTGCGCAAGATCGTGGCTTTCCCGGTACATTGAAAAATTTGTGTGAGTAAACATATCAGGTGGACCCTGGCTTAATACCCCCACCCTACTGTTGAAATCGCCATATATAGTGATAGGAACGTTGTTGTATTTCTCTGACAGAGCGCATAAGGTTTCTTCGAAGAGTTGTAGGATTACTTCTGTATCTACCGTCGGGTTAAAATGGCAGATTCCTACAATAAAATTAATTTTATTTGCGCTATAAATTCGAACCAATATCCAATACTCTGACTTGTCCATGATCTCACTATTATCTTAAAGTGTATTTATAAAAAGGGCTAGGCCGCCACTGGCTCTACCTCTTGATTTTTCTTTTCAAGTGTTAGAAAATAAGTGATTATATTTATTATCCGCGTACAAGTTTTTGGGAATTTGAGTGAGCCATGTTTCGACGATTCCTATAGTATCAAACTTATCATAATTAATACAGGAGTTTAAAAATCTTACATAAACATGACGGTTCCAGAAGAAAAAGTTTGTAGGATTGTCGACTCGTCCTGATGTGTTCCGCTTATTTAGCCATTCATGTTTTTCTTCTTCGTCTCCCTGGTTGATGATTGACGATTGTGAAAATTCCCTTTCGTAGGATTTCTCGTCTGTTCTGTGATATTGGCTGGTGGGGATTCTGAGGCCTTGCGCTTCGCCTTTCCCTGTATGCCACTTGCTTCTCCAATTTTCCCTCTTACAACTGGTTCCTCCCTATTTCCTGATAATTTGGCATTCTCGAAAACGGACTCTAACGCTGACAAATCTTTGGACTCGAATTTTTTGCCATCCACGTATATTGTATTATAGCTTAAAGAAGCTTTCAGGTCACAATTTCGAGCCTCTCTAAGGTATGGAAGCAGAGCCTTCCTTTCCGTTTGGACTTTTTTGGTGCAGTCCTCCGCAATGCTGATCCCAGTACCACGTAATTTTTTCAGCTGCGATAAGATCATTTTCTTATCGCGAAAGGAACGTAGCTGAGTTAGAAGGGGACGGGGTCTGTCCCGGATTTTTCCTCCAATCCGTCCAACAGATTCCACCTGGTCAGAGTGAATTTCAATATTAAGATGCTGCTTGAAAATACTGCATATTGATTGCACCAGGTCCACTTCGTCTTCCTCAAGAACACCAAAAACCATCAAGTTGTTGCTTCTCAGCGCTCTATCCATTGCCTCGATTCTCCGGTCTTGTTCTGTGATAACCGATCTCAGCTTTCCTTGCTCGACTTTAAGCTCTTGATTCTCCAGCGTAAGATCAAAAGTTCAAATTTATCCGCTGAGATTTCGAGAGTCATTGTATCGAGTAATTGACTTAATACAGAGATGGCAGCACTAACACACTATTCACGCTATTCACCTGACACAACGACCTTGAAATTTGGCGGTTTGAACGAGAACAAATTTTGCTTAAAATTGATAGCGGTACTGATTATAACACTCAAAAATCACTAGAAAAGTGAACATTAGTGACAATGCTTCAACACGCGACCGACTGCCATACTTGCTTAGTATACTGTCAAATTAAACGATTTTTGTGCACCGATGGTTATAGAACGTGTGAATTCATCCCGCGATTTCAATGTGAAAAAAATCATAAATAATTCCTGAATAAGTCGAATTTTTTCCGTCTTGAAGCACTTCGTATTATTGAATTTTCACTGTACGTAAACATTTTTTAATTAATGTATTACACGTAAATTTTACGTGCAAGTTCTGCTGGAGTTCGTGCACTTAACACTGTGGCTTCTACGGCTTTAGCGCATGTTTCCAAAATGGAATTATATCGCTCCGGAATTTTTTTGACAATGTTTAAACATTTCTTTGAGTTTCAAACCCTCCTTTTGCATTTCTGTCCCGAATGCTTTTAATGTTACGTTTTGGGTGAAATCAGTTAGAGTTATCAATTGATCTGTGACAGCTTTAATGTTTTGAGCTGGCACAAGTGGTATTATCAGAGCGGGCTCTAAAATATTTTCGTACACTTTCGGATGAAGGCGGTGATTTATCCATTTTGAAGTCATGTACTGAAATAAATGGAACACAAATTAACATGCATGCACAAAATCAAAATTTCATTCAATATACACGTAATATTAGAAAAACATACCTGCCGGTAGTGGAACCGACTGTCCGAGTAAGGCAGTTGGAAGCACTCATTCGCAGCACTGGCAACGCCAGCCTTATAAGGCTCATTTATTCTTTTGAGAGTAATTTTTTCAGTTTCAGTTTTAATTTTTCGATAGATTTTACTGCGAAGCTGATCATTAATTTTTGAGCATGCGCAATAATACGCTACATAACCCTATAGGAATTGAACAACCATTGTAGTTTTTGTTATTTTTTTCAGTTCAGGTCGAGGGGCTTCTCACCAAGAAACCAGAAATCTACACTGTAAAAAATCTGTTTGAAAATTACGACAGGGATCATAAGACAGAAAAATGCCACTGTTTTCTGATGCACTTTTACGAAAATGTTGTAAAAATAATGCTAGAAAGTAAAATTACATACAGACAGCAAATTTACCATAACCTGAATTTCAGGATACTTGAATTTCAACATTCAGCTGAAATGTGAACTGGCGGTTTAAAATTAAAAGATATGCATAAGGAACATAACGTTATAATTAGTTTATCATTTACAAAATACACAAATCTAGCAACACCTATACATTTTTTTATATAACGCATATGAATTTGGTTAATTTAGATTTTTTAGCCAGTCTGATGCAAAATAGAAAAAAATAAATTGAACACTCGAGCAAAGATATGGCTCAACCTTCGAACTTCATTATATAGGTATGTTTCAAGGTTATGTTTGCTGGAGTAGGTGAGAGGGGTAATCAAAAGAGAGTGGACGCGTGTTGCAGGAGTGTCACGTCCCCATTCTGTGTCTCTCTGCCGTTGATTTTTAGTATTGGGGGATGGTCGGTCGTGGCGCAAAGTTGGCGGTGGCTCGTACTGGTAGATTTCGGTTGTTCTTCTGGAGAAAGGTATCCAACCTTTGCATGGATTTTTCCTTAATGCGGCGACTGCTCGGAGACGAAGGTCCACTTTCCGTGGTGGGTCTGCAACCGAGGATTAGGTTTCGTCAAAGTCGGTCAGTTTACAGATCCAGGTGTCGTGGCGTCAGTCTAGGTCGCTTCATAGGAGGCTAGAGGAGAGTAGGCGAGAAGGCCTCGTCCGCGCTGAGGATAAGAGTGCCCTCATAGTCGGAGGAGGGAGAAGAGTCGATCACAATGATCGGGACAGCTGGGCGAGGAGGTGTGCGGGGTTCAGCCGGAGCTTTGTAACGCCCTGAGAGGTCGAGGCGGCCCGAAGCTGGGGCTGGAAGAGAGTCGGGTACCCGGATAATACGGAAGCGGGATTCGGAAGGGATAACCTCGATGGATCGGATTTTTGGAAGGGTAGTAGCAGGATATGGAGCTCGGAGAAGAGCGGGGGTGGCGTGCTTTTCACGCAAGCGTTTGTTGTGGCGTACATGGTTTTTATGCTTCCCCCTAGATTTGAAGAGGGAGACAGTTAGAGAAAGATGGAGAGAGTAAGAGAGTGACTCCGAAGACCCCGGAGGGCAAACCCAGAGCCACTGAAAGAGTGAGAGAGAGATAGAGAATGACTTCGAATACCCGAAAGGGCAAACCCAGAGCCACTGAAAGAGAGAGAGAGATAGAGAGTGATTCCGTAGACCTGGGAGGGCAAACCCAGAGCCACTGAAAGAGAGAGAGAGAGACTCCGAAGACCCGGAAGGGCAAACCCAGAGCCACTGAAAAATAGAGAAAGAGATAGAGAGTGATAGTGAGAGGAAAGTGAAAGAAGCGAGATTAATTTGGAGTTGATTTCGAATACATTTGACTATAGTTTACACAGAGCAGCACGAGCTGGTGCTGAGACGTGAATGACGATTCTACTCAGGGCGCCGGTTTTTATTTACGAGAATGAGAATGCCCCGACCGAGGAAGGGAGCGGCTGCCGGGCTCTGATTGGCCCCTGACTCTTGCAACAGAGTCGCAACGGAGCGGTGGGGACACCGTACTCCGTGCTTCCTTCCTTCGATCTCGAGCGTCCTGGCGCCTTTTAATATTATTTATCGAATAATTAAAAGTTTAAAATACAAATTAAGAATAGCAATCTCGAAGCTACTTAATTAACAGAAATAAAGTTGTTTCCTAATTAATTCCTATGATTATATTAACAAGAAAAATCCCGATAAACTAAAATAATAGAGCCTTCCAGAGTGTTTACATTATTATTCTATAACTATTTACGTATATTCTGCAAGGACCCGAAAAGGAAAATAAACGCTAATGTACATTACAACTTAAACTAATTAAAAGATTTCTTTCAATAACCAGGCCGTAAAGTTTAAGTCGGATAATAAAAATTATATTCAGTTTAACAAATTGCGAAATGAAAAAATACATTATGCACTTTTAAACTAATTTAATATGTCTTGCCCTACAATTCACTTATTTATCATTTCAATTAATTCGATGGGCAAAACAATTACTGTGAACAAAAAAAATTTCTTCCGTGGATAATTATTACTTTTCGATTTTTCTAGAACGACGCGAGAAAAAAGACAACGCGAAGAGAAAGAGGGAGAGAGAGCGCGTTAGATGGGAGAAAGTTCTGTCTACGATCTATGTATCTGACTTAAACACAAAATCTCAATTAGGGTGGGGGGGGGGGCGCTATGGGGCTTCGGCTATTATAGTTACGTCACTGAGAAACCATTGCCAGACGGCTTTCACTATTCACGCCTAACCGCCTCTCCTCCTTCCTTCGCTCCCGCGTAGGAACATTAGTAAAAGCAGTACCTACTGCGCTAGTCAGTCAGTCGGTCTTGAGGACCCATTCTGTACACACTCGTGACGGCTCCGTCTGGAGCAATTGTTAAATGAACGAACATTTATTAGTAACATGAGTTGATTTATTCAACGTGCAAGTCGATGAAGTGTGGGGATCTAGCTAGTGCATCCTTGCAGTTCGTGCCGCTGATCCTTGATGCTGCAGGTGAAGCCACTCCTTCCTCCATCCCTCTTTCGTCCTCAAAACTTGACGAATGACAAAAAAAAACAGAAAGAAAACAAAAACCCAAAAGCATTAGTAAGAGTGACTCCTACTCTTTCTCCTTATGAAGAGCCCATGAGAGTGTATACAAAAACAGCGAAATGGTAAAACATTTCAAAGAAGAAAAAATAAAGTAGATAAAATATAAAAAATCAAATTGGTTGGCCCTCGATCGAGCCTCATTTTTCTCGCTGAAATTTCCTCCAAGAGGGGAGGAGCTCTTTACAAATAAATAAAAGTAGGACAGAACAAAGTAATTTACAGGTGAAACCTGCAACATTACAGTAACCATAAATAATTCCTGAATAATTCGAATTTTTTCGTCTCGAAGCACTTCGTATTATTGAAATTTCACTGTACGTAAAAATTTTTTAATTAATTCATTACACATCTCTGTCGCGAATGCCTTTAATGTGACGTTTTGAGTTACATCAGTTAGAGTTATCAATTGATCTGTAACAGCTTTAATATTTTGCGCTGGCAGAAGTGGTATTACCAGAGCGTGCTGTAAAACATTTTTGTTCACTTTCGGATGAAGGCGGTGATTTATCCATTTTGAGATCACGTACTGAAACAAATGGAGCACGAAATTAAAATGCATGCACGAAATAAAAATATCATTCAATACACACGTAATATTAGACAGACATAATTGCGGGTAGTGAAACCAACTGCTCGAGTTAGGCAGTTGGAAGCACTCATTCGCAGCACTGGCAACGCCAGACCTGTAAGGCCCAATTATTCTTTTGAAAGTAATTTTTTAAGTTTAAGTTGTTATTTTTCGATAGATTTCACTGCGAAGCTGGTAATTAATTTCTGAGCATGTGCAATAATACGCTACATAACCCTATAGAAGTTGAAAAAACATTGTAGTTCTTGCTATTTTTTTTCAGTTTAGGTCGAGGGGCTTCTCACTAAGAAATCAGAAATCTACACAGTAAAAAATCTGGTTGATAATTACCACAGCGATCATATGACAGAAAAAAACCACTGATTTCTGTGGCAATTTTACCGAAATCTTGTAAAAATAATGCGACACAGTAAAGTTACACACAGAAAGCAAAATTACCATCACCTAAATTTCAGGATGCTTGAATGTCACCATTTAGTTGAAAAGTGAACTGATGGTTTAAAATTGAAAACTGTGCATAAGGAACATAACGTCACAATTAGTTCATCATTTACAAAACACAAAAGTCTAGCAACACCTATATATTTTTTTAATATAACGCGAATGAATTTCGTTAATTTAGCTTTTAGCCAGTCTGATTTAAACTAGAAAAAGTTAAATTGAACACTAGAGCGAAGATATGTCTCAACCTTCAAACTTCATTATATATGTATGTATCAAACATCACGAATCTCGGGTAAACGTATAAATAGTAACCGGTATTTGTTATTATTATTAGTTCTGGGTTGAGACCTTAGCAGCCCCTGACACTTGGGTAATCCCGTTGCGTCCCCTTGTGAGCCTAAGAATGACCCCATAGCCCTCTCCATAGGGAAGGGACCGCAGTCACGCTATTGGCTCATATCTGCAACTCACTGATAAAATAATTACCTGTGAGTGTTAGACGTTTCCCCGCAACCGCAGGGCAGTAGCAAAGGATGTGAGTGGATGTCTCACTATCCTTTCCACACAGACGACAGAGGGGACTTTCTACAAGCCATATCTTATGTCTGTGATATCCTAAGTTCCCATGTCCTATGAATAGTTCTGTTAGAACTTTGATTTCATTCCTCCCGAGCTTGGGTACTTCCCTAGCTCGGTTGGAGTCGAGCTTTAAGCCCAAGAGTGTTTTGGCCGGTGTGAAACCAGAAACCAAATCCCACTCACTCTGATGTTCCTCAGTCAGCCAACTGTTAATTACTTCAGTGACTAACCTGCTGGAAATACCTACCACTGGCTCGGGTCCAGTAAAATTTCTTCCTGCTGCTAGCTTGGCTAGCCTATCCGATATCTCATTGCCCTTGATACCACTGTGTCCAGGGATCCAAAGCAGAGTGACTCGGTTTTCCGTCGCTAACGTATTTATTGCTTCAAAGCATTCCCATACTAATAGCGACGTAGTCGTTGTTCCATTCAAGGCCCTGCTGTCTGAGCAGATACGAATGTTCCTTTTATCGCCGTACTCCCTTGCCTTGTAGGCACACTGGAGTATGGCCATAATCTCAGATTTTAGAAGTGTGGCGTAGGACCCCATCTCAATTGTGAAGCCCATTCCATTCCTTCTACGATATACGCCGGCTCATGCATTCACCTCGTTCCTGGAGCCATCTGTAAACCAGTTGTCTCCATCACAGGGCAGGTATGCGTCGCCGTTAACCCATTCCTCCTTTGTGGATAGGCTTACTCGATACTTCTTGTCGAAGAGGTGGCGATTGACCATCTTGTCCCTGGACATGTTCAGGGACGGCCTTCTCGCGATGTAACTGCTGTCGAGATCCTTCTGTCATTCCCCAAGTTTAGCCTCCAGGCCGCCTTCGCAGCCACGGCCTTAATGATAAGATAGAGGGGCTCTAAGCCTATGCGTGCCCCCAGTGCCATCGTGGGTGTCGACTTCGAGGCTCCAGTGGCGCCTCTCAAAATCAGTCCCCTGATCCTTTCCAGTCGAGACTTCACCGTGGACAGCTTGACCCTGCTCCACCAGACTACCGCCGCATAGGTTAACCTGGGTCGCAAGATCGCTGTATAAATCCACGTAAGTGTCTCCGGTTTCAAGCCCCATCTTTTCCCTATGGCTCTCCTACAGAGCCATAGTGTCGCTTCTAGCTTCTTGCACTTATTTTCCAGGTGCTCATTCCATGACAGCTTCTTAACCAGAATTACTCCTAGATATTTAGCTCGTTCCTTGATTTCCAGTTGTTGTCCTCCAAGTTTCAAAGTACTCGTAGTTCCCCACTTGTACCTTCTGGGTAAAAAACCGCATCTGTCTTACTCGGATTTACCGATAATCCAGTTTTCTTGCACCATGAGTCTACTATCATCAGTGCTTGCTGCATTACTCCGAAGAGCACATCCAGATGTTGAGCGCGCACGATAACCAATATATCGTCCGCATAGCCTATGACGTGAAGGCCCTGACTCGAGAGTTTATGAAGCAATTCATCCACTACCAGGCACCACAGTAAGGGCGATAGGACTCCCCCCTGCGGACATCCCGAGTCAATGGTTCCACTTAGAGTGACATCACCCTTAGTCGTGTTTAGATTCCTGTTGGCCAACATGTGGCACGTCCATTCCACGACTGCAGTAGGCACACCATGTGTAATCATGGCCGCCCTGATCACCCCTCCAGAGGTATTATTGAAGGCCCCTTCGATGTCCATAAAGGTTCCAATCGCAAGGCATTTCTCCTTCAGTTGACCTTCAATTAGGTTCACTGCTCCGATTAGGGCCGTCTCCGTCAAGTGTCCAGCCCTATAGGCGTGTTGCTCCTTGTGAAGCGGTCTGCTTGACAAGACCTTATCGCGGATACATCTATCCACAAGTCTTCCCACTGTTTTTAATAGGAAAGAAGTTAGGCTGATGAGCCGGAAATCCTTGGGTGAAGTATAACCGATCCTACCTGCCTTCGGAATGAAGACTACTCTCGTAACCCCCAGGCCGCCGGGACATATCCGAGCGTCAAACTAGCCCTAGCAAGTCTCACTTGCGGCCCTATGATGATCTCTCCAGCCCTCTGTAAGAGGGCTGGATATATGCCATCCGGGCCAGAAGACTTGTAAGGACTAAAGGATTTCAGGGTCCACCTGACCCTGGCAGGGGTGACAATCTCGTTGGCAAGCCGTCGTTTGGGGCCCAATTGGGCCACATGTGACTTTGCCTGCCTCTGAGTAGCCGTCCCCCTTCTCCAGACCTTGAGAAGCTTGGAAAATGTGCCCTGAACAGATGGGCCAAGGTATCCCCGTCGGACTCTGGGTATCCCCTTCCGGACAATTTCAGAGTGCCGAGAATAGCGTCCGGATTTCAAAAATGTCTGTGCAAAAGTTGGTCCAGCTCTCCTGCTTACCCTTACGTATTGCACCTTTGTATTCGTCCCTCTTCGTTGTGAATGACGTCGATAGTTCCTTCGTTTTGCCAATGCTGGCACGTCTGAACCTCTTTCTGGTTATTCTGCGAAGCTCTTCGAGTTTCCCATTCCACCAGTATGTCTCCCCAGCCTTTCAGACTCTTGTAGGTCGACAATTACTTTCATAAGTAGTTTTGATGGCTTCCGTGAAAGTTTTGGCTGCCATCTCAAGGGGATCCACGTCTCGAGTTGGCCTGAGAACCCCTGAAAGTGCACATCTTAGTTCCGTGGAAAACTGATCCCAGTCCGTTCTTCTTGGATTTCTGACCCATTTAGGGCCATCAGGTAGAACGGATTCCAACACGAACTCTATCTGTGAGTGATCTGAGAGAGAGGGTTCATCTGAAACCCTCCACTTCTTGATACTATCCCTAAAATTAATGCTGCAGAGAGTGATATCAATGACTTCTTCCCTGACCGAACCACGGAACGTCGGGTTGTTCCCCGTGTTAAGAACATCTAAGTCTGTAGTGATTAGATATTCCAGTAGGTCATTACCTATCGAGTTGACGTCCGTGCTACCCCACAAAGTATGGTTCGAATTAGCATCGCACCCCAACAGAAGAGGCATGCCTCTTACCTTGTAATATTCCACCAGTGTACATGCCTCCACTGGTGGGTTAGTATCGCTGTCATAAGGAAAATAAGCTGATCCTAGAAGTAGCCTGTCTATTCCTTTGAGATACATGGCTATCACCATCAGGTCTCTCGAACATAGTTCAAGCAGCGGGACAGCACTAACTCCCTTCGTCCGTATGAATGCCCTCGGTTTGGCTGCCTTGGGATCCCTGTAACAAAAAAGGCGCCCCCCCCCCCCTAATGCCCTGATGGTATCTTGAAGTAACCATGGTTCTTGGATTAGCGAGATACCTGTATGCCTCGCAGCCATGCCCCTCTGCAAAACTGCAGAGACGCCTTTGCTGTGATGCAAGTTAATCTGGGTAATGGTGAGAACAGGAGCAGTCATTTAGGTCTGCTTCCGATCTTCCTGCATCTCAACAGGCCCCTCCTGTCCCTGGCCGGTAACCCTAAAGTTGACCTGTCCAAAGTGATAGAAGGGCCTGTTTTTGAGGGCCGAAAGAGCCCTCGTTTGGGACTCAGGAATATACATAACTAGGAGGTGACTAGTACCTCCTATTGTGCCTCCTTCCTGAGGTTTTTCGTGCCTGACAATTCGCCAGGACGCTGTCTTCAGTGAGGGGTTGAATCCCTCCAAGCGACGGAGCACCTTAGACGGGTCTTCCGGTTTACCCGGGAATCACGCCGTAGCTCTTACCATCTTTCGAAGCAACTCAACCCCGCCCACCTTAAGGGACGCACCTTCCCACGACTCTGTCTCGACCACCGCTTTGAGTAGCCAAGCTTTAGCCGCTGGGTCGGCTGCCACAAATATAAAGACCCCTTCTCTGCAGAAGGAGGTCACAAATTTTGGCCACTGCTCTGGGGACACTTTTCCAAGCGCCCTCCAGGTGGCCTCTCTGAAAATCTCTAACTGCTCCACCGTGAGCAATGAGTCCGGGTAGTTGGTGACAGCCACCACCACCGTTAGGGGGTTGGTCCTCTGAGCGGCCGTCAGTCCAGCTCCCAACGACTCTTTGTTCGTCGGCAGCTGGGCCGGCTTGTGCCTTTTCGCAGGCCCAGCCACCCCCGGTGGGGTGCTCTCCGAGCCTCTACCTCTCTTTTGGACCTCAGTGCTGGATGTCAGCCCTTCAACGGCCGATGCTCCCGTAGCTGCTTCTCTAGCCTACCGCGCTTTCCTCCTCAGTCTCCTTTTCTGGAAGCCTTGATGCCATTTTTCTTATTGGAGGGCCGATTGGCCTCTCCTAATACCATAGCCTCGTTCAGAGGGACCGTCAATCCCTCAGCTCCCGAGAAAACTGGGGGCACAGCCATCAACTGAACTGGGTTTGCCGGAGAGACAGATAGAGGGGTAAGGGTTAAGTCGGGCCCGTAAAGGCCCAACCCCTCACCCCCCTCCGCCACCTCCCTTCTTTCTCCTCCTCCTTTTCCATCATTAGTAAGCATGTTCCTAATTTATCCCACGAGAAGCTAGGGAAATAAAGGTCCGACCCTGCAGAGACCCGCATGCCACGAGCACGATCGCTCTACACCCACAGGTTAGGGGGGTGGTCACATTGAGTGAGATACTCAATGTGTAAATATCCGCTTGCAAACCACCATAAGAAAAACAGAGGGCCGTTTCTTAGTCGCTATGTGGGCCGCAGGTCATTCCTGTCCCGATTACCAACTGTAAGTCGGTCCAGGAGGGGCCTCGACCCAGGGATCCAGAGGCCCGTGTTAGCTAGGCTCTTCCACCTTCCTACCATACCGTAACCACACATGCCAGGAGAGCCCGTTTATAGGGATCCTTTCATGCATATTCATGCGCATGCAGGCCTAGGTCCTTTTGACCCCTATGTCCCACATGCTTAAGCCTTCCCACCAACTACAAGGTGTTACAGCTCCCAGGGGAGGTAGTTACCGGTAAATCTTTCAACAATTAAAAATATTTATAAAACGCCGGTGCATCCTACCGCTAATAACTTTGTCTCGAATGCCACATATTGAACGTCAAAATATCCGGAATTACTACATTACTACAAAGCGCTTAAATGCCTTTTGAACATTTCTAAAGATCCCGCAAGAATAAATAAACGTTCTTAAGATTTCTAGTGAAATTTCAAATTATTCTTTATTTTCAAAAATAAATGCTCAGTGAATATTTAGAAAAATTCCAAAAGGTTTACGAAATTGCCCGTAAAGAAATTAAGAGACTAAAAATATGTCAAGACTTTATATTATTTCCAAAAAAAAATTATTTATTATTATCTATAATATTGTTCTCTCAAATTAATGGTAGAAAGTTTTAGTTTTCTCTAAAATTGTTTGTCCACTTTTTAACTGAAGTGAAGTAATAAGAAATGCAACTCAGTGAACATAATTGTTTAAAAATGTAATATTGTTCAAAACTATCTTCTTTTAGGTACACCTGAAAGGTTGCAATTTTGTCCGAATTTTTCTACTCATCATTTACTTTTCATTTCGAGCGACACATGACAATATTCTGCACTTTGTCCACTTTGTATACATCTTTATGAAAGGAAACAAATATTTGAAATATTCTTCACATTTTCAATATGGTCAAAAGCTAAAAATTGTATAAAAACTCTCATCATTCGTTAATTAATTTATGAAAATATAGAAGTATATAATGAAAAATTGTTTCAACAATTATGTTTCTTGAGTTCCATCAATTATGACCTAAAATTAAATTAAATACGCAAAAAAAGAAATTAATTTTAAGGGAACATTTAAAAAGGATATCACAACATTTTCAATCACGACGCGAACTATTTTTCTAACGCGAAATATAAACGATCATCCATTAAAATAATTAAATATATAAGTTATGTAATAATTATTTAACTACTTATAATATTGGTTCTTGCAGGATCAAACCAAGTTATTGAGTTACTTGATGTTGGCTTGTATCAAGGTACTAGCACTTTTTCCATGCCTATACGTAGCGGCGAATTGTATCATGTGGCAGTAGCTGATGGTTGGATCATGTCACGTCTCGGCGTGTTTCATGAATTGCGTCAATTGATAACTGATAATGGCGAAACGAACCGTGAAGAGTACATTGAAATATTGAAAAATAATATCAAGGCTGTTAAGCCACTACAGGACACGGATTTTCTTAAGCTGCTTCGGAAAACGATTTTCAGAATGTCTCAACATAGAAGTTTTTAATGCCAAGCGAACCGATCTAAGACGTCCTGTGACCGAAAGACCCCGGAAACCCAAAAAGGTACGGTGTAGGTCTCTTATTAAAAAAAAAACAACTTACGATCAAATACATGCGAATGTACGCTCATTGGGCACATTTCATTGTGAAAATATACTGTGCGAGGGTTGGTTTATTCCACCCAGCGAATGGCAGATGCTCAGTTGCGTATACACACGTATACACGTATCCATATACGTATATACGTGGGCATACGTATTTAGTTTATTTGCAAATCTGAAACCTACAATCTGAAGTATATCTGGGTTGTGAGACAAAATCCAAAATGGCGGCGCCAAAATGGCAGACTAAAATTGTAAAACGATAGCGATTTGACTAAAATTTGCTACAAGGTGATTTTTCCCGTCGCTGATTACAAATTCAAGGTCAAAAATAAAGAATTAAAAATGGCGGATCCAATATGGCGGCCCAAAATTGTAAAAGGAAACCGATTTGACTAAAATTTGCTACAAGGGGGTTATTCTGATCGCTGATTTCAAATCCGGGGTCAAAATTGAAAAATTCAAAATGGTGGACCAAAAGTGTGCAAAAAAACAGATTTGACCGCTTTTTTTAATTCTGGAATTTTGACTTTGGATTTCAAATCAGCCACCTGCAAACCCTTCGATCGGCTATTTTAAGTCAAATAGATTTTGTTCTATAATTTTGGTCCACCATATTCGATCCGCCATTTTGAATTTTTAAATTTTGACACCGGATTTGAAATCAGCGACCCAAAAAACCCCCTTGTAGCAAATTTGAGTCAAATCGGTTTCCTTTTACAATTTTGGTCCGCCATATTGGATTCGCCATTTTTAATTTTTTAATTTTGACCTTGGATCTGTACTCAGCGACCTGAAAAATCTATCATTTTTCTATACTCGGAAAGGTTTTTTCTGCAATGAAAATAAAATATCCCTCTTTCTACGATTTTGAGACAGAATTTCAAAAAAGATCCACTGCGCGGCGTTGCTAGTGTAGCTAGTATCAAATGTTCAATTCAGAAAAAAATTTAGTCTTTATAAAATAATTCATAAAAATGTTTACTTAAACGATAAAATAAATCATTTAATGTGTGCAAAATTGGCACTTGGTTTTTATCATTAAATTATATGGATTTCTGTTGAACGTAAAGTAAATATATACAATAAAATAACACCTTCTTCTGCAAAATATCGATTTAGAAGGGGGAGTATATAATGAAAAACCTACGTAGATTTTAGGGGGGGGGGGGGTAGTGAAAAATCTACGGCAATCTACGAGGGGGGACTCAAAAAATGACTCAAAACTGGCTACGTAGTTTATGGACGAGCCCTGTTGTGCTGCTCTGTGGCTAGCTTATAGAAAAAGTGAAGATCACTAGCTGCATTAAAATTCTTACATTTTCTGTTTATCTGGATTTTGTTGGTAAGTGTAATTTTGATGACTATACTTATGATTTTTCTACTTATATTTATTTTTGCGGCTTGTGACTTTTGCCTTCGATGTATTTAAACTTCTGCAAGTTTTGGAAAATAGAATTTTTTAGTTCTTTGGTAGAATTTATGGAATTCACGAAATTCGTCGAATTCATGGAATTCACGGAATTCATGGACTTCATGGAATACACGGAATTCATGGAATCCTGTGAACTCCATGAATTCACAGAATTCAAATAATTCACTGAATTCACAGAATTCAAGTAATTCGCCGAATTCATGGCATTCAAGCAATTGACGGAAATCACGAAATTCGTGGAATTTGTGGAATTCATGGAATCCTGGAAATTCCGTAGATTCAGTGAATTCCTTGAAATCCATGAAGAAGTGAAACTTAAGAAGAATGTTTAAGGGCAAAGAAATCCAAGGAATCGAAGAAAGTCAAGGAATTCATGAAATTCGGGCGACTCACGGAATTTATGGATTTTAACACATGCATGAGATTCCAAGATTTCAAGGAATTCCATGTATTTCTGGAATTCCGTGAATTCCGTGAATGACGCGAATTTCTGGAATTGTTGTGAATTCCTTGAATTCCATAAATTCCTTGAATTCCATAAATTCCATGAATTTCTTCAATTCCATGAATTTCTTGAAGTACTTGAATTCTGTGAATTCCCTGAATTCCACGAATTCCTTGAATTCCTTGAATCCCGTTAATTCCTTGAATTCCGTGAATACCCTCAATTCCATGAATTCCCTGTATACGATTTCTGTGGCATGTTTTTTTCAATATAAGTGTTCAAAATTAATAATTCATCCATTTCTATTTAAAATAATAATTCAAGATTTTTAAGAACATTAAAACTTGGTTTATAGCTTCGTTATTACTATAAAATAAGTAATGGAGAAACTTAAATACAGGTATTTTCAGTTTTGAAAGCTACGCTTCATACTAAAAGTAAACACTTGTAAGTAAGGGGCCGTACTTAAATTACGTATCGGATTATAGGCCCTTTCTTAGACCCCCCCCCCTCCTCCCTCCTGTAATAAACTGTAACAAAATATTTCTACCTCCCCCCCCCAGTCTTTCTATACGTAATTTTTAGGTTCCAAAAATGTTTTACTAGTTACTGCTAGTAGGGTGTCCCAGAACTTAATTTTCAAAATTCCCTTATTTTTGCTTGTCTAATTTTTCATTTTCCTTGATCATTAATATTCAAATACCAGCATTTTAATCTTGAAATACTTTTAACATATAATCTTTTATAAACCGAATAAAACAGTATTTCAGATGCAAATGAAAAATTTTCAAATTTATTAATTTATTTTAAACAAAAAAAATGTCTTTTCTACTATAAAAGATAACTTTTTAACAAAACACATAAGCTTTCAACAAAATAATTACATTTTTCACACAATAGTTGAATTTTCAACTTGAAAATATAAATTCCCAATAAAAAGTGTTATAGTTTATATTTCAATCAAAGAACATGAAATTTATACAAAAAAGAAGTTTTTCAAAACCGAAAAGACGAATTTTGAACAAATAAAGATTATTCACTGAAGAAAGAAAATTTTACCTGAATCGTTGAACCTTCAATCAAAGAGACGAATTTTCTCTACGAAAATTCAATTTACAAACAAAAAATATGACTTCAGCAAAACATTATTTTTCCGTGAAACTGATGTATTCCTACTCAACAAAAATAAAATTTTAAACCAAGAAAATTACTTTTTTTTCATGAAAAAAGGAGAATTTTTAAATAAAAAAGATCAATGGCAACGGCCATACCACGCTGGAAACACCAGTTCCCGTTACATCACTGAAGTTAAGCAGTGTTGGGCGCGGTTAGTACTTGGATGGGTGACCGTTCGAGAATAATACTACTGCGTTGCTGTTGGCGGCCGTGGGTGTTGTGAGAACTTTTACCCATGTAGTTGAATTTTCAATTTAAAATACTAAATTTCAACAAAATAGTTAAAGTTTGAACCAATGAGATGAATTTTCAACTGAATACTCAAGCTAAGAAGACTAATTTTTAACCAAAAAGTTGCATTTTCATAAAAAAAAGAAATTTCTACCAAAGCGAATGAATTTATAATTTAAAAAAATAGTTGAATTTACTTTTAAACAAGATTTTAGTTGACTTTTCACGCTCAAAATATGAATTTTTAACCAGGAAATTAGTTTCTACGAAAAAAATTGAATTTTCAATCCAGAGAGACGAATTTTTACTCAGAAAGGATGACTTTTTATCAAAATTGTTGAATTCTCTACCCAATAGTTGGACTTTTATCTAAAAAGAATTAAATTTCTATCAAAACTGATGAATTCTTATTTACAGAAAAAATAAAAATTTCAAAAAAATAGTTGAATTTTCATCCAGTATCTGAGAAATATGAAATTTGTACTAAAACAGATGCATTTTTAATAAAAAAGGACAAATTTCTTTTAAAGTTGAACTTTTATCCAGAAAAGCTTTCAGTTCATTTTTTAACACAAAAATATGAGTTTTGAACAAAAAGTAAATTTTCTACGAAATAGATAAATTTTCAACGAAACAGTAGAATTTACAACCAAAAGTATGACTTTTAAACAACATAGTTTTATTTCCAACCAAGCAGTTGGATTTTTATCCAAGATTAAATTTTTCTTAGAACAGATGAATTTTTGATTAACATCTTTTTTTAACAGTTGAATTTTCACCCAGAAAATATTTCAGTTCTCTTTTCAATACCAAAATATTAAATTTAACCAGAAAGTAAATTTTCTACAAAATACTTCAATTTTAACAAAACATCAGAATTTTCAACCAAAAAGTATGACATTTCAACAAAATTGTTGAATTTTAAACCAAACAGTTGTATTTCTGCACAAGAAAGATGTACTTTCTACTCAAGTAGATGAATTTTAAAATCAGAAAGACAAATTTTCAAAACAGAGTTGAATTTTCAACCGAACAGTTGCATTTTTATTCAAGAAAGATGAAATATTTATTTTAAAACAGATGAAAAAAAACGTAAAAAAAATAGTTAAATTTTCATCCAAAGAAGATTTCAGTTTACTTTCCAACACCCAATTAGGAATTGTAAACTATAAGTTAATTTCCTGCTAAATAGTCGAAATTTTTATCAAAAAGTATGGCTTTTTAAGAAAACTGTTAAATTTTCAACTAGACAGTTGCATTATTGTACAAAAAAATGTGAATTCTACTAAAACAGGTGAATTTTTAAATCAAAAAGACAAATTTTCAAAAAAATAGTTGAATTTTTTACCAAAAGGATTTCAATAGACTTTTCTACCGAAAAATACAAAATTTAAACAAATAGTAAATTTTCTAGGAAGTAGTTTTATTATCAACGAAACAGTTGCATTTTTGTCCAAGAAAGATGCAATATTTCTACTAAAAAAAGATGAACTTTTAAATTAAAAAGACAAATTTTCAGAAAAATATTTTTCATCCAAAAAATATTTAAGTTGACTTATCAGCAACAAAATATGAATTTTAAACAAAAGGTTAATATTATACGAAAAGAGTTGAATTTTTAACCACGAAAAGACGGATTTTCAACATAACAGTTGTATTTGCAAGAAAAATTATGTCTTTCTAAGAAAATTGTTAAATTTTCAACCAAATAATAAAATTTATGACTAAAAAGATAATCTTCAGAAGAAAGTTTTTGCGAGAAATGGTTTTTGCGAGAAATGGTTCAAACGGCCGTGACTGTTTACGTTTGAAGGCCTACGACTCAGGACCAAGGCCAGTGCGAGCCATTTTTGAAACCGGTCTTCAATCGGAAGTTGAGTGTAATCCTGAAACAATTAAAAACATATGTTAATAACTTTAATCATATTTTGAGAAAGTGAAGTTTTCGAAATTTAAATTTTTGTACAGCCTTAACATTTGAAGAATAAAATAAATTCATGTTGTAAAACTTTGAAAATATATTGACCTTAAAAACTATGAAGGAATGAAACAGATTTGAACGCACGATATCGCAAAGTCCATACTTGGCGAAACCCAAATTACACAAGTGGATAATAAACAACATCGGAATTTTTTAGGCCAAACAAGTTTGATCAGAAAAAGTTATTCTGATTATTCACTTCCAAGGAAATAAATGTGTAAGTTAGCAATATCAAAGTGACACCTAAAATTGGAGCAGGCCTGGCTGAGGAGTGTGAAAAAAAATTCAATTTTCAGAAATAATCAATGATGGAATCAATTTTTTTTCGCCCTTTACACTACTATAAAGTTTCCTAATTATATTTCCACATAATTGACAGTTTCGATTTTCTTTTCCTCTTGCTAAATGTTTAGAAAATGTCGTAACTTTTGAGGTTATGATACACTAATTACTAATAGGAAGCTAAAATTCCTCTAAACTTTTTTTTCAATTCCACAAAAATAACAGGTTCCCTCACTCCACTCTATGTGGGGAATTGGTGCAAGAGATCGCCGTGTGAATAAATAAATAATATGTCAATTAGTCTTCTTATTATATATTAACTATGGAGAAATATTAGGGAGTATCAGTGAAACGGAAAAATACTTGTTTAAAAAGCAATATATAACTAAATTTCGCAGAAATATTTTTCTTTAATTTGGTATTTCAGAATGTATCAGTAAAAGTCGTGTTTGATGAAAATGATGAAAAGGCAAAAGGTATCATCGTACGTGTGAAGATTTGTATAGGTTAGGTGTCGACGAGAACGCCAACTAAAACTGTGCGATGAATAACGATGATAAAAATATATGATGAGATGTACTCACCTTGAATACGTTGAATTCGGATAATTAAATAGAGCAGGTCACTGAAGAATCAGATTACACAGAACAAAAAGTTAGAATTGGCGCATTTCGCATGCTGCCTGTTCGTGTTACGTCACAACACAACTGCGAGAAGACGTTAGATTCTCGAATATCGCCTCTAAAGGCCTAAACGTTAGCTTCAATATCATCTTCTTTTTAACTGCCAAGATCTTGCTGTCTTGCTAAGCCTAGTGGGACTTGTTTCAAGATGAATATTTGCAAATAAGCAATATCAGTGAATTAATTTTGGTTCTAAGCCGAAGAGGACTCCTTTTAAAACGATCTTCATGCTCTCATTTAGTTTCGGGCTTAATTTAAGTCAAAAATAAAAACAAGACCAACCCAACTTGAAGACTTTTTTTTTCTGTGAACTTGGGTAGAAACATTTTATAAATTGGTTTTTTAACAGCGAAATGATTGGCAATCCAGGGTAATCCATTTCAACCTACTTTTATATACTCAAAATCAATTCTTAACCCACTTGTAATTCACTTTTCATCCACTTGTAAGCCAGATGTAGTATTGTAATATATAATATGTGAACATTCAAAATTCAAAATGCATCCATTTCTATTTGTTTTTATAGAATTAGGTTCTCCAAGTGACTCACCACTAGGGCGTATCGAAAAAAATAAAGTTGTTTGCGCAAAGTTCTAATGGCAATGAAAACTTTCTTTTGGGAGTCAAAAACACTCCCCTAAAGTTTCATAAAAAAAAAAAATCCTTCTGTCTCCGCATTGTAGATATAGCTAAAAATCACCAAAAACGAAGCACTTCTTCAAATTTGAACAGCAAAAAATTTTTTTTTTGTAATTTAAATCATCGATAAAAATAGTTCAAAGCAAGTCTATTTATACTTGTATAGTAGAGCGGGCCGAATTTTTTTTTTGTTTGAAAGGCCTCACATCCAAAAAGTTTCTACTGGATCCCAGTAACTCACAGGCCAAATTACAGATTAAAAAAAATATATTTAACGGGAGCGCATCGACGATGAAGCCCAAAATGGGACAACATTTTAATGTTCACTTTTTCTATTAAAATATTTTTAATATTTGACAGCTCTAATCATTCAAATTAGTAAAATACTTCCTACTAAAGTCATTTTTTACACATACTATACAGCATTAACAAGAAAAGTGCAATATTCATCCCGAAAATGAGAGCGGGAGATAGTGCAAAGTGCATTTTGTCACTTTAAGCTCATGTTTTCCCTAAAAGAAATGTATTTCTTTTGCCAGAATTATTTCCGCTTGAATAGGTAAGAATTTTTAATTTTGTGACCATTATATTTGACTTCGTAGTTGGTAATTTTATGTTAATATATCTGAATTCATAATTTAAAGTTTTCCAATCTGTTTTGTTATCGCTTATTGAAAATGGCCTCAACCGAGCTTAGCTCCAGGAAATTCGTTACGCATCCGATCATCAGACAAGTTACGACTTTGATACAGGATTATATAGGACGAAAATAATATTTTAATCTAGGAATATGTGAAAAAAGCTATTAATAAGATTTTTCAAGAAAAACATGAACTTGAAGTGACAAAATGCAGTGCAAATGCATTTTGCACCATCTCCTGCTCTCATTTTCGGGATAAATATCGCCCTTCTGTTGTTAATGCTGTACTGTATGTAAAAAATGTACTGTATGTCATAAAAATGACTTTAGTAGATAATATTTTACTGATTTAAATGATTAGACCTGTCAAATATAAAAAAGATTTCAATAGAAAAAGTGAAAATTAACATTTTTTCACATATCAGGCTTTATCGTCGATGCGCTCCCGTTAAATATTTTCTTTAAATCTGCAATTTGGCCTGTGAGTTACTGGGATCCAGTAGAAACTTTTTGGAGCTGAGGCCTTTCAAAAAAAAAAAAGAAAAAAAAAATTCGCCCCACCCTAGTACACAACTTGCGCTCGGGAGATACGCCTGATGAAATGCCAATTAGACAGGAAATTCCTTCCACTTCCGGTAGTTTTTCGAACGCGGGGAATTCAATATCTGAAAATCAAAATTTAAATTTAGATATGGGAACGCAAAATAATTCATTGCAAATCTATTCTCCCACTCCTAGTACATCTTCTACTAATATGTCAGATGCAATTAAAATTTTAAAAATAGTTCGAGATATTATTCCTTCATTTGACGGGAAAAATATGTCTGTAAAAATGTTTGTAGAACATTGTCGTGTTTCAGCGTCAACGACTAGTCCCCAAGAAACACCGTCTTTAACTATGTTAATTAAAACAAAAATAACGGAAGAGGCTCGTGTTCATATTCAAGATCAGGTGGGACTGACCTTAGAAGGGATTTTAAAAACATTGGAACAAATTTATTCGCCTCAAGAGGATGCGAGTCAATGGTTGCAGGATTTAACAAATGTTAGAAGAATGCACAAGGAGTCCATACCTGAATATGGGGCGCGGGTTAATCAAATTTTAAATAAATTGATTATTCAGGTTATGGAAAATACACCGGTTGAAAAGGCAATAAGAATATGCGAAGCCTACCGAATAACCAGTGTAGGGAATTTCCTGCGAGGGTTGGATAAAGATGTTTATTCCCAAATTCGAGAAAAGGAAATTCGTACTTTAGAAAAAGCAATTGTACTGGCTAATCAGGCGGATCTCTAATGGAGAAGTTGCAAGAGAATACATAATCCAGCTCTTGAAAAATGCGAACTTGAACATGATGATAAGAGCGAGCGAAATCTTCCTCCGAGAAGAAAAATTGCGCATATACAGGATAAAAGAAATTGGAAAACTGAAAATAATAGCGAACGTGCATGTTATAATTGTAAAGAGTACGGGCATATTAGGCGAGATTGCCCACATTTAAGGAATAATGTTAAAGAGAGAAAGAGAGAGGGTTGTACATATTGTAATTTGAATAACCATGTTTTCAAGAATTGTAGACTAAAGGCTAGGCATGATAAAGAGAGAGGGAATTCAAAGCGTAAATGGGAAGATTCTTTGAACGTGAAACAGGATCGCCCAAACGGAGGCTCAGCGATCCTGAAACAGGGTTCAGAAATAACCGCGTTGTCCTCCAACTCAAATCCAAAGAGGAATTGAATTTAATGCCCATGATTAATTTAAATCATTTTTTCTTTGTGAAAGGTAAAGCAACAATACTAGTTGATACCGGGTCGAGTGTAAATATAATTAAAGAAAAAACCCACGAGTCTGGATAAATAAAAGGAGGATCTATAATTTAATAGGTATTGGCAAAGATATGGTTAGTACCCTGGGAGAAGTAAAAATAATGATAAAAGGCTTGGAAACCCCTTTTCAGGTTGTCCCAGAGTCTTTTCCCATTGAACAAAATGGTATTCTCGGAATTGACGCATTAAGGCAGCATCATGCTGTTCTGAATTTTATTGATGATTGTCTTCATCTTGGAGACTTAGATTTTCCTTTGTTGTCCCATGCCACCATTATGTTACCTGCAAGGTCGAGAGCTATAGTACGGGTTGTACTTAAAAAGACGAATTTGAAGGAAGGTTATATACCTAGACTTTCTTGTGGACCTGGAATTTTTAGCGGAGAATGTTTAACTTTAAATAATAATGGAATAGCAAGAATTCTTATGATAAATAGTAATAATGAAAATGTTCATTTAACCTTACCTCCGATAGAACTAGAAGAATATGATGTCCCCTCTTCAAATAAAACTGTTTCAAAATCCAATAAAAATTCAAAAGATAAATCCAAAGAACGCGCTAAAAGGTTTGTTGAAATTCAGAAAATCGTGGATATAAGTGACCTAAATGAGGAAGAAAAAGAAAAATTATTACCCTTATTTTACGAATTTAGTTCTCAATTCAAATTACCGGGAGATAGGCTGGGGGCTACTAATGTTTTAAAACATAAAATACTGACAACTAACGAGAAACCCGTTCACACTAAACAATATCGTTATCCCCACATTCACAAGGATGAAGTTCGTAGACAGACGGATGAAATACTCTCTTGAGGAATAGTCCAGCCGTCTGTTTCACCATATAATTCCCCATTATGGATAGTCCCTAAAAAATCAGATTCCAAGGGTAATAAAAAATGGAGGATGGTCATCGATTATCGTACTTTAAACGAAAAGAGGATCGGCGATGCCTATCCACTACCCAACATAACTGACATTTTAGATCAACTTGGTGGGAGTAAATATTTTTCAGTAATGGATCTAGCATCTGGTTTTCATCAGATCCCTATGAATCAAAATTCTCAAGAAAAGATTGCATTTTCAATATCATATGCCCATTTAGAATTTACTCGTATGCCATTCGGGTTGAAAAATGCCCCGGCTACCTTCCAACGAGTTATGGATCAGGTTCTCACGGGCCTTCAAGGAATTGAATTGTTTGTCTATTTGAACGACATTGTTGTTTATGCACATGATTTGGATGATCATGATAAAAAAATTAGAGCATTATTATCACGCTTGAGAGATGCAGGGTTAACTCTTCAACCTGAAAAGTGTCATTTCTTGAGACGTGAAATAGCTTATCTTGGCCATATAATTACTCAAGAAAGGGTGAAGCCTGATCCTAAAAAAATAGAAGCAGTAATAAATTTTCCAGTACCCAAAACAAGAAAAAATATCAAACAATTTTTAGGGCTAGCAGGTTATTATAGACGATTTATTTCAGAATTTGCAAAAATATCGAAACCCCTAACACGTTTATTAAAAATGGACATTTCATTTAAATGGACCAATGAAGAACAGAAAGCATTCGAACAACTTAGGGATGCTATTTGTTCGGAGCCCATGTTACAGTATCCAAATTTTACAGAACCCTTTATTATAAAGACAGATGCGTCAGATTATGTTGTAGGAGCAATATTAAGTCAAGGTCAAATTGGGAGAGATCTTCCAATATCTTTCGCTTCTCGAGTTTCACAACATGCTGAACTAGATTAACCAACTGTTGAAAAAGAATTGTTAGGAATCGTTTTTGGTGTGAGACATTTTCGACCTTACATTTATGGACGTCATTTTACTTTGGTCACAGATCATCGACCTTTAGTATGGCTCTATAAATTGAGAGATGCAACTTCCAGACTTGCAAGATGGCGAGTTGAGCTGTTCGAGTATGAATACGCCATCGTCTATAAACCTGGTAAAATAAATTTAAATGCCGACGCATTGTCGAGAAATCCTCCGGAGTATGGAGAAGAGGCTCTCCTCCCCGTAAGGTTGGTGGATGGTTGTGTTCCGAAGTTCGCGTACTCTGACCATACCCGTCTATCATCTGAGCAGGAGATAGGAGATCCTAAAGTTGATGGAAATAATCAACAAAATGAGGAGTTACTTGGACAAGTATTCCTGAGCAAGATAAGTCCTGAAGCTAGGAAACAGGATAGTACAAAATGCGCCAAAGTGATAGAAACCAAAAAGGGAGGCCGTGAAAATGCCTTGGTGACAGAAGTAGATTCTGGTCATGATATGTACTCCGGGATGTTTTGCCTCGGAAAGGAGATGATGGTAGTTCCGTCTCAAAGTCCACCTAAGATAAGCTCTGGGTTTGGCAATCAGGGATCCCAGGTCAGGGCGGACTTCAGTTTTGTTGGCTGGTCCCATCTGTGGGAATTGCGACCCCCAGGCCTTCAAGAAATTGATGGTCAGGGGATCGGTCTAGTAAAAATGGTTTCTGGTTTATGCTCCGGGATGTTTTGCCTCGGAAAGGAGACGATGGAAGTACCGTCTCAAAAAGACCAGCACTCGAATAATTCGATGGTTGGCATTCAGGGACACCAGGCTGGCACAGATTGTGATTATCACAACTGTTCTAATCTGTGGCGACAGAGACTCTTGGACTCTCAAGAAATCGATAGACAAGAGATCGGCTTTAATAAAAATAGTGGAAGGACAAATCTTGGGTCAAAAGCAAGGATTTTAGAAGTAGGTAGATTGTTATTAGTAGAATCTACCCCAGTAATTAAAAGTGGTAATTGTTTATCTTATGTCAAAGATAAAGTAACAATGGGTAAAGGTAACATTGCTCATTTTGTATCTTCTGATGGATTGTTTGAATCAGAAATTAATGAAGAATTAATTGAAAAACAATTGTTTGATGTAAACGATTTAAAAAATGAACAAGTAAAACTGGGCGATGTCGTAGTCTTCTCGAGGAAAAATAGATACATTTTTGGTATGATTGTTAAAAATCAAAAAGATGATAAAATCTTTTTGAATCATGTTTCTGGTACTATTTTGGCACTGAAGAAAGCCATGGAAAGGCTAGGTGTGAAAGATATTAAAATTTCGAATAAAGGTAATAATAACCTTGGGACAGTGACATGGCTATCTGTTGAACAAATTCTTTTACAACATTTAAAAGACTCGGAACTTCATATAGTGGTCTGTTCGGGGGAAATAATAATTCCTCCAATACACCAGCGTGACGAAATAATAAAAGAATATCATGAATCGACAGTTGGAGGACATAAAGGGATTTCCAAGACCTATTGGCGTATCAGATCAAAATATTATTGGGAAAATATAAAATTGGATGTTGAAAAAATATTAGGGTATTGCAAAATTTGCATGAGAAATAAAGTTGTTAGAAAAGGTACGCGAATGCCAATGGTAATTACTGATACACCCAAGAAACCATTTGAAAAGATTCAAATTGACCTTGTTGGCCCACTTCCCGTAACACCTCGAGGAAATCAATATATTTTGACAATACAATGTGTATTCTCAAAATATTCGGACGCGATCCCTTTCATAAAGACAGATTCCGCGACCATCGCCCAAGCAATAGCTGAACATTTTATATCGTGATATGGTTGTCCTCGGATTATACAATCAGATCAGGGAACGAATTTAACAAGCAAGGTCATTCAAAATGTTTGTAAAATTTTTAAAATCAAAAAAATCCAATCTGTTGCTTACCATCCTCAAAGTCTTGGATCTTTTGAGCGTAGTCATCATACTCTAATCGAGTATTTGCGGCATTTTGAAGGTCCTCATAATTGGGATGAATGGCTCCGATTCGCCGTTTTTTCCTACAATACCGCGGTTCATGAAGGTACGGGATTCGCCCCATACACTTTGGTATTCGGTAGAGAGGCAGTATTTCCCACAAGTTTCGACGAGAAACCTCCTGAAAGAACTTATGTTGATTATTTGCGCGAACTTTTCTTAAAATTAGACAACATTCAATCTAAAGCTAATGAACGCCTCCAAAATGCTAAAGAAAGGTCTAAAAGGTACTATGATTTGAAAGCGAATCCAAAAAATTTTAGGGTGGGAGCCCCAGTCTACTTAATAAGAGAAAATAGACATGTTAAAAAATTTGATCCATTTTTTGATGGCCCATTTATAATTGAGAAATTATGAGGAACTCGGAATGCTCAAATCAGAGTAGGTCCTACTAAAACAAAAATTGTTCATTTGGATAAATTGAAATTGGCAGCTCATCCTATAGATGAGTAATTTTGAAGTAAGTTTAGAAATTTTGGAATAAGAGAAAATTTTAATTTTCTTCATTCTAAAGGGAGGGGTAAATAGAATAAGACAAAGCGGTTGCATGGAATGAAGGCGTAAACATCGTACTTGACTGACTTTAGTCACATAGGGTAAAGTTCTCGGTGAAAAATGACCGATGGGAATATTACGTAACTTAACTTCTTCTCTATTATCTAGTGAAACTTTACATGTGCGTAGATGCACGAATTGAAGAGATAATACCTTCTTGAGTCTCCTACAGGTATATGTGGTGTGGAATTTATGGAAAGAATCTTTTTCTTGTACAATTGCCACATTATACACTATGATTTGAGACGGGAAATTGAATTAAATTCGGAAACTATGAATAAACTAAAAGCCCGCGAACAATTTGAAAATTCAAATCGTCAATATGAAAAGTTGTAATTATTGGGTTAAAATAATTAATTCTATAAATTATATAAGGACTTAATAACATATTCAGTTGTTCTTTTGATAATGTGTTTATTTTTTCACATTATAAAATTAAATAATTCCACTTAAAGTCTTGATAATAAGGGAAGTGGATACTTTAGGGCCCAATGACTTAAATATAAGCAGGGAAATTTATAATAGAAATTTGGGTCTGTCAATGCAATCTGCGGGATGCTATTCGAGATGTGTTTTGAATGTCGTCAAGAATAGACGCAAGTGAAAAGGAAAAGGGGTTCAAGTGCAAGAGAAAGTGGAATTGATTAAAGCATTAAAGGAAAATGGTTAAAAAATTAATGTTGGTCATTCAGGCAAAACTAAGAAGTGAAAGACATGATCCTATGTCACAATCGGTGAGTGAGGAAAAATAAATGTAAATATAATTTTATATATAGTAAGGAAACAAAAACATATAACAATAAAGAGTCTTTAAATTTTATTTTTTGTTGTATAATCAAGAGAATAAATATCTTAATAATTAAATTGAATTTCTCTATTAGATTAAAATTCCTTATTAAATTAAATTTCTTTATTAAATTAAACAATAATACTAATAATAAATTCAATTAATTAACAAAATATCGCATGGCAAGAGAAATAATTTTTTTTAGTGTTTTCTCTTTTCTAACTGAATATTAAACTTTTGTTATTTTATTATTAATTTTTGAGTGTGTTAATAATTATGAATTGTCCATGTGATGTTCCTTCCTCATTGTATTTTCATAAGGATCTAAATTAAAGAGAATTTTTTTTATTCTCTTTATTAGGGAAAAAGCCTAGCCGCATTAGAATGGAGGCATATCGCTGGCCCAATTGTTTTATCAAGGAAAGAGGGAAATCACAATTACCGGTGGAAGTGTGGCAATTGTCCTAACCAGGAAGGCTTGTCAGGAGGAAGTGACCAGGTGTCCAGGAATTCGCAAGCACCTTCTTGTTAGGACCCAACTCAGCCAACGGCGATCATCTCCTAAATGCCAAAGTATGCCATTCGTCAAAGCTGAAATAGAGACCTGTAGAATCTGTCAGATTGCACTTAGGGACCGAGGGGCCCTAATACACCGAGGCACATTAGAACCATCTGGTAAGGCCTACTGGCTTACTGAGCAGCCACATTATTCTACGGGAACACGCATCGAATGGAAAGAGTGCCAGCCAGATGATCGGCCTTCCTTGGGGCAGTTTCTGCGCGTTGAAAACATCAGCGAAAATGCAGCAAATGTATGGGTTCCTTTGCCTCCAGGAGTGACTAATTACATTGATATTGATGACATCTAAGAGTTAAATGAGTTTTGGCTCTGTTTTTTTTTTGTAGAGAATCTTCTTTCTTATTTTATTATATTATTAATCCATATTATTCTTGCTTTCCTACATTAAACAATTGTTATGATTCATTTTCTTATTTTCTTTTTTATGAGATTTAACCAAGAGGGGAAGGGGGTTTAAGAATAAATTATGTGATTGCTATAATTTTGATGCCAGATCATTCCACCTGTCTTTACCTATAATAGTAGTCAGGAATTAAAGTTGATGAATGCATGCATGAGAGAATTTTAAAATAAGGAATATTTTAATTACAATAACCTCTTTAGAAGTACACTTTTCCTGGAAATTAATGAACCACACAAAGAGGCCAGCGGCACTTTCGGGCCTCTCAAGTTACATCGTAAATCAAACATTTTACGATGTCACCAAGTGCTCGAATAAAACAGACGCAATTTTGTGCGAGTGAAAGGAAACACTGGAAGCCCCGCCCCATACACTCAACGTAGACAAGAGAAGTGAGAGGAGGAAAAGTGACCGCAACTATCACGCGTTGAAAAATTTCCTTATGTTTCTTTACCGTGTGGAAATCATGAGAATTTCTCTGAGTAGGATTTAATAAATTCGTGACTGTAAAAGGAGGAAGAAAGACAATTTTTTTAAAAATATAAACAATGTATATGGGCAGCATAATAAAAAGTTATTAGTATGAAATAACTTTTTTTTTAATAGGGGGAAAGGTGTGACGAAATGTGATTTCTCAAAGTCACGTGACTTCATTTGTTTTACGCGGGAATAGATTTTAAATTTAAATTATAAATAAGTTTTATTTTGGAAATGGAAACTAACTAGAAAGTTAGTTAGGTAATTTATGGAGAACAATTATTTGATTCTCGTCTTTATCATTTTTGATGCCTGAAAATTAAATGGTAAATGACATAATATTTTGTCTTATAATATTAAAGAATTTGATAATGAATAAATTATTAAATAGTAATTATTGAAGGAATTGGCTAAATGAATTAAATGGCTGTAAATTATAATACATTTACATGGAATTATATTACGAATTTTTATAATGTCAGAGGAGAAAACCAGGTTATAGGGAAATACCAAGGAATAATGCAGCGATGATGCATGTTTTCTCTCTCTCGCTCTCTCTCTCATAGGTAAAAGCGTCATAGAATTAGTCATAGTAATTAAGAATATCCGGTCTAGATTAAGTCCCGACATAAGGGCGCCGAAATATGTAGCAAACAAGTCGAAGGGGTCTAGTAATATTGCGCAAATCTATGAATCAGCAAGGACTAATCTGGATTGATCTGGATCAGTCTGGATCGGAATTTTGACTTGTTTTGCAGCATTAAGGGTGAAGTCATCCATACGCTGATTGGCGAATAATGTCGACATCGTTGTAAATTTAGAATTATGATTGGCTGTTGGTGACGAAAATTTGAACACGAGGTTTTCTACGTCACTAGATACGAAATTATAAATATAGGATTGCACATTCAAACAGACAGAAAAAAGCCTTCCTGCATTCGATAATCTAAACACTTAATATTGAGACATTTTATCTTTCCATTTATCAGTAGATTTTACCTAATGTCTGCTCCGGAAAGCATTCTGTTTGATCTCTTGGAGATTTTTTCAGATGTAAATTATCAGCCTTTCCAAATTGGCCGTTTTTGCGAAGAATTGCATTTTATTGTGATTATAATATATAATCAGAACGGTTTCAGTCAATATACCTTGCCACGAGAGCAACTTGAATCTGATTCCAATTCGGGGTTGGAATCGAACTAAGTCCATTTTAATTCGGATTCTTATCGTGATTCTTATTTTACTAACTATTGTGCTGTGCAATTAAATAAACAGTGAACTTTTGTTAATAGTACTAAACATATTATTGTTTTATTCATTAAATCCTGAATTCATCTCGACAGTTCACGGTTTTGACTTTCAAGCCATTCGAAATCAGCAACGAACCTTGAGAACTCTCAACGTCCAATCATCGTTGGAACCAGCGGAATATTGTCAACTTCCTGAAATTCTGTTTTAACACGCACGTGCGTTTGCCTTGCGTTCTAAGTAGTACCGGCTTCCGGGTAGAGAAGTGAAAGTTGCTAGGGAGAAATATGGCCGCCACAGATTGCTGAAGCATAGTTTTAACTTGAGGGGGCATGTAGTCATGAATTCATAAAGTTAAAGTGTCACACTACTGATTCAGGTTAGGGGAGGGAGAATATATTTGAATATTATCATCGTTAATAAATGAACACGGATATACTGTTTTCACAATTCAGAATTCGTCCAGACAGCAGATTTTGCTTTTTTTCAACGGGAACGTCTGTAAAGAAGTTAGGGAAATCCTTCACTTTACATATTTTATTAAAGAACGATAATTTTGCATTTTAAACCAGTTTTGTTTTGGTTTTTGTTTATTATCAGTAAAACCATTGCTATTGACTCAGAAAAGACCTGACTCTGTCAGGTGACATGACTTGTTATTAATTTTGATAAATTTATTAATTAATATTTATTTTCAACCAAACAGATGAATTTTTAACTACAGTTACGATGAATATACATTTGTAATAATTGCATAATCAGTTAAAATGATTTTTTTTCGATTTTTAATAACACTTTAGAGCTAAAAAACGAATTTTTCTGCAAAACAGTTGAATTTTTAACCGAAGCATTTGAATTTTCCACCAAATAAGAATTTTCTGAAGAAATTTGATACGAGGATTATTAATTTTCTCCGAAACAGGACTTTTGATGCAAAAAAAGAAGAAAAATTCAACTTTCAGCTGTGAAAAATGTATTCACAATAAAAGGAGAGACGTCTTTTGAACAATGCAGTTAAATTTTCAGCCAAAAAGGTGAACCGTTATCCCAAAAAAAAAAAATGTATAGCTAAGTACTTGAAGTTTCAACGACTTACTTCAATTTTCAATTACGAAACTACAATTTTTAACTAAACAGTTGAACTTTCAACGAAAAAGACGAATTTTTAACTACAGTTACAATGAATCTATGACTGAAATAGATACATAATCAGTTACAATAATTGGTTTTCAATTGTAAACAAAACCTTAAAGCTAAAAAACGAAGGTTTCTGTGAAACAGTGAAATGTTCAACCCAAAAATATGAATTTTCAACCAAATGAGAATTCTTTGGGAAAATGGGGAACAAAGAATATTAATTTTGTACCAAAAAAGACGAATTTTTATGACAAACTAGAAAAAAGTTTCCACTAACGGTAAAAAATTCAACTTTCAATTGTATAAAATATATCTTCAACAACAGAAGAAACGACTTTTTAACAAATTAGTTCAATTTTCAAAAAAAAGGTGAACCATTATCTCAAAAACAAAAATGAATTTCTAACTATTTACTTCAATGTTCAATTACGAAACAACTATTTTCAACAAAACAATGAAACTTTCAAAAGCAAACAGATTAATTTTCAACTACATTTGCGATGAGTATACAACAGAAATAGTTACATAATCAGTTAAAATTATTCTTTTGCCATTTTTGAACATTTTCATCGTCAGGAGTGAGGAACTACAGACGAAAGAAATAGAAATATGGCAAATAAATCACTGGCAAGAATTTCAACGTTTCTTTTCCACTGGCCATTGATATATTAGGCCTAAAAATTAATTCGTCCACTGTATTATCATGTTTCGTATCACTTGGTCGTACTTCAATGTTTTCCCGTCCACACAATTCAATAGGAAACTCTTCTGTTTTAATAATGTAGTTCTAACCCGACTCGACACGAAGATGCCCGAATGTCTTCGGGTTTGCGATCTCGCATACCCCACCACCATCGTTCTGCGCCGTTCCGCGTGGATGCGCGCTACATCGCATCGTCTCCCTTTACCCCGACCCCCAAAACCCGAGTCTACGCAAAAAACACCCGCGTGTTAGACCCAGCACAGCACCCCTGAGCCCTCCAACCCCCCAAACGAGTTGACACGAAAGTAGCCGACCGCACTCGAGATCGATGCGATCTCGTATCCCCCACCAACACCGTTTCGCGTCATGCGCGCGCCACATCGCATCGTTTCCCCTTGCCCCGATCCCGAAAACGCGAAAACACCCGACTGTGCTCGAGTCCCAGCGTGTCAGACCCATGCACAGCACCCCCCGAGCCCTCCAACCCCCGTGTCAACATGAGTTGACACGGAAGTAGCCGACCGCACTCGAGTGCGGTGCGATCTCGCATCCCCCACCACCATCGTTTCGCGTCGTGCGCGCGCCACATCGCATCGTCTCCCCTCGCCCCTTCCCCCGTCATACTATTTTCGTAACGCAAACCCAACCCCTTGATCGCGTCCCAAGTATAGGAGGGAAGGGGGGCTGCAGCCCTAAGGCACCTGAAATATGCAACACTCTTCTTTTAATGGTGGTTTATTTAAAAGGTTTTATCTTAAAAACGAATTAATATAGGAAGCCGCTCAATGGCTCCAAACGTGCAGTTTTGCCATGCGATTGCAGAGCAATAATTGAATTTATGATACAATTTTTCTAAATAAACAATTGTAAAAAATCTTCCCAAGAATCTTTACAACATTTTTATATTTATATGTATTATTATGAAATGATTAAAATTACAATTTTTAAAGAGTACATATTTTGTATCATTGAAAATTCAGCCTTGAAAAAATGTTTTCGAATGGAATTTTTTGAATTTTGAATTTGCTTTTCTTATCATCTAACTTTTCGCCAGTTTTCGTTTTATTATCATCTCGCTCTTTTCATTTCTTTGAATAATTCACGAACAGCTTCCGCCTTCATGGCTGGTGGAAGTCCGTGGAACTTTTTCAGGAGCAATGACTCGTACTCGTCCATCGAACGTTGGTGTCTTCTTGCTCCTGACGATTGACCGCATAGTTTTTCCGTTTTCCGCGTGTAGTACACCTCCAATATTCTTAACACTTTTGTGAAACATTTCGTCGCTTCGTCCAAGGAGTCACTCTCCTGTTCCAGCTTCCTTTCATTGGATTTAGCATGGATGTCCAATTCCGGGACAACCCTTTTATCTACCTTCTTCAAAATTATCTGCCCTAACAGGCTGCAGTGCTTGGATTGCGTTTAACGGGACTTGCACGAAGGGATGAAAACCGTCGACTTCACCGTAGGCTTTCCATGCCTTGAAAGTACTGCCAGGTGCTCAGCATCACTGTCGGTACCGCTGCAAGCAGCACCAACTAATTGGGGGCTCAATTTTATGACTTTACCACGTACTGAAGCATGTATATCTTCCACGGCATTGTTGATGCCCTCGCGTGCATCAGCCACGTTGGGATCCGCATTATGCAATCTGGAAAGTAAAGAAATATTATTAATTTATGCATTCGGTAATATGCAGTGTGGCAGTCGCATAGTCGGGGGGTTTAGAAAAGATTTGAAAAGTCGCCGTTTTCCGGATTTTTCCACTTTTCGATTACAGCGAGGGAATGATCAATTGAATTTAAGAGAAATAATTTTGTAAATAATTTATAATTATTTATAATAATATCCTCTCAGAATATTGCTAAAAAGTTTGCAGTTTTTTCTCAAATTTTCCACTTTCTATAGAAGTTTCAATTAGAGCGAGGTAATAATTTAATAAAGTCGAGAAAAATGATTATTTAAGTAATGAATCATTTATTTTAATAATATTCTTTTTCAATATTGCCAGAAGATTGCGGTTCTTTCTGAAAAATTGCAATTTTCGTTCACTTTTCGCTTAGAGGGACTCAATAATTAGTGAAATTTAATAAATATAATTCTTGAAAGAAATCATTGTTCATGACATCTTCTCCTATATCAATGCTAGATAATTCCGGCTTTTTGCGAAATTTTCCACTTTTTGTGAAGTTTGTGAGGTAATAACTAATGCAAGTGAACAAACATAATTGTTTATATTTGTTAATTATTGTTTTTATTGTTTATTATTTTATATTATATATGTATATATATATTATATTGTTTATTAAGTAGTTTGTTATTGATTATAATTATCTTCTTGTAAATAATTAGAAAGTTGCGGTTTTTTCTGAAATTTTGTACTTTCCTTTAAATATTTACATTTATTTACGAGTATATGATACATAAGCGATATAGAGAATCATTACTTAAACCATTTGTTTGTTTTTTGTGATCATCTTTGTCTGAAATGAAATATATGTTTAAAATATTCTTCAAATTTTCTATATAAATCATATTCAATGTAAATTTTCCTTGAGAGCCGCTCTGTTGAAATTAATATTAATATTTATTGTTTGTGGATGTCCGCATGCAAAGGGCCCTTCTAGGTGTTTCTAGAATTACTATGGGAGAATATAGTTATAAGCAATAATAATATAATGAAACAAGTTTCTTTGTGAAATTTCATAATGTTACCTCACTAAAAGTGAACATTTGACAAAAAGTTGAAAAATTGCAAAAAGCGCAACTATCTAGCGTTGATAAAGAAGAAGTTAATTATGAAGAATGATGATTTGATCAAAGAATGTTTGTTACATTAATATAATAACCTGGATATTAGTGAAAAGTTGGCAGGAAATCAAAATTTCATTTAAAAACAGCAATTATATAGCATATCTGTAGAAGAAGATAGGTATAAACAATAATAATTAGCTGAAAAAATTATTTTTGTTGATTTTCATTAATAATTACCACACTGTAAGTGAAAATTAGACAAAAATTTGAAAATTGCAGAAAAAGCCGCAAATTTACAACAGAATTGAAAGAGAATATTTATCAATGACAATAATGAATTGCTTAAGCAATTATGTTTGTTAACACCAATATTAAGTCATTTTATTTCCGGGATAGCCAGATTTGCCCTTCTTCCCTGAGTTCAGCCCCCCCCCTCCACCGAAAAAAATGTCTGGCTATGCTGCTGAGTGTCGAATTACATTTTTTGAAAATTATACTTTTACTCTTTCTGACCAATGTAAGGTGCTAAGAAGGCCATTTCCTTGAAGTACCGGAATGTTACGTGTGCGGTCGGATTCGTCTTCAGCTTTCGTTCCTGCTTAACATAAGCATCTCTTATGTTCTTCCAGCGGGCTGCCGTCATTGTCGCTACATTAACAGAAAAATGTTTCACGGCTACAGTACTAGTAATAATCTAAGTCGGTAAAAAAATTTGCTGACACTATATGCTTTTCTTATCATGCAAACTTCATTATTTTAAATTATGTATTCATACATCAAGCACTTGAAGTATTTGAAGTTCAACATGTTTCATTGAAATATATCAATATATTTCTCTTCAAAAATATATGTTATATTAGACTTTCATGTAATAAACAATAATTATACTATACATACAATTATTAATAATTTTTTATCAAAATAGACGATCTATTTAGAAAGTAGTCGGTCCGCCACACAATTGGGCGAAATGGAAAAACAATGTTCAAAATAACCTGTAGGTCACAATCCTTCATCGATTAACATTTTTTGAAAATCAGCATTAAATTCTCCAGAAATCTGTAGAAGGCGATTTTCGCATTTTTCTTCGTTTACGTTCATATAGAGCAGCAAATAGCGAGGAAATGTTGATTTTTTAAATGTTGCTTTTTAATTATCTGTGAAAATTTTTCTCAGTGACGACAGGTCTCAGGTTTGATGCACGAGGGTCGGTGACGATAAAGCGAAGCTATAAACAAATTTAAAATTAAAATATTTTATAATGCGATCGCTGTCAACATATTCGATACTTTTAGGTGAAACATTAACAGTTATCGGTACCCTGAATGGTATAACTTTTTTTTTGCATCAGTGATTAGGGACTATTTCACTCTGTGAGTATGAGAGACGGTCGTGGTGCACGTGTAGCAGTAGCACCAGCAAAATCCCATGCTGAGAGTGCGGTAGCCTCGATTATCGCTAAGTCTTTTGTATTTTTCCAAGAAGAAAATAATTTTTTTTTAATTCAACTGCAACTTTTTGCTCATTGGTAATACGCAAAACATTGTCAGAAGCTAAAAATGGGTAATTTGCTTTAAAAACTATCTCTGTACTTGCAGCCATCCAAAGTTGAGTATTCTGAAATGATCATACGATTTTGCTTTTTCACTTTTCACTCGCCTAGAAATAATCGTTAATCATCCCACAATATCGCGATTTCCACCAAAAGATAGTATAGCGGTACATTTTTGTAATCTTATAAGCAACCATTGTTATTATTTCTCAAATTTGTTAACAGCAATACGTTCAGAAATGTTTTCATCATAGTCATGAATTATTTCAAATTTATCCAATTGCCTCTTGTATAAGAAATAATGCTCTAATCTGGAATTCGCTTTTTTTTTTTACATTTTTCAGTCTTCAAATGACAATAAAATTTTCAAATTCACGTCTTCAAAATCATTCAAGTGAAACACTTTCAGCTTTCAAATGGCTGTTCACTTATTAGGTATTTTCACTTTAGCCAACAGCTAACTTCGCAACCACGCTGGTGTTTGAAGTGAAAATACCTAATTACTCTAGCATTTTTTCAATGAATTGTCAAGCATCAAAGACAGATGCGTATAATTTTTGCACCGACAGTCATCAGAAAGAGTACAACGCCACAAAATTTTTTCCCACACGGGTACAATACATTTTTCAAAATTCCAAAATATTGCATAATGAATTTTTTACGGGGATTAATTTACGAATACTTTATCTTGAAAATGAATGAAGATAGGAAGCCGTTTAATGGCTTTAAATGTGCAACGGAGTACATTGTAGTAAAGAAATTGTCATTGTCACCCGAAATATCATTTTTAATATTTCTCACATTATAAAACTGCACCTTTGGGACAATTGAATGGCTTACCATCTTCGTTTTTTCTCAAGATAAAGTATTTACAAATAAATTTTCGTAAAAGTAAATTATTGAATATTTTGTAAATTTGGGAAGTGTATTTTATTGGAGAATGTTGAAAGAATATCTGGTAACTTTTCCCGATTTTTCATAATGTATATTCATTCAGTAAACTATATTAATATTATTGTTTCCTTGTTACTTACGGGTCATTTCTGCGTGTCCTAGACTGATCAATTCTCTGCTCACTAGTGTCCACGCGGCTGCTCTATTTGCACTTCGCATCACGTACAGACACTCGTTTGCGTTCACCAAACTTATCAATTTCAAGTCTTTCACTGTGGAGTTCATATTCGCGGCTATCGTCACAATTGTCTTCGCATTAATGAGCCTTTTTCTTATGTTTTCAAAAATCACGACGGACTTTAGCGACGCCCTCTGAAGCTCCTGTTCACATTTCCCATTGGTGGGATCAAAAAATCCAACCAATAAGAAATCGACGCAGGTACTAGAAGCTGCACCTGTCATTACGCTTTCGTTACATTTAGGTTCTGTTCGTAGTAGCAGTGCCGAATGAAGGCGAATCGGGCCACGGACTGATGACTTGTGTGGACCTTCTCGTGGAAAAAAAAAGAAATAAAGCAGTAGAAATTAATCAAGTAACAGTTTTAGGCAGTGAAGATGTGTAGGCTGTGAAGTAATCTCAATAATTTTCATTAAAAATGTAATGAAAAACGTTTCTTCGATTTTGGAGGAACCATGGCCGTATAGGCACTGCAGGCCTCTGATTCATGCAGCACTTTGTAATATGTTACACACGGCATGGTACTAATCAAGGTTCTAGTGTCTTCAATATTATTCAGTGCGAAGAAGTTATTTTGTGCAAGATTATAAATGGATGTATCACCTGCAGAGAACTCATTGGACAGCGACGAATTACTCATGCAATGTGTTCAAGGGCAACCTTGTATTTTCAATAAACTTCAAGACGATTTCAAAGATAAAACGAAGAAGATGCGAGCTTGGGAGAAAATAGCGCGAACGTTGATAAAAATATCCGGTAATGGATATGCAGCTAAAATGAAAAAAATTATCCAAAAGTTATTCTGAAAGTTGGTGTGCAAATTCTTCCAACAAAGATTGTTGACTGGAGATTAGAGAAATGTATATGTCAATTAGAAACGTTCAATTTTAGGTAAACTTGGAGGTTAGAGTAGATTCTTCATTCGGCCCCTATCTAGTCTCTGTTTATGTTGAAAGCTGCCGTTTGGAAATTTTCGATAAATGCAATGTATTATGCTGTCATATTTATTGCAATATGAATTGTCAATGATTTTTGATCATACAAGATAGAAATTGATGGTATATCTCAAGCTTTTTTAAAGCGATTTTTCTCACAAACAAATGTTTCTTCCCCCACTTCGTTTAGCGTACAGTCCTGAAGGGGGAAAACCTTGGATATTTCAGTGAAAAGGTTTGGCGAAAACGTGCAAAGCACATGTCTCTACATAGATCACTTCTCTTGCTTTATTACCTTTTACTGTCCAGAGCCTGCCTGCCTTTCACTAAAAACAAAAGTATTTTGCACCTGGTAACCAGAAAGAACCAAATAAAGAAAGCAATAAACTGCAGCTACCTCTTTCTTAATCCTTAGCTTAGCACAGACAGACCCAAATATTGGAATCGTTGAGTCATATAATGATAAATCACAGAATATTAAGTGGAACTGCCTGAAAAAAATAACTTCACCACTTTTACAATGGGATTTCCCCGGGCCCATTCAAAAGATCTGCTACTAGTCCGTCACAAATGGGGAAAACAAATAACTTCTTTGGTTCAAGCCAACAGATATTGACCGATTTGTAAAGAAAAGTTTGAATAAAAGCTGATCAGATTTCTAGGATAGTTGTCGAGTCCAACTTTTAAATTAGACTTTAAATTTTATTATAAATAAACAATATGACGTAAACCATGGCAAAATATGACGAGTAACATGGCTATTTTTCCTATTTGACGTTTCTAGTGCTCGTGAATGAGAGGAAAATTGTTCAAATCGCCGAAGTTTCATTAAGTAACATTTCTTGAAGATGTTGTAATATTATATAATAAGCCAAAACATTGGTACAAATAATTTGTTGAAAGAATTTTTCGTACGATTACCTATAATGTAACGTTGTTTAAAAGTTATATTCCAAGAAAGTTGAAGGTTTATATTGTAAATAATTAGGAGCTTTATTCTAATTTCGGCAAAATGCATAATTTTTCGATCAATCTCACCATTTTTTAAAACAAATTAAATGAAAAAATGGATTATTGGGGCATTTCTCGCCGAAATCTTTTCGTCAACAAATACAAAAGTACAAATTTCCAACAAAAGAGTAATGAAGTTGCAGAGGCAGGTGGCGGGACGTTTTCTCAGGAATTAAATTGTGGTGGAAAACCGATTTGAAAACTAATTATTCAAGAATAAAAAGTTACGTACTATATATCTTGATAAAAACGTGTCCTTTCCGAATAAACATTCTATTCTTTGGATGAAAATTTGATTATTGTGTGAAACATGGAACAATTTTGTTAACACGTCAATCTCGGAAAACTCGTGTTTTTGGGGTGGAAAATGCAACTATTTTGGTCGAAAATTTACCTATGTAATTGATTGACTTTGTGGTCCATTTTTTATTTTGCAGTGAAGGTTGTAGTGAAGGATGCACAAAGTAGATGGAAGTCATTGCGTAGAGTGTTTATGGAGGAGCACAGAAACAAAAATCCTACGATACAGTCGGAATCGGCTCGGCCACCAGCCACTCCGCAATGGAATTATTATAAAATGATGATGTTTCTGGAACCTCATATTATTCACAGACCGTATTTTTCAAAATTTCATCTCCAATCATTTGCATACAAAGAGTGAATAATAACTTTATTTAATTTGTACTGTAGGACAGTAAGCAATTACGTTTTTTCTCCTGTGACGGACGCCAACGAGATGGAAACCGAGGGCGAATTTGACTTGGCATGCGACGACGACGATAATTCCCATTGCGACGAAGGTACAGGTTAACAATTACTGGAATGATTATTGTCTCCAATGTGTCTATATTTGGATATAATGTGCACTTGCTTATGAAACTGTGAATTAATGTGAAATCATTTTCAGAGGATCTACAATGTTGCTGCTGACATTGAAAACATATATCCATTAGAAGAGGAAATATTAATCAATGAAAAATATGAGGAGAGAAGGATAGTTGACGAGTATGGAAGTATTTTACTGGATACCTTTAAAAATGTCCCTCCTACGAAGAAATGGGAAATCGTGAACAAACTAGTAGACTGCATAGAAAATGAAGTTGAAGAAATGGAATAAGAACAATTTGAAAGCGCGGTTTATAACCTTAGGTGATTAGGGTTCGATTATTATCAGTGCTCTTATCGTCTCTTATCGTGCTCTATTATCGTCTTTTTGTATTGAAAATTCAACGATCTGATCGAAAATTCAAGTGTTTTGCAGAAAATTACTTTTTTATTGAAAATTGATGTTTTTAAGTTAAACTTTAATTATTCCATTTTGTAGCGGGAAAACTAACCGAGGAGGGAAAATGGGAATCAGGACGCTGAGAGAAGGGTGAACACATTGAATACGACCCTTTGTTAGAAATTAAGGCATGTATTGCCACTTGCAGGATAGGATAGGAATCGAAGTAGGTGATGGGATGCTATTGCGGGATGGCGAGAGCTCTTTGCACAATTCGGTTGTTTTCACTGGCGAACGAGCCGAGACTGGCTCAGAAGCGCGCTGCCGTTCGGGAACTCCGGTCCCTTCGGGGGATTCCAACCCCTCTCGTGTGCGGCCCGGCGACCCTTGGTTACAGGGTCGCACCGATCCAGCCGATTGGTAACATTTCTGTTACAATTTTTTATTCATAATTTGTATTTTTACTATTTTAAGTTTAACTATGTGCAACAAAATTGATGTCATTTGTTGAAAATTCGTCTTTTTTAGTAGGAAATTAACTTCTTTGGTTATGAATTTAACCAATTCGTTGAAGATGTATGTGCTTTGTTGAGAAATCGTATCTTTCCATAGAAAATCACTCTTTATGGTTGCAAATTCATGTTTTTGGTTGAAAATTCAACTTTTTTGAAGAAATATCGTCATTATCCATTAAATTTGTCCAGGAAAAGTAAGATACAATCTGCTTAATCGGGGAGCGATTAGTGTAAGTACTTCTGCGCAATTGTATGCATGCAATTCATTGCGAATCTCTTTGGATGTCTTAGATAAGAGAAAAGGTGAAATCTTGCACGACCAAATTTGAGCGAATTTCAAAGTAACTTTTATTGTATTTTATCAAATGAGCCTAGAGAGAATAAATATCGTATTCCAGTATAATTCTGCTGCAATTTATTAAATTTTATTCATTGTATTTTATCAAATGAGCCTAGAGAGAGTAAATATCGTATTCCAGTATAATTCTGCTGAAATGTATTAAAACAATTTTCTTTCATTTAAAACAATTTTGTTTAATTTTCAACTGTTAAACAATTGAACGAAATTAAAAATTGATTATTGAACTGTTGAAAGTTGAAGAGAATTAAACATTGAATTCTTAACTGTTGAAAAGTTGATGAAAATTGATCACTGAATTTTCTATGGTTGACCAATACAATTATTGGACAATTTCGAAAAAAGTAAATTTTTCGAAAACCAGTCTCTATAACTAGCAGATAATGTTTTTTGGGAAATTAATATTAATCCAATGGACTGTCAGTAACAATTTTATGAGATTAAAAACAATGTCAAATGTTTTGCATCTCCTTGTAGCTATATGCAATTTGTAAACAAAAATTCTCTGTCAGTAGTCATTAAAAAATCATTTAACATTATTTAACAATTTAGTAATTCTTGAAAAAAAATTTTTTTTTCTTCATACATGTGAAGACTAATGTGAAGCCTTTCCCCTATTTTCCCCCTCTTTCGTGAAAAAATTACCCTAGTTAACTTTTTTTGAGGTTCTTTTGTACTGTGAGGGCGCGTCCCATAGAGGTGGATGAGTAGAATAGTGGAACAGTTTTGGCCAATGAGTTACCTGCACGAGCTGTAGCAGTCACCTCATTTGTCAAAACTGTTCTACGGTTTCGCTATCGTTTCTTTACATAAATCTCAGAAACACTAGTTGAAACAAACAAAAAAATCAAGTAAATACTAGATCCGTACCACTTTAAGGCGATACAATAAGAACATTATTATTTTAAAGAATATTTTTAGTCTCGATTAACCTTTCAATTGAATATTTATAACATGTTTTTATTATTATCTTCTTTATAAGCTCGCCTCCAAGATCTTCAATAAACTTCAATTATGTAATCTCTCAAGCCGTAAAATTAGTGAAAAACTGTTTTGTTACTGAATTGCATGAAAACTCGTGAACATTTAAAAAGGGATTGCAATCCTGAAAATCAAAAACCGCCAACTGTAAATTCTGCCGTGCAAACTAAAAAGATACATAAGTGACATTTTTATGAAAAATGAGTTTTTGGTATCCCTCGATACGTAAGAGAAAGCTGCATCTAACTAGCGTAATACAAGTCCTTAATTATTAATATTTATTGCAAAAATCGATTGTTTAAAACTGAGGAAAGTCGAAAAAGTTGAAAAATACAACACAAAAAGATACACAAAGCACTTTGCGTGTCCCAAAATTTGTACACCGCATCTAATACGTCATCATCATACAAATGAAAAAGAACCTAAAGTGCTTTGTGTCTTTTTTGCCTTGTACAAGTGACCGAGTGTGGAGCGTATTTACAAACGAAAAGAATCACTTGCCCTTGCGTATGTTTTTGCTTTGTAAAATTGCTCGAGCACTGATCCGAAATCCAAGGGAAATAAGTCCCGGCTATTTTCGGTACTCTTCGGAAATGTTCGGAGTTGCGGGACGAGCGGCAGCCAGCAAGAGCGCGTGATAATATTATAATATATAATTTATTATACATATAGATTGAATGTATACATTGTTCGCGTGAAATTTATTTTTCTTCTACGGTAAAAATATGTATTTGGAATAAATATACGTACAATTTTATGATTGTACAATAGAGTGGTCCAAAAAACGCTTTTCGAGCTACAAGGCAAGTACCCCCGCAAAAATTTCCATTCCGGAGAAAAAAAATCCCTATTTTTTTTCGAAATTCGAATATTAACACGTACCACCGGGCACTTCAAAATCCTATTTAATTAACATGAGGAGATTTTGGATTTTTGAAAAATGAAACTCATACGTCAGGGTTTGATCGAAACGTGCCAAACTTTTCCTGGATTGAAAAGGAATACCTTTGAAATAAAAGCATACTAATAACTTTTATTTTTAAACCTCCCTTACTACCCCCCCCCCCCCCAGCACCCCAAATATTACACAAAAATAAAAAAACTACATTTTTACGTATTATTGTTACATTTTAGCCATTTCCGTCGTCTTTTTCATACAAATAATTACTAATGGACAATTTGAATATTTCCCATGAGTTTTTAAACAATGTAAAAAAAAATGTAAAAAATAATCGTATTTTCTGATTGAAATGTAATAGTTTGTCATTGTTTGAAGTAGTGATTTTTTTAAAAAACATTATGTGATTATTTAAACAATAACTTATTGTTTATTCCCAACATTTCTAAAAATTGACCCAGAGATGTCCAGTTTTTTCTTAAATTGGCATCCTATGCTACTTTTTGTTAAATAATTATATAATTTTGATTCTTTCAATTTTTGATAAATTTCTATTTGTTTAAATAACTTTGATTTGCTTAAGCAGTTTTTTTTCGATAACTTTAAAAAAATAATATAAATATAATTAATTGTCTGACTTTATAGTGTATAAAAAGAATATATTAACCATTTTTCAATTGTTTGAACAAATATAATTTGTTTAAACAATTTTTTTCCACAAATATTTTTTAAATCGTATTTTCTGAATTAAAACTAATATTGAATGATTTCGAGGAGTAGTAAATTCTGTTAAAAAGGTCGTGTTATTGTTTAAAAAATTTTATTAGTTCAAGCAATTTCGTATTAAAAAACGTGGATCAATAATATAAAATACTAAACATGGAATTATCTTCGTAAATATATTTTAATATATATCTTTTCTGTCTTCCAGCATGTCAGATTGATATTCATAAGCTTTAAAATGCTATAATGAAATATAATCTAAAACCATTTCATACGCAGTCATAATTATGAACAAATATGAAAAAAGCAATGATAAATGCACTTTTATAATTCAAATTTTATATTGACTTTGATGATTTATTTAATAATGCGCCAAAGAAGATGTAAACCATCCATACTCAATTTGAAGGAAATTTGAAGAAAAAAACAATAATTAATTGTATAAACAATAACATGAAGTTTTTACCAGAAATTATTAGTTGCCCTCTAGGGTAAAAAAAAATTTTGCAATTCATTTTTAGACCACCCTATTGTACAATTTCGATTAGTGTCGAAATGCATACGTCTCAGACTCTCTCTCAAAATATTTCAAGTTTTTTTAATGAATTTTAATAAATTTCTTACATAATAAAATATCTCAAGATATGAATAAGTTTCAAATTACTACGTTTTCTAAATGTTAAGTAGCCGCAAATGCATAAAGTTCACATCAACAATAAGCGAGATTTATATGAGAATTAGTGCGACTAATCCTTTTACAATTATTTACTATTAAAAAATAATTTAAATCTGAGATGCGTGGATAATTAAAACGTACATACTTGTACGAAAAATATTTAATAATATACTTCGTTATTCATACTTTCTGATAAAATAATCAACAATGTGATTTTGAATGATCAAAAACCTAAATAAATGGTTTACTGCAATAATTTATACCCTTTTTTGTCCCCTTCTGCAAAACTGAAGTTACGTAAAACGGATGACTTTAAAATATTTATTTGGGTTCAATAATTCCATTTTATCTACAAAAATGCAGATGCCTTAAAGCCAAATTAATTTTTTATAATAATTTAGGTATTATCATTTCATCTAGTAATCCAGTCAAACTAGACAAAATAGCCATTTTTTCGAACAGGATAATATATATCCTGTATTTTTTTGCTTAGATTGTTTCTCACAAGTAAGATATAACAATGTAAGAAACTTTTCTGTGAAGCATCAAAAAAACTTTAATTTTCCTAGGGACAATTCAGTAGACATAAATAGACATAACAAATAAGTTATTTTTCAGTGAGAGCATTTGATCAAAAGATAATTTTTCATAAAAACTAATCTGATTTTTCCGTTTTTTAAACACAAATTGTTAACACAATTTTAGTTTACGTACACCAGATTAGACAAAATTCATTTATGCCATTCGACTTCATTAAAATAATTAGAATTCATTTGATGGATAATATGTTGAAATTCAAGAATTTTAAATCAGACTAAAATCAAATTCAAAATGCCATTTAACGTCCAATAATCAAGTCAATGTATAGAAATCCTGAAAATAAAACAAGAATTCAACTATCAAATTTTGACAACCACCACAAAATACTAGTATTGGATAATATGTTTTTCTACTTAATTTGTTATTGTATTTTATTTTAGCAAGTTTATTTTCATTAAAAAAATTATTTTATTACTAAAAATTAATTTTTTTGGCACTATATTAATAACAATAAAACAGTGCAAATACTATTTCATGCGAAGATCAGCATATTTGGAATAAGCTGATCGATATTATATATGACACTAGGACCAGCCCCCACCACCCTACATAGTGTCCCTTGCGTATGTTTTTCTCTTGGATTTCGAGGCCGCGCTCGATCTATGCGATAAAGGCACTGTCCGCAAGTGACTTTGTGTTCTTTTTGCCTTGTATTTTCGACTTTTCGCGACTATTAAAAATACGCAAGTCCATTTTCTAATAGAAATTGTTTAAAAAATCAATTTTTTATTGCAAAATATGAAAGAGCACATTATTTTTACCCTAATAGTGTATAGAGATTATTTAAAATATTATTCCATATAAGAGTTCTTTGGGCAAACAGTTTTTCTCGATTTTCTCAGTTCGAGTGAGATTGGACTTATGTATCTTTTTAGTTTGTACGGCAGAATTGTAGTATCGATTTATTCTCTTTCTAGTGAAATCTTATTAATTTGCCAAAGGAGTCATGTACGTCTTTTCGCTGTTTTGGAGAAAATTTACTTCGAAATATTCGCCACTGGCTTTGAACGTTATGTAAATAATGATTGTTCTAATTCATTTTTCCACGAAAATTGACTTGTTTAAGCTGTATTATGCTTTTCGCAGAAAACACAATTTTTCGCTTAAAAATCCTCTTTTATACTTCTATTTTCAAATATAATTGGTAGAATTGATAGAAAAAGTTAATAGCATTTATAGAAATAAATTTTTTATTCGAGGAGAATGAACAAATCTCACTACACTTCTACGTAAATTGAAATGATTTTTTATCTTAAGTAATGCATTGAAAAATATAAAATTGAAAAAAAATTAAACATTGGAAAAGATGTTCCAATTTCTGGAAAAAGGATGTAAAAAATTTTAATTCACTTTTCTTTTTATTTTGCAGGATTCAAAACAAAAATTTAGAAACAATTCGAATAATTCAAAAAGATATGTAAAATTTCTGAAAAAATTCAAAAATGATTTACAGTCTGGAAGTATTTCTAAAAATACTCAACAAATAATACATTTTTGTAGATTGCAAAATAAAATTTGGTAGCTTTTCGAGAAAAGAAAATTTTCTGCGGTATTCGAAGGCAATTACTTTCAATTTGCAGGAAACCTTCAAATGATGTGAATTAGTAGATTGCATATCAAGGAGGAGAGCAATGTCTTTTCACGGCAAGGGCAATGTTTTCGGAACTAGTGGGAGGCAAGGGCCGAAGGCCCGAGTATAAACGTTTAACAAATTGTTTAAGTAATGATTCTCTATATCGGTTATGTATCATATGCTAATAACAAAATGTAAATATTTAAAGGAAAGTACAAAACTTCAGAAAAACCCGCAATTTTCTAATTATTTACAAGAAGATAATTATTATCAATAACAAACAACATAATAAACAATATATATATACATATATAATATAAAATAATGAAAAATAAAAACAATAATGAACAAATATAAATAATTATGTTTGTTGACTTGCATTAGTTATTACCTTACAAAGTGTAAAGTTCACAACAAGTGGGAAATTTCACAAAAAGCCGGAATTATCTAGCATTGCTATCGGAGAAGATGTCATGAACAATGATTTCTTTCAAGAATTATATTTATTAAATATCACTAATTCTTGAGTCCCTCTAAGCGAAAAGTGAACAAAAATTACAATTTTTCAGAAAGATCCGCAAACTTCTGGAAATATTGAAAAAGAATATTATTAAAAACAATGATTCATTACTTAAATAATCATGTTTCTCAACTTTATTAAATTATTACCTCGCTCTAATTGAAAATTCTATAGAAAGTGGAAAATTTGAGAAAAAACTGCAAACTTTTTTGCAATATTCTGAGAGGATATTATTATAAATAATTATAAATTATTTAAAAAATTATTTCTCCTAAATTCAATTGATCATTCCCTCGCTGTAATTGAAAATTTGAAAAATCCGGAAAACGGCGACTTTTCAAATCTATTCTAAGAGAAAATTGTTACAAATAGTAATAGCTTGTGTAAAAAATCCATGTAAACTTCTACTTATCTGTATAAAGTATTATTTTATGTGTTCTCAACAATTTGTATTATGGAAAAAAAAAAAAAAATTGATTAGCATTTCGAACTCGAAAGTTCATTGCCTCACTACCCGATTCGGGTAGTGTTTCTAGGTGGATAAATACTACCAGTGTGGGTCCACCACACCCACGACGGGTCAACAACACGCAGTATTCCCCGAACGGTCACCCATCCAAGTACTAACCGCGCCCAACACTGCTTAACTTCAGTGATCTAACGGGAACTGGTGTTTTCAGCGTGGTATCGCCGTTGACTTGTATTATGAAAAACCGCAAAAAATTATAATTAGCGCCAGAAACTCGTGAAACCAAATTTTTCACTAATGAGGTTCTTTTGGGACTGCATAAAACAGTCTTATGGGGTTGATATTCCAAACATAAGTTCTTCTTTGTATTTTTTGCTAATTGTGAAAATAAATGTTCACTTTCAACTGGATATACCTAATATTGACAATTATGAATAAAATTCACAAAAACGTATTTTTTGTCATGGTAAATACGCGTTAAACGTCATGGGGCTTGAAGAATATCGAAATATAATTGAAAAAAATGCATTTGGGGAGGGGGGAGGACTCGAAAAAATTGGTGGACGATATTCATGCAAATTCGAGAAGGAAAATTTCCAATGCATTCTGAAAACACTTTAGTGTACAATGAGGGTCTTTCTGATTTACGATCGGCTTACGAATTGCCACCTTTCAGGTACTTTTTCTGAATTATAAGAAACCTCTTCTTATAATTGAATCTTTGGTTTGCCCCAGTCTTCTATTATGGTGTTTAACTTCGAGTTTACTTAATTTTATATGTGGAAATCTGCAGTTCACTGCCTTGATTTTCGCAGATAATACGAAGAATAAACGCACCACTTTACTATCGTGCCTATACTCTACATAATCCCTCTTTATCATTAGCATTTATGGCTAATAACAGATCTGTCAGAATATAGACACAAGCTGTTGTGAATAGAATGAAGTTTTCCAGTCTACTACAGATATGTGATTAGCAAATTTCATGGGTGAGGGGGAGAGAGGGTGAGCATCATCAGCCCCCCCCCCCCAACCCCCCGACTATGCCACTGCCACACTGCATATTACCGAGTGCATACATCAATAATATTTCTTTACTTTCCAGATTGCATAATGCGGATCCCAACGTGGCTGATGCACGCGAGGGCAGCAACAATGCCGTGGAAGATATACATGCTTCAGTACGTGGTAAAGTCATAAAATTGAGCCCCCAATTAGTTGGTGCTGCTTGCAGCGGTACCGACAGTGATGCTGAGCACCTGGCAGTACTTTCAAGGCATGGAAAGCCTACGGTGAAGTCGACGGTTGTCATCCCTTCGATCAAGGAAGGCAATACCTCCTTCTTCAGAAATGTGCCCGTCAAACGCAATCCAAGCGCTGCAGCACTGCAGCCTGTTAGGAAAGATAATTTGAAGAAGGCAGGTAAAAGGGTTGTTCCGGAATTGGACAACCATGCTAAATCCAAAAAAAGGAAGCTGGAACAGGAGAGTGACTCCTTGGACGAAGCGACGAAATGATTCACAAAAGTTTTGAGAAAATTGGAGGTGTATGACACACGGAAAACGGAAAAACTATGCGGTCACTCGCCAGGAGCAAGAAGACACCAACGTTCGATGGACGAGTACGAGTCATTTCGCCTGAAAAAGTTCCGCGGACTTCCACCAGCCATTAAGGCGGGAGCTCTTCGTGAATTATTCAGAGAAATGAAAAGAGCGAGATAGTAATAAAGCGAAAACTGGCGAAAAGTTAGATAATAAGAAAATCAAATCCAAAATTCAAAAAATTCCATTCGAAAACATTTTTTCAAGGCTTAATTTTCAATAATACAAAATATGTACTTTTAAAAAATTTTAATCATTTTATAATAATACATATAAATATAAAAATGTTGTAAAGATTCGTAGGAAGATTTTTTATAATTGTTCATCTCGAAAAATAATGCTTCCATGAATATTTATGAAGATTTCTTTAACATTAAAGACGCCCATACTGATTAAAGTCAGAAATATTCAAAACGATAACTCTTCCCGTGAGAATGATTTTATCATAAATTCAATTATTGCTCTGCAATCTTATGGCAAAACTGCACATTTGGAGCCATTGAACGGCTTCCTATATTCATTCGTTTTTAAGATAAAACCTTGCAAAAAAATCACCATTAAAAGAAAAGTATTGCATATTTCAGGTGCCTTAGGACTGCAGCGCCCCTTCCCTCCTATACTTAGGACGCCATCAAGGGGTTGGGTTTGCGTTACGAAAATAGCATGACGGAGAAAGGGGCGAGGGGAGACGATGCGATGTGGCGCGCGCACAACGCGGCACACCGCGAAGCGGTGGTGGTGGGGGATACGAGATCGCATCGAACTCGAGTGCGGTCGCCTAGTTTCGTGTCAACTCTTTTGGGGGGCAGAAGGGCTCGGGGGGCGCTCTGCTGGATCTGACACGCGGGTGTTTTTAGCGTAAACTCGGGTTTGGGGGATCGGGTTAAAGGGAGCCGATGCGATGTAGCGCGCGGATCCACGCGGAACGGCACGGAACGATGGTGGTGGGGGATGCGAGATCGCAAGCCCGAAAACACTCGGGTACCTTCGCGTCGAGTCGGGTTAGAACTAGATTATTAAAACAGAAGAGTTTCCTATTAAATTTTGTGGACGGGAAAAATTGGAGTACGACCAAGTGTTACGAAACATGATAATACAGGGGACGAATTGATTTTTAGGCCTAATATACCAATGGCCAGTGAAAAAGAAACGTTGAAATTCTTGCCAGTGATTTATTTGCCATATTTCTATATTTTTCGTCTTTACTTCCTCACTCCTGACGATGAAAATTAAGCTGAAATATTGCTTGCTTGAAAATTGAATAAGTTCGTTGAAAATTTCACTTTTTGGCTTAAAAATAAATCTGTCTCAGTTGAAAATTCAAGTGTTTGGTTGGAAACGCGTTTTTAAAAATGGCAAAAAAATAATTTCAACTGATTATGTAACTATATCAGTTGTATATTCATCGCAACTGTAGTTGAAAACTAATCTGTTTGCTTTTAAAAGTTTCATTTTTCTGTTGAAAATTAAACTAATTTGTTAAAAAGCCGTTTCTTCTGTTGTTGAAGATAAATTTTTTACAATTGCAAGTTGAATTTTTTTACCGTTAATGAAACATTTTTTCTAGTTTGTCATAAATATTCGTCTTTTTTGGTACAGAATTAATATTCTTCGTTCCCCATTTTCCAAAAAATTCTCATTTGGTGGAAAATTCACATTTTTGGGTTAAACATTCAACTTTTTTACAGACACATTCGTTTCTTAGCTTTGAAGTTTTTTTACCATTGAAAATCAATTACTTTCACTTATTATGTATCTATTTCAGTCGTAGATTCATCGTGTCTGTTGTTAAAAATTCGTCTGTTTGCTTGAAAGTTTAACTGATTAGTTGAAATTTGTAGTTTCGTGATTGAAAATTGAAGAACTTAGTTGAAAATTCTTTTTTTGCGATTCATCTTTTTTGTTGAAAATTAAACTGCTTTATTCAACAGTCGTATCTCCTTTTATTGAGAATTAATTTTTTACGGCTGACAGTTTCATTTTTCTTCTTCTTTTTTTGCATAAAAAGTCGTCTCCTAAGGTAGAAAATTAATCATCCTTGTTTGAAATTCCGCCACAAAATTCTTCTTGCGTGAAAAATGCGCATTCTCGGGTTAAAAGTTCAACTGTTTTTCAGACAAATTCGTTTCTTGGTTTTACTGGGATTACTGAATTACTGAAGAATTCTGCAAAATAAAATTCCCAACACTGGCAAATTCCCAAAAAAGAGAAATTAATTTTAATAGAATATTCAAAAGGGTTCCAAAACATTGTTCGTCATAAAGCAAACTATTTTTCGAACGCATTTTGCATATAAATATCAATTCAAATTTTTCAGATATAGGAATAATATTTTTTATAATGAGAGAGCAAATAAGAAGCTATCGATTGGTGTGAAAAACTAAAAATCAACTTTTTCCGCATTATGTCCCTTTCTTAGCCGACGGTCACCGTATAAATGATACAATATTCAATTAAATACTTATAATATTTGTTCTCGCAGGTTTAACCGCAGTTATTGAATTACCTGATCTTCATCTTTATCAGGGTACTCGTGGTGCAGTTTAAATACGTGAGGGCGAAACACATAGAGTAGGGGTAGTCGGTGATTGGACCATGGCATATATCGACTCAAATGACCGTTTGCCTCATTTGATAGGTGTTAATGGCCAAACGAATCAACAGGAACACATTAAAATTTTAAAAGCAAATCCAGAGCATTTTGAACCGCTACGGGACACGGATTTCGATGGATACTACCGAAATAGGATCCAGGAATTTCCAGACCTAGAAGTTGCTGACGCCAGGAGACCTGGCATTTTTGTGCATCCATTTAACGGGTTTTCCCAGAATTCCCGTAGGAATAGGGTGTACCCCTATTTAAAAAACTGGTGAAATCTAGAATTTGCGGATGCACGTTCTTAGGGTACATTTCGTCGTGAAAACATACTGCTATGAAAGGAGAAACTAAACCTAGCGGAAACCTTTCTCCACTTTGGCTCTACAATTTTCTAGGTTTTGCGCAGTCCTGGTTCAACTCTAGTCCTTCGCTGGCTCAGAAATACTTCAATCCTTATTATTGTATTCAACACTTTCATATCAATGCCTTTTTTGAATAAATAAAATATCTAGCATTGGATACGTAATTGATAATTTTTTATTACTTCCCAATACCTCATTCTTTTTTATTCATAATGTGTCTCCGTTGGATATCCATGACCGGTGTTTCTCAGAATTACACCACACTCACTGTTTCATTCTTTCTGATTCGTTTATCCAGCCCCCTCCAGTTCATTAATTTACTCCTCACTCAATCCATCCTGCTATAGAATCTTTACCGCAGTCATTATAATTCAGTTCCCTAATCACGTCCTCCCTTTATATCATTTGTCTTTCCCTCTATCTTTTCTTAAATTGCTCATATTCTTTAATCCCACTATGAACAAACGTATCAAAAAACCACTCTAAAAACGTTTTATGCTTTCTTTCTTCTACCACCTCTTATAGTCTTTTTCACCATAAGTTTTTCCATCTCCTGGTCGAGTCAGTTGAGCGCTGTCTCTGAATTCACGAGGATTCCCATCATTCCCTTTTTCTCCATATTAATCCTTTAATTTAGAAAATTATTTAGTATGTATATCTATCACCGATACTTAATTCCTAAACGCTGTCCGGTTCAGTTGCTCTATCCTTTTTTTCTTAGCTTAGGTTTCAATCGTGTGTAAAATTACGAATCTTGCCGACGTTTCGTGAACATTGCAGTTCACTTTTTTCGGGGTGAACTGAAACGGACGTTTCAGGTTATGATGGTCTTATATATATATATATATATATATATATATATTCTCTGCGATGCCTGTGATTGGCCAGAGCGCCCCATAGTGGGGACTGGTCGAACATGATTGGCCAATCAAGTCTATCTATATATCTATATAGATATCTATATATTTCCTACCTACCTACACCCATTATTTTCCACCTCTCTCGTCCATTCTGTAGGGAAGAGTGGTCCACATTTTGTCTTATGACGGGTTAGTATACATGGACGTAATTTACGCTGACAATTGTCACTTCAGTATTCGCTTGAAACCGTGAGCGGGTTGTACATTTTTCGTGCAAACGGAATTCCATTTTCTTTCATTCTTGTAAAGAAGCTACAGTTGTGTAAACATTTTGAAAATTTCAATCGATTAAGTGCTTTGGTTTCTGTGTTCCAGTGTTCCCAACTTTGGCATGTAGACGCACTGTTCTTGCGCTGGGACGCTTAAGAGGAACACGACGTGACAGCCCGTTACCATGGCAATAATAAGTTGAGCAGTGTTCCTCTCGCGCATAGCTAGCGCAAGCGCAGTACCTCTACATGCCAAGTTAGGGTCACTGCTGTGTTCTGTGTGTTTTCGCCTAATAAAATCGATATTTCATTCGGATTTGTTTCATGTTCGTAATAGCATAAAATGTGTAAACATTAATAGTGGTCCTGAGTTGGCACCAAACAGGTGGTTCTGAGCCGGCACTTTTTTTTTGTTGCTTTTGTTGATATTTGTGTCTATTTTTTTTAGCTCGGTTGTGCTTTGACTGCATGTTTGCAGATTATCCCCTCCTTCGGGGAAGGAAGGCAAGCTTGAAGAAATGGCAAGAGTAGAAAATTTCCTAAGTCTTCATAGGATAGAATTCAACGACAGAGTGAGTAGGGCCATCGCAGAAATACAAACTCGTAGGTTTATTGAAAGGGTTGTCGAGCTGCCACTCGGCAAGCACGTGGCCAAGCTATGCAGTTACCTCGAGAAGGAGAGAACGACTGCATTCTTTAAATTTAAAGAAAAGTTCAGTCTTGTTGTCACAAAATATAATCGAATGCTTGGACCTGATTCTCCTGAAACGGGGAGAAGCAAAAGTTCCTGAAAAGAATGGCAGAATATTTGGCGTGTAGCATTTGTTTAAAAAAGAATTCCATTTAAATGCATGTACAGCCATGCAGAATTTTGCGGGTTTGTGCGGAGCCGAGAGACCCTAATTATTTAAGGCAACTAATTTAAAAACACATATCGCCACAAAGGGTGTAACGCAACATTACACTACATCAGGTATGACACACCTAGCTGACATCACTGTAAAAACTATGGTTCCATTTTATTCCATTTTAGCTTCATGCTAATGAGAATTCTTCATTGTTCAAATTTTCTTTTACTTTTGAAATGCGATAGAGAAAATAGAAAAGCAGAAAAAGATGGTATTATTTCAAGAAAAGGAAACTGGTGAATAAATATGTAATTATCAAATATTAATAAATGTTATTCATTTATTTGAATATGAGACAACGTTTAAATTGAAAATGATTTCTAGAATCAATTTTTCGATTGTAAAAGTTACTAAAGTTTGTAACGTCGTTTTGAATTATTATTTAGTAATAGAAAATTCATATTAGAATGATTTAAAGTAATGAGGTGGATGTTCTTGCAAAGTTCCTTCCTGGTAGTCTAGCTCCTCAAATCACATCTGCCTCGGGGAAGTTGGGTCAAAGACTGAAATTGGAGATACCCAGATAGGCGACGAGAGAATGACGTAAAAAAACATAACCTCTGAATAACATACATAATAATTTATTATTATATTGGTAATTAAAAAAATATTTTTCGATTTAGTTCACTTATGAAAGTTATACAAGGCTGTAAATTTAGTCGATTTTGAAGAACTTATTCAAAAGAGGTGAGGTATTTCGTGGGGTTTATAAGATTTGAAGAGATTTGACATTATTTTTTTCGAATTCAACCTGAATTCTTATGAATTTATCCTGCATCCTTTCAATTCTCTGGAATTCTTTTGGATTCTCAAAATTCACTTAAATTCTTCTAAGTTCGAATATTCGAATGAATCGAATTTCAAATATTCGAATTAAGTTTTGGAGTCATTTATTTGCAAAAAAAATGTAAGGAATTTTAATAGCTTAAGGAAATAAAACCGGTTTGATGTACATTAAAATTTATTTTCTATTTCGAAAAAGCCAAGTTTCCAGGCGTGTCTAAATTTGTATTTTAATTCGAATAAACGACTGCACACCTCTAATTTTATAGTTACTCTTAAATAAAGACCTGGAACAGACCTGGGCTTTTCGGGACGTGTGCTATGTTGGTAATAGATTACGAATTAGAATTAGGTTTCAGCTAATTTCGCTAATTTCTTTTTCTGCATATTAGATTTTTTTTTGGAACCAGCTAAAGAAATTTTAGCGAACTGTCGCATTCTTTTCTGCAAATATAAGTGAAAAGTGTTGGTCGAAACTTCTTTTCCATGTTTAGAATTTAGAAATTTAGAAATTCGGTTACTGGAGATTGTAGTTCGGATCTAAAGTGATTCATTTTGGCACTGGATGATTAGTTTGGATTTGAACTACACTTTCGTCGTTTGCACAATAAAATAGTGCAGATTTGTAATCAACGCAGTTCCTTTTTTTTAATTTTTGGCAAATTTGACCTGTAGTACCAGAAGATCCCGAATATAAAATTCAAATATAAATTCGATATATAATTCACTATAGTTAATCTCATTTATAGTAAAATCACATAGTCAAATAGAAAAGAGTTTTTCTGAGAACTAATTAGCTTGTAAGTGCGGTCGGTGTGGAACCTATGTAAGCTTTTCTCGGTTCCACGCCGCTAACCTATATAAGCGTTTTCAGTTCCGCGCACGGACCAGGCTTTTTGAGCTTATTAGAGCCTGGATCACATTGCCGAAAAGCAGCTAGTTCCCGGCAGCCGCGTTCCCGGATCGCCTGTATTAGCTCATCGCCAGGCGATCTCACGCGTTGTGCCACCCGCTCCGGCCGATGCTGTGAAAATATAATTGCTATTTGCCTCAAACACCTAATATCTCACGAAAATAACAGAAATATGGAGAGAGAAAAGAGCGTAGAGTTTATGGTGGTTTTCGTCAGTCAAACACTTTTCAATTTGAACAACTAAAAGCCTTTACAACCTGCTCTCTAGTTCCCATCCCAAGATGCTATCGTATCTTACCTGAGTGGGGATCTTAATTCTACAAAGTATTATTATACACATATGACAGACTAATTTTAAAATTAAATATGTGGACAGAAGGTATGAAAAAACTTTTTGACTGTCATCAGTCCTTTTTTAACATTTTACACATATTATCTTTCACTTCGTTTGTAATTTGAGTATTTAAAATACATGTTATTTCTCCAAATACAATTTCAAAATGTGAATTCACAAACTCCGACGGCAATTTGGTCTTTTGTTGTTGCTCCAAATGCTCCAATTTAACATTCACAATTTGAAGCAAAAAATCACTGGATGGCCTGTCTATTTTCTCTGTCAAAAAATAAGCACTCCATTCTTCCACAAAAATATCCTTTCAGAGCTTGACATTCGATAAAACCCGCTCCATAAGTCTTATGCGTTCATCGATGCAAACGACAATGTTGACGAGGCCTTGAAATGTAGGTGCATGAAGAACAATGCCGGGGACACAGAGTTTCTCGTTTTTTCCTTGCGTTTCGCTATTTGCTGGTGTGACTGCTGTTGTCGTTGCTGCATTTTGTACAATCTTTTCAATTAAAATAGCTTTTGCATTGTACGAAGTTGAGAAAAACAAGTTCTAACGGCCAATTTTGATCGGTGAAGAACGGAGGTTGGAGTTATTGTTGCTGCAACGATTCTCCAAGTAAAAACAAACGAGATCGAATTTTTTTTGTAATTTAAGCCATTTATCACGATTGAAGGAGATTCGATTAGATTTATTGTCCAAGAATCGTATAACTGGTTCAAACGATCCATCGATTTGAATTTCCAAACCAAGGATAACCTTTTTCGAAGAAGAGTTATTCAAGACGTATATTGTTGCAAGAATCAGAGGTTGACGATGTGAATGTTTAGCTTTTTCACTGTTAAGCTTTCAGATGATGACATATCTGTAGGGAAAATTCGTTTTTTGATACACTTTCCACTTTCAAATCTTGTGAGGCTTCATTATGGTTTACGGTAGATTCCATCATCTGTATTGGAGACTGCAAAATGTTATGTGTTGGAATTTTAAGAGTATAACCGCGATTTTGGTCCGCGCGGCAGTTTTTATAGCTTACATATGGCGGCTTACTCGGGTGTGGCTGTGTAGATATGACGTTACATGTGTTCAACCAATAAGAATAGCTTCACTTGAGAGAGAGGCGCGTGGTGGAAGTATATATTCCACGCATGCGTTTTAACCTGATTTACATACGTGTAAATAGGGAAAATCTAGTTTGACAGTAAATATGAATAGTTTCAACTGATGATTAGAATAAATAGTTAAAATATACTTGAATTTCTCTAAATAATATGAATTAAACATGTTCGTTGAATTATTTACATCATTTTCCCATGGATAGCATAATTCAACGTATTGATTGAAAGAGATTGTTTTCCTAGATACCACTGTGACACAGGTCAATAGAGAGGGCGGCGTTACTGTAAAGCTAATGTAAGATATTCTGCAGACAATCTCTACCGACTCGCTGGTGCTGGACTTGTAAATATTTGTTAGCTATTTGTATGATACTGAATCGTTTTTAAAATCTTTTTTAAATTAAAAACATTTAAATGTGGCAAAACATTTAGGATATTTTCCTTTGTGTGCAAACTTTACCACAGCTTGTGTGTCTAAATATTTATGGCAAGCACACAGGTGTGGCAATGCTTCTGATTGGTCGGAATGCCATTTCCAATAGGGTTTCTAAAAATGTAAAAATTGTCTACATTTCCCACAATTTTGGAATTTTTTTGAATATGCCAGGTAGTTCTTGTAAACGTCTAATTCGTCCCACTACAGCACGTACCTTTGCTGTTTTGATATAACCACCCTTCTCAGTTTCAAACCAACAGTTTCTCTAGATCAACGCTAGAAGCAACACTTCAATTTTAACCATCCTTAAAACAAAAATACTTAAAAAATGTTCGCGGCAAGTGGGATTGCTCAAATTATCATGATGTGTGAAGCGTCAGGAGATTTGCAGGAATGCGAATTGAGATTAATTTTAGAATTCCTCCTGACTTTTCTCAAAGGTGTTGGGATCGATCGGGCCCTAAGTGTAGTTGGCGACAATATGTTAGTGCGTGAACTCCTGGTGGCCCGAAAATCGGAATTCATCGAACAGCAAAGCCGACTTGAAAACCTTCGAGAATACTATGCAGGCGGTAAGTCAAGATAATTATCTTTTCTTTAATATTCTGATTTTTATCCATGTTTATATTCGTGTACGGTCCAAATGAAGGTGATGATGATGTGGCGATGATTAATGCAACACCACAATCATTAGCAGTGCCCACGGATACAGTAGCACCATCGGCTCACGACGTCATCGTCATTGATGACGATGAGGATGTTATGTGTGTTACACCAGTACGAGAAAGTGTATCAACGACTGTTTCGGAAAGTATGCTCCTTAAAAGAAACATTGGTGAACTTGTGTGCGAGTGATAATGATGACGACAATGACAATGACGTAAATAACCATAACGACGAGTTTATGATGGAGGCGAGAAAACGATCACTTGAGGATTGGGACTACTTATAATCGTACATAGAATTTTCAAATCTTCAAAAAAAGTAGTCTCAAAAATTTTCAAAATGTGCTCACCTTTCCACAATTATCCAAAATAGCTGGTTAAAGAACTCGTTCTTTCTTTGTAGGCCTTAAAAAAGTGTTCCCCGCTACAGATAATCATAGAGAAAGGAGAGAAAATGAAGACAGGAGTAAGAAGACTAAAAAGAATGTAACCAGTGCAGGCCCAGACAAGGATTATGGATTAGGAGAACTAGATGAGATAGGTAGCGCAGAATATGAGAGAAGGAAGCAGGAATTTATGGTGAAGGAGTTTAAGAAGTCCACAAGTAAACCGGAAAAAATGCTGGAGGACACAATTGAGCAATCTGATAGCGAACTGTGAAAGACAGAAAGAAAGAAACGGCTGACAGCTTCAAAATTTGGCAGCATTTGTAAGCTTCGACCTTTCACTTCATGCGTTAACTCGGTGTACGGGATATTATATTCCAATGTACAAAGAAAGGCAATGTGAATATCAATTCCTCGCAGCAATTCCAGGTATTATACGCAATAAGTTCCACTTTTTTATTACTCTATTCACAATACTTTAGTCGTTGAATAATTACTACAATTTTACTGTCCAAAGATGGCTTCACTGGCGATGATTCCATGGTGGAAATGAAGTGCCCGTCATCTGCAGATAATTACGAATCGCCGGAAGAAGCGATGTTCGACCGAAAAGTATGTATAAAATTTCACGTTTTTTCCATTACCATTACACGAGATTTTCTAAGTATGTCGGTAAACTTTTTTTTTAGTTGAAATACGGCGATGTCGTTGATGGTAAGCCGATTTTGAAGCAACCCAGTGATTATTTCTACCAAATGCAAGGACAATTGCACATTATGGGAAAAAAGCTGTGCTATTTTGTGATGTGCGCACAAAATTTTCTGACCATAGAAATAATAGAAAAAGATTATGCTTTTTGGGAGCAGAAAATGAAAAGTGGTCTAAAAAGGTGAGTGATTCAAATTCCCAACCATCACAAATACCCGTCCTCCATGTGGTCAGTATTTCATACCTTAAATACTTTGCAGGTTTTACCACGACAATCTTCTTCCGGATTCGCTTTAGTAATCCCTTCCACGTTATTTGTTTATGAATCCAAGCATACCATGCAAGCAATAATTGTCAAAGATAGTTTTGGATATAGTAGCTACACGAAGTCGGAACAATGAAGTTTGAAATGTCGAAAATAGTCTACTTGAATTTTCGTCTAATCGAAACATTTCATACGGATAATTTCGAATCCACTATACAAATTCGTAAATATGATGAAATATGTGAAAATAATAGGCAGCTAGTTTTCAAATGTACACACTTATTTTGCCCAAAAAAGATTCAAATTGTAAATATATACCAAAAAGGTTTATGCGCTGCCCGCATCTTGGAAAAAGAGAAAATTTTTGTCTTCTACTGTTTGTCGCACCTCGCCATTCAATCTCAGAAATACGTGTCGTCTAGAATTCTTCGTAAAAGGACAAATTTCACTTAGAGACTGAGAAATCAGAATGAATTTTAAATTTCGTGGATTACTACAGCGTCAATAAATTGTGACTTTTGGCTACACTTCTAACTCTAACAAACAATAGTGAGGCCTTGAGATTGCCGATGCTAAGATAAGTAAGTACACCTTGAAGAAGATCGACTGTTACCTGCTTTTGTGTGGACAAATGTACGATTGCACTTTGCCAGCATAATAAAATATTTTGGCAGGTCAGTGTTGAATTACAGGAATTTACATTCACAGTATATCTTTTACTGTTGAAGAGCTGTCCAGTTAATATCAGCATTCCAACAATCAGTTTGTCTACTGTCCTCCTTGGAGAATAATCATTTCATATCTTTCGGAAGATTGGGTTACACTCTTCGTGTAGTACTTTATTCTTTCCGGCACTAACTACATGTTGGGTTTAGTGAAAATACTTTGAAATTTTGATGTGTGTTTTGTGACTTAGTGTCTTCCTTGTAATGTCTCCTCGGTATGGCGTGACGTAAAGTAGAAATACTGTCATATTTCGAAATTTTTATATCAAATAAGTGTATATAATTCATCTATAATGTATAATACGTATTTTGCGATTAATAGATAAATAATTGTTCATGACAGAAACTTGCTATAACCACTTATGATTACTTGTTGGCTATTTCTTGTTATTTTGTGGCAAAAAGTGATTTTAATTCAGTGCAAATGGGTAATATGTTTTTTTACTCATACAAAAATATTTTCGTTACTAATGGTTCATAACAAAATGTTATCATAAGCATTTTTGAGTTTTTTTGAAGTACTTTTGTGCACCAAGGGAGAACGTTCCCGAACTGCATATTAAAACAGAAACTGCTTCCACTAAAGGAAACCCCGTAATTCTGAATTTGAGGGCAGATGGTATGTTCATATTATACACGTGTTCAAGAAAATTAAAGAAGAACGATATCCCGAAGATTTGGGATGCTCTTCCATGGATATGAACTTGGTAGGTGAGAGAAGACGTGGTCATAAGAGTCAATGGAAATTTCGATGCAATATGTGTAACAAAGAAAGTATCATTTCATCAGAATCTGATTTCGTGAGATGTGGCTCTCGTATGCACATTAATGATGCAGTCACTTCTGGTGCAATCTCCATTGGTATTGGCTACACTCAGATGTGCGAATTTATGGCTAGTTTGGATGTTCCTTGCATGTGCAATAAAACCTACCAGAAATGCCGTAGGAGAGTTTCTTCTGATATTCATGATGCGGCGCAAACATCCATGAAGGAGGCTCACGATCCAGGAATAGAACTTGCATTGAAGGAGGGCAGGGTTAATGAGCAAGGTAGACCATGGATAACAGTCGTTTCCGATGGACAGTGGTGTAAAAAATGCTTGTAGCGGCATGCTTATAGCCGGCGATTAAATTCAGAATTTATTAAGCTAGCCTGATGAAGAAGAAACCTTCTTTATCTTAAAATAGGAATTAATTGAATTACTCAATAATTGCTGCAATAATAATTGATTATATTAACCTTCCAAAGTTTTCATATTTTTGTTTCGGTCTTACGATCCATTTAGAAAAAAGAAAGAAAAGAAATCGAGTCAACATTTCTTTTTATTGACGTTTCGGCCTCATCTGTGGGCCTTATTTATTTGTTTGTTCACGTCATATCAGTTTGTTAGCTGTTTCACAGCATTTTAATTACAATATGTGAACCTTTTTGAACATATTGGGAAAGTTCCTTGGATTTTGTAGATTCCTAATACTTTTTTTACAAACTTCATAATGATTTTCAAAAACTGCAGAATGATCTGACTTTACAAAATTTTAAAATGTTGTCACTCGCTTCGACGTATATTTATGGTTGACTCCAATTATTCTTTGAGTTGTTTGTTTCTGACGAAGGTCCACAGATGAGGCCGAAACGTCAATAAAAAGGTATTTTGACTCGATTTCTTTTTTTAATTTTTTCTAAGTGGATAGTAAGACCGTTATAAAAATATGAAAACTTTGTTTTCTCGCATATTTTCTTAATATAAAAAAACGATCGAGGAAAGCTTGACTTGATGATTTCTTTATAAATCTTGAGGTTTATCTATTGACCTTCCGGCCAGCGCTTGGCCGCACTGCGTGCGGCACAACCAGAATTGTTTGCATTTCGGTCGGGGAAAAAGGGGGTAAATTCCTTGAAGACAAGATGTTATCCTAGTTCAGACTATTTTCGATAGATTCGCATGCTTCCTTATTTGAAATAAAAGTGCCACTAGCATGAAACCTGATATAGTGGCGGAAGGGCTCAAGCAAAGTTTACCCATGTATGGAG